>CM038792.1:212295222-212399127 GCA_021764765.1 Vicia sativa | reverse complement strand
TTACGGGTGTATGGAATGATAACGTCTCTAACGGTTGGAGCGAGTTCCATTGGATGAAAATGGAGATGGCGTTCATGTCCATAAATTTGGGCTCATTGAGAATAAGCACATCCGTAGATGCAACGAGCTAGAATGGCATTAAGCTCTTCAATCCTTCTTGACAACTCTGGCATTACCCTCTGTAAAGAAACCCAAATGAAAACCTTTCACGGCACCCTTACTTACAACATTGGGGATACCACAGATTTCTCCGAATGAAGAGCTTTAGCGATCGATCATCGATCGGTCTCTCTCTCTCCATAGAAGCATGGAAAGGCACTTGATGCGCGAAATAGGAGCGTCTAGGATACTAGAATACTCCTCCAATGTAGGTATCAAAAAATAATCGAGAATACAAAGCACCTCAGCAGCGTGATCGTAGGGTGGAAAGGGCCTAGGGCCCGTCCTTATATTCGGTCAAAGGAGATTTCAACTATATGAAATTCTTCCAAATCTCGGCAAAGGTGACAACATTCTGGAGTAGACTTGTTGGCCATCAGAGGAGATTCTCAAGAAGCGAGGCGAAAACTTTTACCTTTGGATGGCGTCTCGATTATTCTTCTTTTGGTATCCATACTTCAAAATATCACGACAAGCTAGACTCGAAGGTAAAATCTTGGAAATAACAAATATGGATGTTAGAAATATGCAAATTAAAGTTTTTATAGATGCAATGTTTGGAACCATATTAGGTATGTTGGACCAACTAACATCTTGAAATCTCGACACATCACAAGGTCTGAAACATGTCCCAATCGAGATAACATGTAAAACCAAATATCACAGGTTCAAGGTTAAGTCCGTCAAGCAGAATCCCATAGAAAATACCGAAAACGAGTCATCATCAATAACAAGTCACGTGTATCTGCTGGTCACCATGTGCACAGTAGTAGTCTCCCTGACTCACGGGGTAATTCTAGACTCAGCGGTCCCCAATGATAATCAGTCGAAGATCCTTTATCAGGTACTTGACTACCTAGCGGGGTGTAGGGAAAAACACCGTCAATCGAATCTCGTCACGAGTTCGATACTCATACCTCTCACACACACCACGGGATGCAGGATTAAACATGGACATCCATCTAGCCTATGTGTCCTTTGGCGGGGTAGTGGGCCTTTTACCTCAGTAACTCCCGCAAATCAAGAGATCGACCATTCTGACGGCCGGTCGAGATCGAGAATATAGGAAAGCATTAAATGCCACATTAGATACAATGCAAAGCATACAAAGGAAGATAAAGCGAGTAAGCAGACAAACACCCAATAGACATGAAAAGGAAAGCAAGGATCAACTCTGATCGGACCAGAAAGAGGTCTATATGAGTCCCAGTGATGCCGTGAGGGAAATCACCGGTGAACCTCAGGGCGATAGAAATGTATCAATGAAAGTCGCCATCAGAGCGTCTTTATCTCACAGGGAGAAAGGAAAACATCGAGTAAACCTGTGGGGAGAAATCGTGGTCCTATGACCGAGAGATCGAGGGAATCTAGGTAAGAGAGTTAGTTGTGAGAGGAGTTAGAACCCCACCATGCGTAGTACTCGGTATCCACTTTCTATTTCTAGCTAAAGGGTGTGTTATGTCTATCTAAACTCATATTTATCATGCATGCAAAGAAAGAAAATAAGAAACCACGGGAAAGAGGAAATATTTACAAAGTTTGCTCATCGAGCCCGTGCAAGATACCTACGTGTTCCCGTGCAATAGGAAAGTCGGGCGTCGTAGTTTAGCTCCTTGTTTTGGTGTGTTTTGTGTTTTTACTTGCGAAAAAGGTTTAAACACAAAGAAAAATGTAAAAGGCAAAAAGTTTGTGTTGGTTGGTTGCTTTTACCTTGAAAAATTAAAACCATTATTAAGTGTTTTCAAAGGGAAAGAAAAAGCAAGTTTAGTTTTATTACATGCAACATGCAAAAAACTAACAAAACAAAATCGGACCTATGGTTTGGGATGCAGGAATCTCTATCTATGTTGACATGCAAAGGATGTGGATCCTAATGTCTAGGCTAAAGAACCAATCTAGCAAGGCTCCACAGAAAAACAAACAAACAAACACATCACAAGTAGAATCTCCTAAGCAGGTCTTTAAATAAACAGGAGGGTTCACAACATGCTCCGCCTAAACCCCATCATGCATCTCTATTCCTACTTCTCATGGAAAAAGGTTTAGCAAAGCCCTACTTCTCATGATATCTACAAAATTTGTAAGAATCGATAAATGGATAAAACTACATACGGATATAGAATCAGAAACCTAGCCCTATAAAATAATCAGGAAAACTTGATCACATGCAATAGAGTAAACCGATAAAATTATTCAAAACATCGAAAACAAAGCGGAATACATGTCAATACGCATCAGGGCGACAATGCCTGCAAACGATATTAGGCGAACAAAACAAAATAGGAAGGGTGCACACATTAGGTGTACTATTTCAGCAACACACCAAGAAGGAGTTAGACCAGCGCAAACAAAGAATGCGTATGTATATCGCAAAGAAGCGAGGAAATATATCGTATGTATATACAACACAAGCCTACGCACCAAAACAAAGCACAAGCAATGACTAGAGCATAGCTAAGGTGACTCTTGTTCGTCGATTAGAATAAAAATAAATAAAAGTACGCAAGACAGCTAAGCCGGTGGCAGTAGCTAACATAACCCAACCAGATGCGAGCGTGCTCGGCTACTCTGGGCTGCGCTCGCGACACCGCAAAACAAAAAGTCGGTGAGTTTAGCGATTAGCGCGCTCTGAGTGGCGCTAACGCGACACAACTGCAAAAATGTTATTTTATACGGACCACATTTATGATGCTTTCGCGATTACATTCCATCGGTTGGGCCATGATCACATAGCGAATGAAAATCAAATGAACATGCAAAGATATGTAATACGAGCCGGAAAAAAAGTTCATATACATGAAGCAATACATGAACATGTGAGAATACGAATCAAGCGATAAAACCAATATTCATATACATAGCAATGCATGAACATGTGAGGAATCACGAATCGAGCATAAAACCAATGTTCAGCATAGTAAGCGAATGAACATGCGAGAATACCGTGAGACGATAAAACCAGTGTTCATATCGTGAAGCAATCGTGAACATGTAGAATGTAAATCGAGCAGTAAACCAATGTTCATATACATGAAACAGTACATGAACATGTGAGGAATGTGAATCTAACGATAAACCAATGTTCATATACATGAAGTAATGAATGAACATGTGAGGAATCGAATCGAGCATAAAACCAGTGTTCATAGAAAAGCAATGAATCAACATGCGAGGAATACAAATCGAACGATAAAACCAATGTTCATAGCGGAGTAATGAATGAACATACGAGATACAAATCGAGCGATAAACAATGTTAAGCCTTAAAGTAATGAATGAACATACGGAATACGTCGAGCGATAAAACCAATGTTCATATACATAAAACAATGCATGAACATGTGAGGAATTTGAATCGAGCGATAAAACCAATGTTCTTATATGTACAATGCATGAACATGTGAGAATCTTGATCGTCTTGATAATTCAATGTTCGATTGTGAAATAGAATGCGCTGAACATACAGGAATGCAAATCAAATTGATAATTCCAATGTTCAATTAAAATAGAATGCATGAACATGCAAGAATGAAAATCAAATTGATAATTCCAATGTTCAATTGTGAAATGGGATGCATGAACACACAATGGATACAAATCAAATTAATATTCAATGTTCAATTATGAAATAGAATGCATGAACATACAAGGAATACAAATCAATTATTAATTATGTTCGATTGTGAAATGGGTAATCAAGCGAGCCGTGCTTCCTAGAGTATTGAAAACTTTGTTCAAAATCTAGGTTGTGCATTAACACAAACACCTAGAATGCATACAAAAGGTTTATGTACAATGCATGGTGTGTCTAATGATTAAACCGCGGATATCTATAGAATGCAAATTGTGACTCAAATTATCATGAGCAAATGCAACCGATGCAATTAATCAGACTAAATGCTAATGCGTATAGTGTGATAGGTGATGCAAGATGCCATGAATTCATGACTTGTATGAGAAATACAAATGCAAAAGATATATGCTGCATGCAAAATCTTCACTCGACCACGAATAGGCGGTAAAATTCAATTCAAATAAAAGGAATTCAGTCTGACAGTTCAAGATCCATAATCTACATTGAATTTGCATGTAATTTCAATATTCAATTTCAAGAAAGAAATTTGAAAAGTCGAAACCATAAAATAAGTGCTTATTTGAACCTAACACTTACTTGAACTTGAAGTTTGAGCAAAATTAAAGAAATTCGCAGAGCTCTTCAAAGAAAATACCAAATCGATGCGAATTGATGATAATCTTTAAATTAACCGAATTCTTGAAAACCGAGTCTTCAATGGAAATTGAAAGATGAAGGAGAAATCTTTGAATCTTGTAATTGGAGAAAATCACGATGAAATCGTTCCTTCCATGTCCGATAGATGCGAGAGGAAGAGAGATGATATAGGTGAAGAAGATTGCTAGAGAGAAAACCGAATCGCGAGTAGCGCTTAGCGGATCACCTGAGTGTGTCTCGGTAAGCAGTGTTGACGAAGGTCCGTGGCGGCTGTGGTGGTTGCTTGGAGAGAAGTTGGTTTGACTTTCTGAATTTTGCTTTGTGTGTTGAGAGAATTAGGTGTGATTGGTGATAAAATTTTGAAAATGATTGTGTTGTTTTATTTGTGAAGAGGAAAATCTATTTATAGTTTCTAAGAATTGGGCTTAAGAACCATAATCAAACCTAAATCATGATTATCCAAATAATTTTCATAATTAATCCAACAGCCAAATCCATGCGGATTGAATTCGAATGTAAAGCGAAAGCGTCCAAATGTGATTTTGCTTTAGTGAATCAAATCCCGAGCTTGATCCGGTGACGGTCGAGAAAAAATAAAATTTTGACGTTTATTTTAATTATGAACCAGCGACACATACGAATTTGATTTGCACTCTTCCGGGAAAAAGACTCAAGCGAGGGTCTTCCGTTCAGAAATTGCAAATAAGCATTTGCAAGACAAACAAGCTAACATTTTTGAACTTTTGGCACTTTGGTCCATCTCGTTTCGATGAAAATCGGAGATATGACTTTCGAAGCTCACGTGTCGAGATGAAAATTGCTCGACTCAACTCAAAGATCAACTTCAAGGACAAAATTCTGGTACTAATCAGTGAAAAACAGCTCCAATTGTAAATGAAAGTTGTAGAGGACTTGATATGAAATTTTAGAAATCGGTCCCGCTCAATTCGAGCTTCCAGCTAGGAGATAGAGATATTTTAGTGAGCGAGCGCACGATTCAGCACTAAAATTGTCGTGATCTCTTGAAACTATTTCTTTGAGGACCTTCCCACAATTGTCGACCTTCAAAGAAAATTATAGATAATAATGGGAGGGGGCGCAGTCAAAATCAATAGAAAATACAAGGAGATGAGAGATATGCCTTGGAGTGCAAAATGCGGGAACCCAAAATCGCCTATTGAGAAAGAAGCGAGTAAACTTTTGATTTCCATTTGGATACCTTGAGCATAGTAACCTTATGATGAAAGGCTATGCATGCGACTACATGTATATTTATGCAATCGGATTATAAGCCAAAAATGCGGAAAAGGAGGGTAAATTTTGAGGTACATGACTTCCTATTCAATCATCCTCGAGCTTGAGAGTAAGTTGGTCGCGCTTCGGTGACAAAGCGTGAGGTGTTGAACTCTGCCGAAATGGACTCGAAATTTATGTACTGCAGATAGAAGACCACCATGGGGGAGAAAATGTGTGCGAGCTTAGCGGTCACAACAAAAACGGGGCAGGTGTTGAATCACAGCGAGGGCGAGTGCAGGTGTATTCGACCCAAGAAGAATTAGCCTCTGCGATTCAATCCACATATTAGGGAGAGCGACATGCAGGCAAGACTGAAGCTCACGATGACCCGGAATAACCACATTCGCGTGATTAGGCGTACATGATGCAAAGACGAGCCTTGGATTAGACTTCTGAATGAGAGAAACAAGTGTACTCTTGTTCTCAAGAAGAGGTCCACAATGTGGGGAGAACCGGCATGCAAGTGGGTAAAGACTAGATACCTTGATTAGACTAACCGCATTACAAGACAGTTAGGCGGATTTGTGATGCAAGGCTAACAAGTTTGATTAGGCTAGCGACTCGAACAACTTTGGACTGCGAGGAAAGAAACAAGTGTAGGGCTTGCTTCCAAAGCCGAAGGCGTGTTGCACCAAGGTAAAATGGCGGTTCCAACACTACTCGGGGAGACCTTTGGACGTATTGCATCGAGGGGCGGGACTATGAGTTCAGCGATACAAAACCACATTAGAATGAGATTTGCATTTTGGCTTATAGTCCTGGAATGCATGACTCTAAGTGGGGAAGATCACAGATGCTATGATGCATGTTTGAAAAATGTATAAAATGAACAAACCCGGTGACCGGCGTGGGCACTCGGTGAAAGAGGAAACTCATCGGGAATAATGCAGAATGACGAGGGGTCAAACAAGCTTCTTTGGGAGTCAATAACGAAATCATACGCTAGATAGAGATCCGTTGGGGAATAGAGGAGATACGAAGAAGATCTTTGCCATTACCAGCTGCAACTTGATTGAGAGACGGTGATACACTACCTCGGCATTTGGGGATATTGAGAGCGTCGGACTCGGTGAGGAGACGCGATGGGCACGGCATTCAACTAGGGAATGATCGTGCAGCAGCAGCTTACCGTCTCCTGCAGGGATAAGGGAGAATGCGATACTCTCGATGTCTGATGAGCATCGGCCAGGGAATTTCCACCAAGACGGACATTGCTGACCCGTGCTGGAGATTAATATGCCGCGTAGCAATAATCCCTTGTCCATCTTTGGGGAAAGGAGGAAGGCCTCCGTTGGAGATAACACGAAACAGTCCAGCGGGGAGGCATATGCGGGAAGTATCGAGGAGAACCTTGGTTGACCTTTGCATTGGTGCACCGGATATCATCAACCGATAAATTCCTAGCGATACAACGTTAGTGGAGGCAATTCACGAAATGAGGCAATTGCAAAAGTAAAATAGAGGAAAACTAAAATTCGTGACACGACAATGAATCCTCATTAGTTTCAACCACGGTATCACTTTTATAACTCCAACTATCTCTACTTTTCTTTTCGAAAAAGGTGATTGGCTTGATCACGCCTTGGGTAGCTTGAATGTTGCCACAGTCGACCAGCGATCAATTAAGCATGCCTATGCATAGTATCTCTTGACTGCGTCCGCATTCACGGGTAGTGGAAAATCTTCTTCATCCATGGTTGCGAGCATCATGGAGCCAACTGAAATACTTTCTTCATAACAACCCTTAAGTAATTGGTTGTCCACTTGCCCAGGGTGACCAGGGAAGGATTATTCTCTTGACGAAATCGAGGGTTGGTAATTTAAGGTCGCACCCTCTTGTCATATACTCTCTTCATCCTCTGCTGATCGTGTCCATGGACAAACGTATCACGTTTCTCATCAATGAAGCCTGGTGGTCCAGCAGTTCTGCCCAGCTCGTCTTCATCAAGCTACATCTTTCATGATTCTTAATGAAGGATCGAACTTCGATTGGAAACACGACTTCCATACCATAAACAAGAGAAGGGGTTGCCCTGTGAAGTCGGCGGTAGTCCTAACCATGCAAGCGAGGCAACATCTCATATCAATCTCGATGAGTTACTACTATTTCTTGCCTGACCTTCTTGATGTTCTTATTAACCCGACATCTCCATTCATCTTTGGACGGTATGGGGCGGTGTGGTGCTCCTTCATCATTTTGTTGTTAATATTAGGCCCATTATCGTGATAATCTTGTCAGTATCCATAATGGCAGATGATATTGTGCTTGATAAAGCGAGCAACCACATTTGGTGGCGCTTGCATATGATGTTGCTTGACCCACGGTGAAATAGTCTGCCAACCAAGATAAGCGATGTCCGGATTGGGCTTATCGGCTCGATCTTCTGATCATGTCAATGCCCCACATAGAAAATATCAAGGAGAGGTTAAAACATTCAAAAGCGTACATGCACCTTGTCGACATATACTTGGCATTGTAACAAACCGGGCGTGATTAAACAATTGACCTCCATGGTTGACCAATAATACCCATTTCATAAGATCTTTTTAGCCATAGTGTGCCCATTGGAATGAGTTAGTGGGCCCTCATGCATTTCTTTGATGATCTTTGCGACTTCATCTTTACCAACACATCTGAGCAATGACCCGTCATGATGTATCGGTATAGAACAACATTGTCGAGGAAGAACTTAGCGAGAGAATATTCTCAAAACTTCTTATCATCACGGATGCTTCCTCGGGATACTCTTGAGTTTCAGATATCGCTTGACATCATAAAACCAAGTTGCCATCTTTATTTGTGATCTCAAAACAAAACTGCCTCGTCAATCTACGAATGGTTATCGAAGGCACTTCATTAGCCCATTTGACTCTAAACATGGACGCTAGGGTGGCCAAAGCATCTGCCAAGTTGTTCTCTTCTCGTGAGATGTGATCGAAAGTGATTTCCTCGAAGTAAGGAATCAACTTCATCACGTGCTCTCAGTAAGGATTAGATTTGGGTGACGAGTCTCCCAATCACTGTTAATTTAGCAAATCACAAGTGCAGAGTCTCCATACACTTTCAAATGCTTAATTCTCAAGTAAATTGTCGCCTCGATGCCAAAAATGCAAGCCTCATATTCAACCATGTTATTGGTTCAATCAAAGCAGATTCGAGCTGTGAACGGGATATGATGACCGTCCGGAGTAGTAATTACTGCACCAACACCATTGCCCAATGCATTGGAGGCTCCATCAAAGACCAAAGACCATTTGGATCCAGCTCGGTCCTCGTGCGGACACAGGATGTTACAATCCAGAATGTACATGATATCCTCATCGGAAATTCAAACCTCATCGGTGATAATCGTCCCTTTGGTGGGTGGGCAGCATAGTGCCTTGACACACTACTCTTGATAGCTTTACGGGTAGTATCTTTGGATGTAAATACTGTTAAAATCATTTAGTCAGCTATCCAAGCTGTTAAAACAACCTACTCTAATAATACTTGATCGGATCCATCTTGGATATCAATAAGGTTGTGTGGGTCAACATATATTGCCTTAGTCGGCGAGTAGCCCACGCTAAAGCACAACAAGTTTTCTTGAGCAGTGAGTATTTGTTTCACCATCAGTAAACTTTGCTTAGGTAGTATATTGCATGCTCTTCGACTAGACTCGTCATATTGGCCCAACACGCACTTGAGCTTTCAACCAACATCAAATACATGATCGGCCTACCCTCACGGGTGTATAAATCGGAGGTTCCTACAGATACTCTTTTATCACGTCGAATGCGACTTGACAATCGTCATTCTACCTGACCATCTGATCTTTTCTTAGCAACTTGAAGATAGGTTCGCATGTGGCAGTCATGTGAGAGATAAATCTAGAGATGTAGTTTAACCTCCCTAGTAAGCCACAGACCTCTTTCTCGGTTCTCGGTTCAAGCATTTCCTGAATTACTTTTACTTTAGCAGGATCAACCTCGATACCTTTTTCACTTACAACAAAGCCTAACAGCTTGCCAGATCATACGCCAAATGTACATTTGTTTGGATTCAGCCTCAGTTTGAATTTCCTTAGCCTATCAAACAATTTCTACAGGTGTACTAGATGCTCCTCTTCGTCTTGAGATTTAACAATCATTTAAATCGGCATATACTTGATCTCTTGGTGGATCGTATCATGAAAAGGAGTTACCATTTATTTGGTAGGTTGCCCCGACATTCTTCAATTTGAAAGGCATCACCTTGTAACAGAAAGTCCCCCATGGGGTAATGAAAGTTGTTTTAGCCATATCTTCCGGTGCCATCTTGATCTGATTATACCCGGAAAAACCATCCATGAACGAAAACACTTTTGCATGAGCTGTATTATCCACCAATATGTCAATATGGGGAAGCGGAAAGTCGTCTTTCGGACTTGCTCTGTTCAAATCCCTATAATCCACACACATTCTAACCTTGCCGTCTTTCTTGGGCACAGGAACAATGTTCGCGACCCATGGGGGATAAGAGATGGCTTTCAAAAAGCCTGCATCAAGCTATTTCTAGACTTCCTCTTTGATCTTCTTAGACATCTCAGGATGAGTTCTTGATTTACATGCCCAGGGAGGACAATCTTCTTCCAAGGCAACTTGCACAACAATGTCGGTATCAACCGGGAATGTCTTCATAAGACGGTGAAGATATCGAGTACTCTCGGAGTAGTTCAATCAATCTACATTTCCATATTGCTCTTCAAGACTAATTTTAACCTCTCTAATCACATCGAGGTGCCCATTCACCTTTTCAATCTCTTCACGATGCGGTTGGATAACCTTTTCCTCTTGCTCTAACATTCTTCCTATCTCTTTAGGGGTTCTGATCTTCCTCACGCTTCTTCTTCCGCTTGGTTGATCGGATTATCAAAGTCATAAAGAGTGATAGTAGAGTCTTTATCAAAGGGATCCATTAGGAATGTGGGATTATATCATGATTGATTTTTGCTTATTTTAGTTTTTTTAGATGATAAAGAAAATAAGCATTGCCATTTTGCGTTTAAAATTGTGATGTAAAATAGAAGGAAAGGGAACAAACGTTTGAATGAAAAGAGCGTTCTTTATTTATGAAAAACTTTGCATATGCAAACAAAGTGGCCCTACATATGATTCACATGCCTTAGGCGAGAACACGGGGTGTGCATTATAACATAAACAAAGAAAATTACTCTTTGACCATCGTGATTGGGACCTTGAGTCTTCAAGAGTCCGATTGTTGAAGCTTCATACGGGGAAGCTGAGGGCGGATCCATTTGTCAATATCAAACTCATTATCTGAATCATCCACAACATTCTCTTGTCCGAGTTGATTGACACTAGAAAACCTCACGGGGTAGCCAAGTTGGGTGCTCGAAATCGGCGTGGGATAGAATTCAAAATAACCCAAACTTATTGAACTTGGGTGCTACCTCCTGCATGACCTTGGTCCTCCGACCACTCACTGACTTTGCATCCTTCAAAGATGCCATGAAGATTCGGCTTGACTTTCTTAACCTCCTCTGCTGAGGGTCTTGACGTAATGTACCGTCTCGAAGCCTTGAAGCGGGTCTCATGAATCTCACCATCAACCTCAGCGTCACAAGAAAGAAGAAGATCGCTCACAATGTACTCTTCTTCAACCAGACGTTGATTGTTTTCCACGGTGTTCCGACCACGGTGAAGAGTGGAGTGACCGCTCGACTTTATGGTTCCATGGGCGACCCAGAGGCAGCGATGAGCGGGCTGGATGTCATGACAAAGATGTTAACAAAAAGCGAGGACCGACTTTGATGGAGGAGGTACTTCTCAACAGATCTTTTGAACCATCAAATGCTTTCACAATCGAAGATCCTAGGGGCGGAGTTCAAGACCACCATAGCCAATCTTCATTAGTCTTGATTTAGGAATTCGTTGAGCGAACCCGGTATCAACCAATACTTGGGACAATAGTTCCCGACATTCCATGGAGATGTCACGGTGCTTTATTGTGTTCCCAACCCTCGGCGGAAAATATAATCGGTGAAACCCATCCATTGTTGGCGATATGCTAATGTCACAGTCTAATGCCGCGTCATGGGGTCGTTCAAGTTGTGATGGAAGATGGGGAGATCCTCAATCTGATAATGGACGTTGATTTGGTAAGAACACCATTGCCTTTTGTCAAAGAATACTTGATCAAGAGGGTGTTTTCCTGGTTGTGAAAGTTGTTGTTTGCGAGAGTGTGGACCTTTATTCAAATGGTAACATTCTGAGAGTTGGTATTGATTTGATTGTGATGGCTAGTTGCAGTTTGATCGAATCAAAAAGGATAAGGAAGTTGAGACACGGGCTGTATCTATGATTATTATTCCTTACTCTCCGATTGTCATATCTGCACCAACAAACTGTCTGTTGGTTGTTACTAAACCCGATCCATTTCCATATGAAGTGATAAAGTTGTGCCATGGCATTCAAGATTTGATGTTTACTACCATGGTGCTTAAACGGAGGGTCTCCTCTCCGGTGAGAAGGATGGCGTATCGAGACATTGCCAATCTTGATAATATTCTTTGAAATGTGTATGACCGGGCGGGCGAATTTTCTCTAATCAGGCTATAACTCAATCGGAATCTGTTGCTAAGCGGAAGGGAAGCAGTTATGGCAACCATATTTGAATGTCGATCTGATCTTGAGAAGGATATAAAGGAAATCATAGAAGTTTATCCAGTAGTGACTTCCGGGTAATTGTCAGCTGCTCGGGGCCTACAAAATTTACATTCTCTCTTTGCTGAGACTTAGAAGTGCATAGAGATGCTTTGATGGTATTGTTAGCACTTATTTTGTACATAAGAGATATCTGTTGGGCAGTTCGAAATGTATGTGCAAGCATATCGGCCAATAATGGATTAGGTTTCACGATTGCGATCTTAGCTAGAGGTCGGAACCACAATAAAGCACTGCACATCTCCATGGAATATCGGGGCACTTTCACTTTGTATCAGTATTGGTTGATCTTTGGTTCCTCACTCAGCGTAATTCCCAATCGGCACTAATGAAGATTGACTATGGTGGTCTTGAACTCCGCCTAGTGATCGATTGTGAAAGCATTTGATGGTTCAAAGCGATCATTTTGGAGAAGTGGACCTCCCATCAAAGTCGGTCCTCACTTTTTGTTACAACATTCTTTGTCATGGAGCCGGCCCCTCTTTGTTGCCTCTTGGGTGCGTCCATGGATCCATAAAGCTAGGCGGTCCTCCTCTTCACACGGAATGAAATACCATGAAGGAAAACAATCCTTGTTTGTCTTTGAAGAAGGTACATTGTGAGCCATCTTGCTTCCTTTCGATCGTTAAGGTTGATGGTGAGATTCATGAGACCCGTTTCAAGGCTTCGAGACGGTACACATGCTGAAGACCCCTCAACAGGAGGAGGTTAAGAAAGTCAAGCCGGAATCTTCCATGGCATATTTGAAGGATGCAAAACCTGTGGTTGAGGCTGGACGAAGGTTGGGGAAGTGTGGTGGAGGTAGCACCCAATTTCAATAAGTTTGGGTTGGGTTTTGACCACATTACTGTGATCAGATGGCTTCCTGAGGCTACTCACAGCAGGAGGTTTCTGGGGTGGCATTAATCATGGACAAGCGAATGCTATGGATGATTCAGATAATGAGTTTGATATTGAAAAATGGATCCTCCCCAGTGTCCCTGGCATGGAGCTCAACAACTAGACCTCGGAAGACTGCGTCCCAATCACGATGGTCAAAGAGTAATTTTCTTTTGTTTCTATTATCATGCAATAATTCACGTATTACGCCTAGAGGCACGGTGAATCATATATAGAACCACTTTGTTTGCATATACAATGTTTTATCATGAAATAAAGAGCGTCTTTTCATTCAAATGTTTTGTTCCTTTCCTTCTTTTACATCACAATTTTAAACGCAATATGGTAATGCTTTATTTTCTCTTTTATCATCTAAAAAACTAAAATAGGCATTAAAATCAATCATCACAGACATAATCCCACATTCTAATGGATCCTTTGATATGACTCTTATCGCTCTTTATGACTTTGATAATCCGATCAACCAAGCCGAAGAAGAAGGTGATGAAGATTGTGAACTCCCTAAAGAGATAGCAAGAATGTTAGAGCAAGAGGAAAAGGTTATCCAACCACATCAGGAAGAGATTGAAAAAGTGAATCTAGAAAATTATGATGTGATTAGAGAGGTTAAAATTGGGGCGCTTTAGGCAGTACGTGAAGCGATTAATTGAACTACTCGAGTATTACGATGTGTTTGCTGGTCTTATGAAGACATGCCTAGGTTGGATACCGACATTGTTGTGCACAAGTTGCCTTTGAAAGAAGATTGTCCTCCTGTTAAGCAGAAACTTCGAAGAACTCATCCTGAGATGTCTAAGAAGATCAAAGAGGAAGTCCAGAAATAGCTTGATGCAGGCTTTTGAAAGTCATCTCTTATCCCATGGTGTGACTTGTTATTCCTTGCCCGAAAAGGCGACAAGGTTAGAATGTGTGTGGATTATAGGGATTTGACGGAGCAAGTCCGAAGATGACTTTCTTTCCATATTGGCATATTGGTGGATAATACTGCTCATGCAAAGTGTTTTCGTTCATGGATGGCTTTTAAGGGTATAATCGGATCAAGATGGCTTAGGAAGACATAGCTAAACAACTTTCGATTACCCATGGGGAACTTTACTTACAAGGTGATGCCTTTGGATTGAAGAATGTAAAGGCAACCTACGATGCAATGGTAACTCTTTTCATGATATGATCCACAAAGTTGAAGTATATATCGACGACATGATTGCTAAATCTCGAGGCGAAGAGGAGCATCTGTAATTTTCTGCGGTGTTTGATAAGTGAAATTCATCGAGGTGAATCCAACAAATGTCGTTTAGCGTCCGATCTGGAAAAGCTGTTAGGCTTTGTTGTAAGTGAAAAGTATCGAGTTGATCTGCTAAAGTAAAAGCAATTGAAATGCTTGAGCAAGGGAAAGAAAAGATGCAATGGCTTTCTAGGAGGTTAAACTACATCTCTAGATTTATCTCACATAGCGCCACATGCGAACCTATCTTCAAGTTGCTAAAATATCGGATGGTCGGTGGAATGGCGATTGTCAAAGCGCATTCGACAAGATAAAAGAGTATCTGCGAGAACCGATTCTCTTATACCACTCCCGTGGAGGTAGGCCGTTGATCATGTATTTGTGATGCTTGAAAGCTCAATGGGGTGCGTGTTGGGCCAACATGGCGATGCAGTTGAAAGAGCATGCAATATACTACCTAAGCAAAGCGTTTACGACGGTGAAACAAAATACTCACTGCTCAGAAAACTTGTTGTGCTTTAAGCGTGGGCTTGCTCATCGACTAAGGCGGTATATGTTGACCCACACAACCTGTTGATATCAAGATGGATCCGATCAACTACATATTTGAAAGCCCGACTTTGGCGGGCGGATCGCTAGATGGCAAATGATTTTAACATAGTATGACATCGGTATACTACTCGGGAAAGTTATCAAGAGTAGTGTGTTGGCGCACTATGTTGCCGCCAATGGGATGATTATGTCGGAAGATGAGGGTTTGAATTTCTGATGAGATATCATGTACATTAAGGTTATAACATCCAGTCCGACGAGGACCAGGCGAGTCAAATGGTCTTTGGTATTTGATGGGCCTCAATGCATTGGGCAATGGTGTTGGTGCGGTAATCACTACAGGACGGTCATCATATCTACGTTCCAGCTCAAATCACTTTGATTGCACCAATATGGTGAATATGGGCTTGCATTTTGGCATTGAAGTGAGTAACGAAATTAAAAATTTGAAAGTGTATGGAGACTCCACTTGTGATTTGTCAGTTAATGGTGATTGGGAGACTCGTCACCCAAATCTAATTCCTTGCTCGAGCACGTGATGAAGTTGATTCCTTACTTGAAATCACTTTCGATCACATATCACGAGAGAACAACTTAGCGGATGCTTTGGCCACCTAGCGTCCATGTTTAGAGTCGAATGGGCTAATGAAGTGCCTTGATGACCATTTAAGTTGGATGAGCCCGACCTTTTGTTTTGAGATCGAGCGGAGAAGATGGAAACCCTTGGTTCTATGATGTCAAGCGATATCTTGAAACTCAAAGTATCACGAGGAAACACATGACGGATAAGAAGTTCTTGAGGAGTTCTCGGCAAGTTCTTCCTCAACAACGGTGTGCTATCTAGTAGACATGGCGGGATTTATTTGCTCGAGGATGTGTTGGTAAAATAGCAAATGCAAGATCATCGAAGAAATGCAGGGGCTCATTCGAACTCATTCCGATTGGGCATACTATGGCTAAAAGATTTTCTGACTGGGTATTCTTTGATGGACTATGGAGGTTGATTGCTTTAATCATGCTCGGGTTTGTTATAAATGCCAAGCATATGCTGACAAGGTACATATACCACCGTCGCCTTTGAATGTTTTAACCTCTCCTTGGCCATTTTCTATGTGGGGCATTGACATGATCGAAAATATCGAGCCGATAGCGTCCAACGAACATCGCTTCATCTTGGTTGCAATAGACTATTTCACCAAGTGGGTTAAAGAAGCATCCTATGCAAGCGTCACCAAACAGGTGGTTACTCGTTTTATCAAGCACAATATCATTTGTCGTTACGGGATTCCTGACAAGATTATCACAGATAATGGGTCGAATCTTAGCAACAAGATGATGAAGGAGCTTTGTGAGTCCTTCAAGATTAAGCACCACAATTTGTCCCCATACCGCCCAAAGATGAATAGAGCTGTTGAAGCGGCGAATAAGAACATCAAGAAGATTGTGCAGAAAATGGTAGTACCCTATCGAGATTGACATGAGATGTTGCCTTTCGCTTTGCATGGTGACAGGACTATCGTTCGCACTTCAACAGGGGCAACCCCCTTTTCTCTTGTTTATGGCATGGAAGCCGTGCTTCCAATCGAAGTTCAGATCCCTTCATTAATAATCATGAAAGATGTAGAGCTTGATGAAGACGAGTGGGTGCAGAACCGCTTGGACCAGTTGTACCTCATTGATGAGAAGCGGTTGTGAGCCGGCCATGGACAAATTATCAGTGAGAGGGATGAAGAAAGCATATGACAGAGTGCGACCTCAAAATTACCAACCTGGTGATCTTATGTTGAAGAGAAGAATCCTTCCCCAGGGTGACCCTTGGGGCATGTGGACACCAAATTACGAAGGGCCGTTTGTCGTGAAGAAAGTTTTCTCCGGTGGTGCCATGATGCTCGCAACCATGGATGGAGAAGATTTCCCACTACCTGTGAACACGGACGTAGTCAAGAGATACTATGCATAGGCAGACTTAATTGATTAGTGGTCGTACTCCATGGCAACATCTCGAGTTACTCCGAAGGGCAGTGGTCAAGCCAATCACCTTTGTCGGGAAAAGCGAAGTGATGAGATAGTTGGAGTTATAAAAGTGATAGCAGGGTTGAAACCCAATGGGGATTCATTGTCGCATTGCCATGCGTTTTAGTTTTCCTTTTATTTTACTTTTGCAATTGCCTCATTCCAAGAATTGCCTCCTATTGTACTCGCCTATTTACGGACCAGCTTTCAATCAATAAAATGAGTTTTTGCTTATCAATTAATTTCTTGCATTTACTGATTTGTTTGCAAAGGACGTTCAAAGTTTTATGGTAAAATTTTGAATACATAAACATTGTTGGTTTTACCATGATCGAAACTTTTGAATATTATTACAAGGGCTTGAGTAACTTGATGGCGAGACGGACTGTCGCGTCATGCGAGGACACTCCACTAACGCTTATTTGTATTGTAGGAATCTTCCTTCGTGTTAACAGATATCTAGGTGCACCAACGCAAAGATCAATCGGGGTTCTCCTTGATACTTCTTGTATTGCCTTCCGCGGATCTGTTACGGTGTCATCCCAGCGAGCCGTTTCCTCCTTTCTCTAGTATGGACAAGGATTATTTTCTGCGGCATATCAATCTCGGCCACCAGGTCGGCAGTATCCGTCTGTGGATTTCCCATGAGATGCTCATCGGACATCAAGGTGTCGCATTCTCCCTTATCTAGCAGTCGCCATTTGAAATCACTCATTTGTGAACCTCCGATGATAAATGTATCAATAAAGTACGCCATCGAGCGTCTTTTATCTCCACGAGGGAGAAAGGAAAACATCGGAGAATGTAAACTGTAGAGAAATCGTTGGTCATATAGAAATCGAGAGAATCTAGGTAAGGGGAGTTAGTTCATGAAGGGACTAGCACCCGCGCCCATAGTACTCTACGGTATCCACTTTCTATTTCTAGCTAAAGGGTGTGTATGAATATCTAAACTCAATCGCTATCATGCATGCAAAGAAAAGAAAATAAGAAACCACGGAAAGAGAGGAAATATTACAAAGTTTGCTCGGTGAGCCCGTGACAAGATATAACGTATTCCGCGTGCAATGGAAAGTCGAGGCGCGTGAATTCGGCTCACTTGTTTTGGTGTGTTTATGTTTTACTTGAAAAGGTTTTAAACACAAAAAGCATAAAGGCGAAAGAGTTTGTGTTGGTTGGTTTCTTTTACCTTGAAAAAGGCGTTCAAACCATTATTAAGTGTTTTGTTTCAAAGGAAAAAGAAAAGCAAGCTTTAGTTTTATTACATACAACATGCAAAAACTAGTAAAACAAAGTCGGGCCTATGGTTTGGGATGCCGGGGAATCTCTACCTATGTTGATATACAAGGATGTGGATCCTAATGTCGGGATAAAGAACCAATCTAACAGCTCACGGAGAAAAAACAAACAAACAACACATCACAAGTAGAATCGCCCTAAGGGTCTTTAAATAAACTAAGTGTTCAGAACATGCTCCAACTCTGAGCCCATCATCTCTATTTCCTATACATTGGAAAAATAAAATTGTAAATACCTCCTCATGATGTCTAGGAAAGCTACAAGAGAATCACGGTAAATGGTGTAGAAACTCTGCGAGCGGATATAAATCCGAGAGCATTTCAAGCTATAAAATAATCCGGAAAACTTCAAGTACTGCAGCCTTGCAACAAGAGTAAACCGGTGAGAATTGTTCAAAGCATCAAAACAAGCGGAATACGTGTCAATATGCATCTGAAGCAACAATGCCTGGAAGAACGAGATTAGGCGAACAAAACAAAATAGGAAGGGTGCTGCATTGGTGTACAAGCTCAAAACAACACCTGCAGAAGGAGTTAGACCCACTCAAGCAAAGAATGCGTATGTATATACGCAAAGAGCGAGAAAATGTCATATGTATATACAACACAAGCCCCTGCAAGAAACAAAGCACAAACAGCAGCTAGGCATAGCTAGGGTGACTATTGTTCGTCATTAGAATCGAAAAAAACAGAAAAAGTGCACCAGCAAACCGCGTTAAGCCCGGTATGTGGCGCTAAGCGCGGCCCAAACAAAGGCCAGCGCGCTCAATATGCTCTGGACCACGCTAAGCGCGACCTGCAAAACAAAAGTCAGTGAGTTTGGGGCTTAGCGCTCACATGGTGCTAAGTAGCGACCTACTGACTTACACTGCAAAATGTTATTTTTGGTATGGACCACCTGTTTATGATGCTTTCATGCTTCAGTTCGGTCCATACCGTTAGGCCATAGTCACATAGTGAATGAAAATCAAATGAACATGCGAGGAATGCGAATCGAACGATAAAACCAATGTTCATATACATGAAGCAATGCATGAACATGTGGAATGTGAATCGAGCAGATAAAACCAATGTTCATATACATGCAAGCAATGCATGAACATGTGAGGAATGTAGATCGAACAATAAAACCAATGTTCATAGCAAAGTAATGAATGAACATCGCGAGGAATGCCATCAGAAGATAAAACCAATGTTCATATACATGAAGTAATGCATGAACATGTGAGGAATGCAAATCAACGATAAAACCAATGTTCATATACATGAAGCAATGCATAAACATATGAGGAATGCAAATCAAGCGTAAAACCAATGTTCATATACATGAAGCAATGAATGAACATGTGAGATATGAATCGAACAATAAAACCAACGTTCATATACATGAAGCAATGCATGAACATGTGAGGAATATGAATCGAGCAATAAAACCAATATTCATAGAAAAGCAATGAATGAACATCACGAGGACCATCGAGCGATAAAACCAATATTCATAGCGAGTAATGAATGAACATGCGAGAATACAAATCGGCGATAATAATGTTCATAGTAATGAATGAACATGCGAGGAATACAAATCGAACGATAAAACAATGTTCATATACATGGAAAATGCATGAACATGTGAGAATTCGAATCGAGCGATAAAACTAATGTTCATATACATGAAGCAATGCATGAACATGTGAGGAATGCGAATCAGGCCCAGTAATTCCAATGTTCATTGTGAAATAGAATGCATGAACATGCAAGGAATACAAATCAAATTGATAATTCAATGTTCAATTGTGAAATAGAATGCATGAACATGCAAGGAATGCAAATCAAATTGATAATTCCAATGTTCAATTGTGAAATGGAATGCATGAACATACAGCGAGCAAATCAAATTGATAATTCCAATGTTCATTGTGAAATAGAATGCATGAACATGCAAGGAATGCAAATCAAATTGATAATTCCATTGTTCAATTGTGAAATGAAAGATACAAGCGAGCCGTGCTTCCTAAGTATTGAAAACTTTGTTCAAAATCTAGGTTATGCATTAACAAAAACCTAGAATGCATATGCAAAGAGTTTATGCCAATGCATGGTGTGTCTAATGATTGAAGCAGCTTGGATATCTACATGTCGAATGCAAATTGTGACTCAAATTGTCATGAACCGATGCAACGATTCAATTAAATCAAACTAAATGCTCTACAATGCGTAATAATGTGATAGGTGATAAGATGCATGAATTCATGACTTGTATCGAGGTAAATACAAATGCACAAAGATATATGCATGCTATACAAAATCTTCACTCCGACATGAATGAGGCGGTAAAATTCAATTCAAATCAAGGAATTCAAGAGTACAAGTTCAAGATCCAGAATCTATATTGAATTTGCATGTAATTTCAATATTCAATTTCAAGAAAAGCTAAAAGTCATGAACAGCTTAAAATAAGTGCTTATTTGAACCTAGAACTTACTTGAACTTGAAGTTTGAGCAAAATTAAAGAGGAATTCCTTGAGATCTTCAAAGAAAATACCAAATCAATGACGAATTGATGATAATCTTTAGAATTAGCCTTGAATTCTTGAAGAAAACTTGAAGTCTTCAATGGAGAATTGAAGAAAATGAAGGAGAAATCCTTGAATCTTGTAATTGGAGAAAATCACGATGAAGTCGTTCCTTCCATGTCATGAATCTGAAGGAAGAGAGGATGATATAGAGTGAAGAGAGAATTGTTGGGAAGAAGAAAACCAGAATTCGCGGTAGCTTAGCGGATGGAAGCGCCTTGATGCTGTTGGCTGAAAACAATGAGCGGAGGTGCAGTGGCGGTTGCTTGGAGAAAGTTGTGATTTGAACTTTCTCTGAATTTTTGCTTTTATGTGTTGAGAGAATTGGAGTGTGATTGGTGATGAGAATTTTGAAAATGATTGTGGAGGAAAATCTATTTATAGTTTCTAGGAATTGGGCCTAAGAACCATAATCAAACCTAAATCATGATTATCAAATAATTTTTGTAATTAATCCAAACAAAATCCATGGAGAATTAGATATAAGCAGCGTCCGGAATGTGATTTTGCTACGTAAATCAAAATCAACTTGATCCGGTGACCGGTCGAGAAAAATAAAATTTTGACGTTTCGGCACTAATTAGGAACCAACGGCACATAGAATTTGATTTGCACTCTTGAGAAAGAAGACTCGAGCGAGGTCTTAGTTAGAAATTGCAAATAAGAATTTGCAAGACAAAAAAAGTTAACACAATTTGTGAACTTTTGGAACTTGTCCCATCTCGTTTCGATGAAAATCGAGCGAGATATGACTTTCCGAAGCTCACGTATCAGATGAAAATTGCTCAGCTCAGCTCAAAGATCAACTTCAAAGGACAAAATTATGGTACTGATCAGTGAAGATCCAGCTCCCGATAAGTGAATATAAGTTGTAGAGGACTTCGATATGGAATTTTAGAAATCAGTCCCGCTCAATTCCGAGCTTCCAGCTAGGAGATAGAGACATTTTAGTGAGCTAGAACGCACTATTCAGCACTAAAATTCAGCGTGATCTACTGGGAAACTATTTCTTTGAGGACCTTCCCCACAAAATCTGCTCTCGACCTTCAAACAAAAGTTGTAGATAATAATGGGAGGGAGCTGCTCGTCGAAAATCAACAGAAAATACCCAAGGAGATGAGAGATACGCCTTCGGGAGTGCTCGGCACCGAGAACAAAGTTGCCCTATTGAGAAAAGGTAAACTTTGATTGCCATTTTGGATACCTTGAGTACAGTAACCTCATGATGAATACTATGCATGCAACTACATGTATATTTTGCAATCGTTATAAGCCAAAATGCGGAAAAGGAGGGTAAATTTTGGGATACAACACCTAGAAGCAAACAAAAGCGTGATTCTCTATGATAAAATTGTACCCTTTGCATTGAACTAAGAAAATAGGAATCCCTTGATATATATGATCTTAGAGTAGAAAATTAATATCAACTTCAAAATTATTTCATCTCGAAACATAATTTAAAATGGCCTTGAATTTGAAACATATGACTTTATTTAAGATTAATTTGGGATAATAACTACTTGCACAAGACTAAATCTCAACTCATTTTGATGCTTAAAATTATAAAGACTAATCAATTATAAACAAAATATTTTGAAATAATTAAATTCTTCCATGTTATTTCTCAACGCGTTTGACATATTCATATAAGTTAAAAACATGATTGCTGGATAACAACACCAATTGTTTTAAAATTCACTCTCACAGATGTCATGCTTCATCGATTGTGGACACTCGTAGTTACTTCTTAAACTATCCCTCTTACATGTCTCATGCTTAAGGGTCCTATTGAACAACATAAATTTCTTAATCATTTTGCATTTTGCCTCAACCTATATGGTATAAATATCTCTCTACACACACCTCATGATAGAGATTTTGAATTGAAATAATGTTTAAGACTATGAGCCTACTTTGTGGCCAAATCGAGGCTCAGATATGTCGAACATCTATTGGCTCGAATACTAGATAATCTTCACGAGCCAAGAAGAAAGCATATGAGTTTCCAATTTACCAAGATATCAGTTCTAAACCAAAGAATGCTTAAATCTTCCACGTCCTTTCTGAAACCAATCTACACGAGAACACTTTATCATTTCAAATTTCCATATCAACTAGACCTTACCATGCCAAATCAAAAGATACCCCTATTCCTAGACAGACCATAAATAGGAAAAAATCTGAACAACGGACAAGGAATATTTGGGTAAGGCTACGAGACCAATGACCCAACTAAAAATCATATAACAGATAAAATGATTAGTTCATATGTTACAAACATTTGAGGCGACTCTAAAACCTTTAAAAATAGTAGAGACACCCTTGAGGTAATATTGATCCCTCTTAAGTGAATTCTCCCGGATACTCGGAGAAGAAACTCCACTATTAAGATGATTATCCATATGAATCTTATAGGAGAAAAGAAAAGTAGGAAGCCACACATAATAGGAAACCTCTTCAAAGTGGCACCACCACTTATCAGACTGATGGGAGGGGCTAAAATCATTGACTATTATGAGAAGTGAAATTCTTTTCTTTTAATGGAAAGCTGTCAGACACAATGTGCAGGACAAAGTGTATGGCAAGATTAACGAAATAACAAATAAAGTGCCAATATAGTATAAAGACATAAAACACTCAATTCGGTGCAAAGTCGCCTACTTTTGAAGGGTGTTAACCCGAGAAAGAAATCCACTTTTGTAGTAAAAGTATGAATTGGTCTAAGTTGAGCCCTTCTAATTTAAAATATTTTTTCTTAAGACTATTTATAAATTTCTAATCCGGACTCCCTCTAAATATGAAACATCTCTCACTTTCTCTCACGCACTTTATCAAGTTTTTGGACCGGAACAATATAGTATGAATTATGAAACTAATTACAACTTAAAACGAAATATATTCCTCTATATAGGAATTATAATAAAATAGAGTTTCCAACACAAACTAATGATGAAATAAAAAGACTCGATAAACTAAATATGCCTTCTTGTTGTCTAAAAGTTTGATGCTTATACATGGAACTCCTTCTTAAATAGAAAATAATCCATTTGCATGGGGTCATGATGTGAAAAAATACCCAAGTGCATCACATATTGAATACAATAGAATCATTACAATTTTATCTATTTCTAATGAAAGAAATAACGATAAAACCCTTAAACAAGCAAATAAGATGGTCATATGATCAAATATGGGTTAGAAAGAGTCGGTTAGGCGAGGAAGGTGTTAGGCACCCATGCACATGTTGTAATCAATGGGAACCTCCTAATAATTAGGGTTTAGTTGTTTGTTTGCAATTGTTTATTCGTTTTCATAAGTTTCAAAACCTTGTGCCTCATCCTCGTAGTGTGATGAGAAAATCGGGACAACCATAGTTCGATTAGAAAATAAATGCGTGTTGGTTGTTTTAATTTATAAATATGATTATTGACGCAGAGCGAAAAATGTTGATTTGATCTGTGAGATCACGGAAAAGAATGATTTAATGCTTTAGATTGATTATAAAGTATTGTAGATTAGTGATCGAGCGATATCGACATATGCCAACCAACCGGTCACTTTCGAAAAATATAGATGTACTCCTACCCGTCTAATTATTTTAAAAAATTAATTAGATTTAGTTGTAAACCAGTTTATGTACACATTTATATTCATTAAGATGGGAAAATGTTTTAACACTTAAATTTTTTAATTAGAAGACATATGTAAAATATGAAATACTTAACATGTTAAAAAAGAGTAATTTTTATGTTTTACTTTGTTTGTTTACTTTTCTAGAATATTTAATATTTATTTTTGAAATTAAACTTTGATAATGTCAAAGAAATAATATTTTTACATTATTTTCTACACTATATTGTATTTTAGTGTTCATTAATACAATAGTAAAATATTATAATAATAAGTTAATTTTTAATTTTTTTAGTTTTTTTCAATGAAATATTAATCAAGAATTTAAATATCATATCAAAATATATTCAAGATAAATATGTAAATTTTTTCAACGAACATTAATAATAGATTAGGATTAAACAACAATAAAGTGTTGTTAGAATCGAAGAGAAACAATAGAAAAAATAGAATAAAAATGACGGAGAAAAAATAGAGAAAATTTGTATTAAAAAATTCATATATTTTTTAGATATTAAATTTTTCTTCCTTTTTCCCGTCCATTTAAAACGTATTTATTTTAACTTAAATTATAATAAATTATAAAACATAAAAACATAAATTTTCTAGACCATTTCTACATCATAAATTATAAAAGAAAAAGCATAAAATATAATAATTTTTACACTATTTTTTACGCTATACCGTATTTTAGTGTCCATCGATACAATAAACAAATTTCTAAAAGAATTTTTTACGCTATACGCTAAACAGTTTTTTATACATTTTGAGATGCCAAGCACCATGGAAATATATTGGCTTCTATGCTTTCCCCCCCTCCACAATCAATTCTTCCCACCTTCCCTTGAGTCAAACAAACTATAAAAGACAAACAACTTCCATCATCCGACATGTTGAGGCCTAGCCATCCTGAAAAATATTACTTAAACGTGAAATAGGAGGGGGTGTTCAATCAAGGCTTTTTTGTCCACCTTTTGAATATCTCCAAAAGAAAGACCCTCACCATGTGCAATAATAAAACCAACAATCAACACACACGTCAATGTTGTTGTTGTGAGATTTAAATCCTGATTCTTAGAATATATACGGTCATATTTTAATCTAAAATGGTGGGATCAAACTCGTTTTTTTTTTTTTTACAAAAAAAATTCAATTCGTATCATTAAATAAATAATATTTAATATAAGAAGGACTTAAATAAAAAATTATATGTTGAGATTAACAATTGACTGTTCCAATTAAACTATGAGTAATACAATTAATTTGATGCTTTAAAAACATGACATTAGTCATTGTCACAACAAACTAGAAGATTCTAAAATATATATAGTGTGTATTTAGATTTATTGTGAAGTAATGATTTTAAATATTTTTTAAGAATGACATTAAGAATATCTCTTTATGCTACACAAAGATACGTTTAAAAATATTTTGAGATGAACAATTTAAACAGCTAGAAGTATGATTCAAAATATAACAATATAGTTTAAGTTGATTCAGGTAGCAAATCATTTAATGGTTTGTTATTGTTTTATATTGAATAAATTTTATTTAAATAAATAAATTTAGTTAAAATATATTAATTTAGAGTTATTGTGAGATTTATTTGATAGTATTTGATAAAGTTTTGAGTGGAAGAAATGATTGCTTATTAGCTACATATATTAAAATATTATAAAATGAATACTCAACATTATTGAGATCAAATTTATATTTAATTATGATTCATGATAACTGATTAGTTGGGATAATGAAAAGCAGATAAGTACGATTAGCAAAAGACATATAACCTACATAGATTATTAGTAAAAGGGTTTTGAATCTTTTTTTGGATGATTGAAAAAATTATCACTTTGTTTAGTAATAGGTTAGTAATGTTGGAAATATTCATATTTAAAATTTACGATGATCGATTAGAAGTTACAATGTTCGAGCGAGAAGCTTCTATATTTTGTTTAGAAGGAATTGAATTTCTGGAAGATAATTTAATATCGGCTACTTAGAGATAACTTAAGTATGAAGTTATAGTCTTTAGAAAGAACTTAAGTGTAAAGTTATCATACTTAGGGACAATTTAACTGTGAGACTATTTCCTTTATAGGGCCTACGTGACATCCTTCCACTTGCTAGTTTTGTGTATAAATAGGTGTTCCTATGCTTTAATAAAATTAATCCAGTTCCTTTTACCAATCAGTTGCAAGTTGCAGTCATCTTTATTATTTATTATTTCTCTCTTCTTCCTCCACTTTCATCACCTTGCACCAACAATTGATATCTAGAGCTCTTGGTTGTTCTTGAAATTCCTGGGAAACACGAGTGATTGTGAGCTGTGTGTTTGAACAAGATCATATTGATTTTGTGGTTTTGGGAAACACTGGGTGAAAACTAAAATTTAAGAAATTTTTTCAAGGTTTAAGATGAGTGGAAGCGATGGTTTGAACACTAAACTTCCAGTTTTAATGGTAAAAACTAAAGCAGAGATGGATGATACAAATCGAGTTGAGTTTGGTGCTCAAGATGTTCTTGGTACAGTAACGATTAGTTATGTTTGATGGCGATAGATACTCTTTGAAGAAATGACAGAAGAAGAGTATGAGGAAGAAGGATTAAAAGCTACTGCTTTATATCCATCGATGTGTGGATGGCGTGTTTGAGAAGATTCTGATTCGATGGCGTGAAGAAGGCATGAGATATCTTGGTGAGATGTTACGGTGGTGGCGCGCCGGTGAAGAAGGTGACTTGATCCTGCGAAAGCAATATGAGAATCTCAACATGAAGAACAGTGAAAAAGTCTCTGAGTACATTTCCAGAGTGATTCTAATCACTAATAAAATGAAAGCTTGTGGAAAAACACTTTCTGAACAAGTAATCATAGCGAAAGTTCTGAGGTCTCTTACTTCTCAGTTTGATTATATTGTTGTTTATTGAACATTATAAAATCTGAAAACCATGATAATAGAAGAGTTGCAAAGCAGTCTAGAAGCACAATAGTTGCTCCAATAAAATTAATTCAATTCCTTTTACCAATCAGTTACAAGTTGCAGTCATTTTTATCATTTATTATTTTTCTGTTCTTCCTCCACTTTCATCACCTTGCACCAACAAGTAATAAATTTGATAATTGTTTTTTTAGTAAATATGACTTATTTTTGAATAATTGAAAACTATATAAAAAATAAAAATAAAATATTAGTACTTTTTAACACAAATCTATTTAATAATATTATGATTAAATATACTTCTTTTATCTATAAACGAAGTAATAATCATTAAAAAATTTCAAAAGTCGTGAAATTTTTGTTTCAAACTTTATGGTTAGTGTCTAACATAACAATTTGATAGATAGAAAATTTGGATGTGCATTAAATTTAGAGAATTTCAATTGCTACGTAGAAAATTAAAATATTATATACCTTAAAACATGATTTAGTGATCAATTCAAAACAAATCATAATATTTCAAATTTTGATAGAGAAAACTTGAAAAGATATTTGTAGATGAGTTATATTTGGTTTTCTTTGCTTTTGTAGATGATACGGGTGTAGCTGCAAATTGTTGGAGCATAATATTTAAGATGAAGATGCAAGAAAAGAAAAGAGAGGAGAAAAGAAAAATGTAATAAGCTATGATGAAAAATTCAATTATAATTTCAGAGTAAAAAATTTATTTATATACAATAAAATTAAATGAAGCGTCAGCAAACTATACCATAGGCAAAATTAACTATCCTAATAAAAATAAAAACAAAGTTTTGAACATGTAACTTTTAAGCTACATTGAACAAGGTTTTGAAGCATTTAGCTTTTGAACAACACAACTTATAAAAAGACATATTCTAACTAACAGTTTCAGAAGCTTCTGACAATGAATTAATTCTAGCACCGTCTCTTAATTCATATTCAACTAATTAAACTATTCAAGACCAATTTATCTCTCAAATGGATAAAATGCTCAATTTTAATATTTTTAGTCGAACATCAAAGTTGTTGTTTACGAGTGCTCGATACACAACTTCTTCCATTTCTAAACTCGATTCTCAAAAAATGATACTCTGTGTCAATGTGCTTGTTTCTCTCATGCAACACTAGATTCTTGGAAAGGTTTATAGCTGATTTGTTGTCAATAATTAACCTCGAAGACTTGCTCACCTTAATCTTTCGATCATGCCACAAGTTCATAAGCCAAATAGCTTGACACACATATAAATCACCTATAATGTACTCAACTTCACAGGTTGACAAGGAAACTATAAGTTGCTTCTTGGAGCATCAAGAAATAGGATCTCCTAGATACTTGAAAAAATATCCAGAAGTATTTCTTCTCTCAACTCTGTCTCCATAACAATCATAGTCTGAATATCATATCATCTTTGAGTCAGGTTTAACACTAGAAAAAAACAACACTCTAAACCTTAAAGTCCCTTTAATGTAATGATAACGCGGAATTATATCGTATATTTGACTTGACTCGCATGCATTTTAGTACCTTTTTCGCTTATTTTTGTTTTTTTATGTCGATGTTTCTATTTCATTTCAGGTACTTTCTAACACAAAGCTTCCATGGGAAATGGCCAAGATACTGAGAAGAATGGAATAAATCATCAAAAGGAATAAAAACAACATTTTCAACTTGTGGCTCTCGCCACAGATGTTGTGGCCTTCACCACAGATGTTGTGGCCCTCGCCACATAAGCCAAAGATGTGTGGCCCTCGCCATAACTCATTTTCCAGACACGTCGCCCACCATCTTATATGTGGCGTCTGCCACCTCATGGTGTGGCTCCCACCACATCCTCACACATGGTGCCTACCACCATTCACCCATGATTTTCTCAACTTCCGATTGTAACACCCGCTAATTGCGATTTTATAATTAATAATCGAGTTTTAAACACATATCAAGAGGCGTCACAATTTTAATAATTTAAAATTATAACCAAAACAGTTGTCATGCTTTCACTGAAGAAAATCATTAAATAAACGGACTTAAGGTTATGTTTAACAGCGGAAATGAAACATAACAAATCCGGAATACATCATCCATAATTATTCCAGGACATAAATCAAAACATAAACTAAAACCATTATTTAAAATCCATAAAATTTTCAATCAAGCGTTTCCCGATTATTACATCTACTAGAGCACGACAACGCAGCGGATTAACTAAGTGAGTCGACTCTAGAAGTTATCCTCACCGATTCAAGCATTAATCACTGAAAAAATCATTAAAGTAAGGGTGAAATCTCTATCAATATAAAATGCATTATACATTTCTAAATACATTTGAATAATTTGATCGTTAGTCACTATCAAACACAATCATAGTTCGATTATGAAATATTGCACACAATTCATTATGCAAATAAACAATCAATGGAAATTGCAACCTTTGAAACCATCCTAGCATGTTACAATCCATATGCAATGCGAGACTCTATGCATGTGGTACCAAGCGTGAACCAAGTTCACCTTGTTCCATCACACTCCGGAAAGCAATGGCGATCCATGATTAGCCCATAACCTTTGGGTCAAGAATCTAGCCTCACTACCTCACAGATCACAGTAAGTTTATTGGCTCGCACAGAGTTCACTTCGCACAATGGGAATGAACCATAAACAATGCTTATGCATGCACCATAAAAGCATGCAACATCAGTTCACAGATTATGATCTCAACATAAATCTACATAATGTCAATCACCAATGTATCACATGGTATCAATTCAATCATAATGAATATCAGACACAACATTGTAAGCATTATTTCTCATTCGTTAAATCGAAATGATCCATAACCCATTCTCCATCGTCCTTAAACTATCCACATTTTCAAAATCGGGAGCTCGACTCTTTTTAAAAATAATTTTCACAAAATAATATTTTTCTCTTTTTATAAGATAGTATTTTTAATTTAAAAATCTTGACTTATTTTCGAATCGGAATTCGGTTTGTAAAATATGAATTTTTAAGTTTTAAGTATTTTGAAATTCAACACAGTGGTAACCGGTTCCTCCACAGGAGAACCGGTTCCCATTTGAAAATAACGCTCCGGAATTTTGTATGGGAACCCGGTTCCTCCATACTAGGAACCGTTCCCACATTGAAAAATGCCAGGTTTTGAAAAGTTGAGCGAGGAACGGTTCCTCCCAAAATGTGGGTTCCCACGACTGCTGAATCACGAACTTGATATTTTGACACATTATGCATTTCATTTCACTTCTAATCATTCCCATGAATTATAACATTAGGAACACCAAAATCCAACCATTATAACAACACATATAATCTCCATTCAACTGTCGGAACAAATCTAAACCGGTTCATCACCATTCCTAGAACTACCATAGTTCACAAATCGGAAAAATGGCTCTTTTAAAATAAAATTCATTAATTATAATTTTCTTCATTTTATAAAATAGAGTATTTAATTTGAAACAACGTCCAAACAGCGTGACTAAAAGCGGACTTACGGTTTAAAGTTATGAATTTTTAAAGTTTAGTGTTTTCAAAAGCAGTGGAACCGGTTCCTCCATGTGGGAACAGTTCCTGGTTCAAAAATGCCATTTTAGTGATCAAAACACTGGGAACCGGGTTCTCTCACATGGACGGTTCCCGACCCGATGTGAGAAAACACTAGTTTTGGCGGAGAATGTTTCAACTTATTCCATAGCATTCCATACGGATCCAACATCAAAACACTAATTTTCATCCACAAACACGGTATTATACTACACTCAATTCATTTATTCCGACATTCCATAACATCACTACGGTTTCAAATTCCTATAATTCGACACATTTAGGGATAATCTATAGAACCTAAATTATCCAATTCTCAAGATTCCTAACATACTAATCATTCAATTGCATCCCAAAACACATAAGGCATTATAATTGAATGAAATCACCTACCTCGCGATGATCTTGACTTTCCGGCGTTGGCTTTTCTCTCTTCTCTTCTCTTCTCCAATTCCATTGAAATGACTTTTCCAAAATAACCTTCTTTCCTTCTTTTCCTTTTATAATCCTTTTAATACTCCTTTTATTTATTCAATAAAATACATAAAGTAGTAATTAGTAAGAGTAGAGTAATTTACTCCTCACACCCTCTAATTACTCTTCACACCACCAACTCTTCTTTTCTTTAATTAATTAATCCAATTAAATCCAAAATATTAATAATCAAGCCTTTAATTAAATAAATAATTAAATTCCTAATTATTTAATATTTGAATTAATTTGGGGTGTCTGACTCTCCCCACTAAAGTTTTCGTCCTCGAAAATATACCTTGACAAAAGTTCGGGATCTGAGTCCTTCATCGGCTCTCCGGCTCCCAGTTACATTTCCTCGGTTGGTCCTCCCCGAGCTACTCCCACAGTGCTATCTCTTTACCGCAGTTGCTTCACCAGATCCTCGATTCTTGGTCTTGCTGCGTCAATTTTCCCGTACCTATACATCATCTACACGAATCTCGTAGAGACGGATCCGCAGTACCTCCTCAACTGAGATACATGGAAGACATCATGCAAATTTGCAAGTGGCGGTAAAGCAATCGATAAGCAACTTTCCCACTCTCTTGGTAATTTGGAATGGACCAATAAAGCGTAAGTCAACTTTCTTGACTTAAGCTCGACCAATACCGGTCATCGATAACTTTCATAAACACGTGATCTCCTTCACTAAACTCAAGATTTTCCTCCTCTTATCATGATAACTTTTACGCGACTCTGAGAGGCTCTCATCTTCTCACGATCATCTTGATCTTTTACGAAGTCTTTGGACAATCTCTAGTCAATCACAACATTTTCTCATTCGTACCAACACGGTGATTGTCAGACACCTCCTACCATACAATGCCTCAAAGCGAGCCATACCATGCTCGAATGGAAACTATTGTTGTAGGTAAACTCGATCAATGGTTAGTGGTTATCCAGCTCCACCTTTCTCTAACACACAAGCTCTTAACAAATCCTCTAGTTGAATCGTTCTCTCGCCGACCATCTATCTGCGGATGATAAGCGAACTCAATCGTAACTTAGTACCCAAAGCTTCAACCCCCTATCCATAACCTAGATGTAAACCTCGGGTCATCCGACACATACTAGAAGAATACCATGCAAACTTCGATCTTTTCAACATACAACTACGCATTATCCATCGGATAATCCATTCTTATCGGAATAAAGTGAGGCGATTTTGTCCAACCGATCGATAAACCCAAATAGAATCACAATTCTTCGCTGTCCGTAGCAAACCAGATACAAAGTCCATAGAAATGCATCCCATTTCCATTCGGAACAAACAACGGTTCCAACAATCACAGCGGTTCGGCGTTCAATCTTTGATTTTGACAAACCAAACATGCATACACAAACTCGACAATTTCCTTTTTCATTCCAGGCCACCAAAATAACTTCCAAGTCATGATACATTTAAGTAGCAAGGGTGAATACTCAACCCACTCGGTGTCCTTCTTCAAAATACTCTTTCTAATCTGGCAACATCCAGAACACACCCTATCACCAAATCTCATAACTCCATTTCATCGATTGGAACTCACCTCCTTGACCTTGGTTAATCAATGTCAACTTGTCAACAAACCAACATCGATTTACATCCATTGAATTTCTTCGAATACCACTAGTCACTTCAACATACCCAATTTCACACTATTGAGATAGTTTCACATACAAACTCAAGTCTTTGAATTGCTCGACCAATTCAATTCATGAACCATCAACATTGACATATCAAGGACTTCACAGCAATGCATGCAACAACGTTTGCCTTACCGGGATGGTAATTCAAACCAAAATCATAGTCCTTGAGAACTACAACCACCTTTTCGCCTCATATTGACTTTTACGATCAAAGAGATACTTGAGGTTCTTATGATCCTGAATACCTCAAACCGTGAACCATACGGATAATGCCTCCACAATTTCAAAACAAACCAACGGTACCAACTCTAAATCATGAGTCGGATAATTCCTTTCATGAATCTTCAAGCTGTCTTGAAGCATAAGCCCTGACACCTATCTTGCATTAAAACACCACCTAATCCCATCAAAGGCGCATCACAATACACCACAAAAGATTACGCGGATTGAGAAAAATTAGAATCGGAGCACTAGTCACCTCTCTTCACTCTTGGAATCCTCTCTCACAATCGGAATCCCAAACAAACACTTCACCTTTTCTTGTCAACTTAGTCAGCGGTAAAGCTAACGAAAATCCTTCATGAATTTTACGTAGTAACACCGTAAGACCAAAAACTACGGATTTCAGAAGCATTCTTCGGCGCTTCCCACTGAGATACCGCTTCTACCTTCGTAGGATCAACAACAATGCCATTCTTGGAAATCACATGACCAAGAAAACTCACTTCACTTAACCAGAATTCACATTTGGACAACTTCGCATAAAGTTTCTTCTCCTTCAACAATTCCAATACAATCCTAAGATGCTCTGCATGCTCTTCATCACTCTTCGAATAGATCAGAATGTCATCAATGAATACCACCACGACTTATCAAGATACGGATGAAATATCCTGTTCATATACTCCATGAAAATACCAGGTGCATTAGTGACTCCAAACGGCATACAAAATACTCATAATGTCCATACCTCGTTCTAAATGCAGTCTTCTGAATATCCTCCGTCTTCACACGGATCTGATGATATCCAGATCTCAAATCAATCTTGCTAAATACTCAAGCTCCAACTAACTGATCCATCAAGTCATCAATCCTCGGCAATGGATACCGATTCTTGATTGTCACTTTGTTCAACTACCTGTAATCAACACACAGTCTCATCGTACCTTCCTTCTTCTTAACCAACAACACAAGAGCACCCCACGGCGAGACACTTGGACGAATAAACTTCTTCTCAAGTAACTCTTCCAACTGCTTCTTCAACTCAGACAATTCAGATGCCGACATGCGATAAGGCACCATCGACACCGAACTAGTTCCAGGAATCAAATCTATAGCAAACTCCACTTCTCTCTCAGGTGGTAGCTCACTAACATCTTCCGGAAACACTTCTGGAAATTCATTCACCACTAGCAATTCATTACTCTCAGCCTTTCCTTTCGCTTCCGTCGAAGAATACAACATAAACACCACACCATCATTAACAACTACGTAACTCTGATCAACCATCTTAATCCATTGTACTTATTAGAGTCTTTGTCCACTCATATGGTTGACAAACTTCTACCACACTTCATCCATATTCATCACTTTATGCACCATTTAGATAGTAAGACAATTGTATACCATCCAATACGATTCCGTCTACTATCAAGAGATTAAGGGTGATCAAGTCCTCAATTTGTCAATAGACATCCGATAATCATCTTGGAGTATAAACCATCATTACCAACACTTTACATTCTCATAATCGTACTCGCCTTTTGCACTTCAACTATGACGGTCCAAATGATTCCAACAACTCTAACCACTCTTGCCTGTCTTCTCAAGCGATACCTCATTATACGACTTACAATGGAACATATCCGGAAGCATCTCTTCTCCCACTTAGTTTCACACTACTCTTGCAATATATATTTCGTTAATATTATTTTTGTCTTAGTTTTAGTTCTTAGTTTCCCTAAAATATGACTATTCATTAGCCTTATCTTTACAAAGCGACAATAGATTATAGTAGGTTGACATTGGTCTCTGTAGGTGTAAGTGTTTTTGTGTTGGTTGCAATTTTTGGTGAAACCAGTTGATTGATGACAATGTCTTGGTGATGTCATGACATTACGGTATGAAGGAAAATTCTGGGAAGAGTGTATTTACAGGTATAACTCGGGATCTTTGCATAATGATTGGTTATGCTATAATCATACAAGTTACGCAAGAGCTATGCGAGGATAATGATGTCCATGACCAATAAAGACATCCTGTGTATGAATGAATTATGAGTTTATATTTCTGAGAGTTTTAGGATTCTGTTAGTTTATTAAAATTTGGATTGTTTACTTTAGATCCTATGCTCACATGGAAATTATTTTAACTTTGTTTAACTCTAATTTGTGTTGTTGAAAGCCTAAGACCAAGTCCTTAGGTTAACTTTGGTTAACCTACCTATTATCGTGGAAGCCCGAAGCCTTCTACTTGCCTATATTATCTCACTAATCCTAATTATGAAAATTCGCGTTTTGAAAGAAATAAGCGGGAAGTAAACAATGAGTACGTGTCGGGTCATTAGTGTTACTTGAGGCAAGCAATTATCTTTTGATAAGTGCATTGGAGTAGGACTGATGTAAGGTGTTTTTATCACTCAAAGCTTTGAAGCAGTGTTATGTCTCTTGATTAAAAGCTTTGAAGCAAAATCAAGTATGCGTATTGAAGAATGTCTTCACAATTCTGTTAAGTGTTAGATTATTATCACTACTGTGATTGAGGGGGAGTGAGTAGGTTCTCAAGTCTAAGTGGTTCTTAGATTGAAGTTGCATTGGGTAGGTCTTAAGTGAAGGAGATAAAGTGGTTTATTCGGAATTAATACCTCTTATAGTGGTTTTCCTGCGGCTTGTAGCCCCGGATGTAGGTGTAGTTACAGAACTAGGTTAACAATTAATTGTCTTCTTTACTGCTTTTGTTTTATTGTGTATATTGTTAAAAAGTTCGTCATATACCAGTGACATAAAATTCTCTTTGACATCAAGTATCTGTTGCCATAATTTCAATTGGCATCAGAGCAGACACCCTGCCTATTTTTCTGGGTGTGATCTAGGGACAATACTTTCTGGCACTATGGATAAGGAAGGAGGATTTGGGAGCAGACCACCCATTCTGGATGGATCAAACTATGACTACTGGAAACCTCGTGTGGTTTCCTTCTTGAAGTCATTGGATAATAAAGCTTGGAGATCTGCTGACAGAGGATGGAAACATCCTATCAAGATTGAGAAAGATGGAACTACTAATTAAAACACAGGAAGAAATGAGCAAAGAAGAATAAGAGTTAGTTCGGGACAACTCTAAAGCATTGAATGCCTTGTTCAATGGAATTGATAGAAACATATTCTAGTGCATATTTGTAAAATGACCAAGGATTTTGGGACACTCTCAAAACCACTCATGAAAGTCGTCCAGGTAAAATGTCAAGACTTGGATGCTCACTACCAAATTTGAGAATCTGAGGATGAAGGAAGATGAGACCATTCATGAGTTTCACATGAACATTTTGGAGATTGTCAATACTTCAGGTGCCTTGGGAGAGAAGATGTCTGAGGAAAAACTGGTAAGAAAGATTCTCAGATCTTTGCCAAAAAGATTTGCAATAAAAGTGATTTGCTATAGAAGCTCAAGATATTTGACTTGAGGTATATGAACTCATTGGTTCCCTCCAGACATTTGAGACGGGAATTAGTGAAAATGTTGAAAAGAAGAACAAAAGCATATCCTTTGTATCCAATGCTGAAGAGGAAAGCAAAGAAAGTGATGAAGAGAATTTATCATAAGCTATAGCTATGCTTGAAAGACAGTTCAACAGAATCATCAAGAGAATGGACCAGAAGCCAAAATCAAATTTCAAGAACATTTCCCCTGACACTAGCAGGTCCTATGACTCAAACAGAACAGCAAAACCTGAAGAAAAGGGCGACCAAAGCAAAGGGATTCAATGTCATGGATGTGAAGGATATGGTCACATTAGAGCTGAATGTCCCACCTATCTAAAGAAACAAAAGAAAGGAATGTTTGTTACTTGGTCAGATGGTGACTCAAAGAGTGACTCTGAAGAGGAATCAACTAAACTGGTTACTGCACTAACTGGTGTTTGTAACTTTGAAAATGATTCAAGGGATGAGGAGCTGACTTTTGAAGAACTCGCTGACTCATACAAGAAGTTATGTATCAGGAGTGCTGAAGTCTGTCAACAAAGTGAGAAGCATAAGAAACTCATAGTGAAGTTGGAAGCTGGGAAGAAGGAACACACTGCAACTATAACTCACCTCAAAGGTGAAGTTCTCGTGTTGAACTCCAAACTTGATCAGATGACGAAATATGTCAGGATGTTAACAAATGGAACTGACAAATTAGAAGAAATACTTCAGACTGGACAAAATGCAGGAAATATGTCTAGAATAGGCTTTGTGGATGCAAAGGAATCTACTTTTGACATCAAAAACCCCAGACCTGATAAACAAATGTCAAAACAGATGTCACAACATAGGACTCAACATCAAGGACAAAGAAACATGAAAAGAAAATACCGAAGATGGAGATGTCATTACTGTGGAAGGTTTGGTCATATAAAACCATTACGCTTCACACTGGATACCTAATGGACTCCACATGTCAAATCTAAAACTAATAGGGCACCTAATAATCGATGGATGAAAAAGGCGCAACCTTATACTCACCTCTCTTAGAGTCTCTTGAAGACTAGTACTTTGACAATGGATGTTCTAAACACATGGTGGAATCAATAATATGAGTGATATCAAACCACACACTACTAGCTATGTAACTTTTGGAGATGGAGCAAGAGATGAAATCAAAGGTGTTGGAAAAGCTGGACTATCACGGGTTCCAAACACGGATGGTGTGTTACTAGTAAATGGACTAGCTAATCTCATAAGTATCAACCAACTATGTGATCTAGGATTTAAAGTCAACACAAAGTAAATGCCTTGTTACAAATGAAGAATAGGAAGTTGTCATGGAGGTCGGTCAAAGATAATTGCTACTTATGGGAGTCTAAGAACACTAACTTCTCTGCTCCATAGCCAAAGAAGAAAGGAAGTGGTGGCACAAAAACTTGGTCATTTACATCTTAGAGGAATGAAAAAGATCATATCCATGGAGGCTATCAGAGGGATTCCAAAGCTTCAGATTAATAAAGAAAGATTCTGTGGTGAATTTCAGGTTGGGAAGCAAACTAGGATGTCACATCCAAAGACAAGACATCTAACCACTTCCAAGGTCCTAGAACTTCTACACATGGATTTGATGGGACCCATGCAGGTAGAAAGCCTTGGTAGAAAGAGGTATGCCTATGTTTTTGTGGATGATTTTTCCAGATATACTTGGATAAACTTCATTAGAGAAAAATCTGATGTGTTTGATATCTTTAAAGAATTGTGCAAAAGACTTCAAAGAGAAAAGGAAAGTGGTGTTGTCAGGATCAGAAGTGATCATGGAAAGGAGTTTGAAAATAGTAAGTTTGATGAGTTCTGTTCTTCAGAAGGAATCAATCATGAATTCTCCTCACCTATAACTCCTCGACAAAATGGAGTTGTGGAAAGGAAAAACAGAACCATACAGGAATCTGCTAGGGCAATGATACATGCCAAGAAACTTCCTATTTACTTTTGGGCTGAAGCTATGAATACAACAAGCTATGTTCATAATAGAGTCACATTGAGAAAGGGAACTTCATCCACCCTTTATGAAATATGGAAAGGAAGAAAGCCTCACATGAAGTACTTTCATGTCTTTTGGAACAAGTGTTACATTATCGGTGATCGTGAACAAAGGAGAAAATGGATCCTAAGAGTGATGAAGGAATATTCCTAGGATACTCTACCAACAGTAGAGCATATAGGGTGTTCAATTCCAGGACCAAAGTTATGGTGGATTCTATAAATGTCATTGTTGATGATCATCATGAGGAAGCTAATGTCACATATGATGTTGAGACATTCTTTGAAACTCCCACTCAAGGGCCTACAAAATTTGATGACACTAATCCTACCTCCTCAAAATGCAGATGGCAATTAACAAAAGAACCTTCCATCAATTGGAAAGATCATCTAAAAACTCATCATAGGAGATCCTAACGGTGGAGTCACTACAAGATCTAGAAAATCATCTCAAAATCTCTTGTATCCAACATTGAACCAAAGAATGTTAAGGAAGCCTTGATTGATGAATATTGGATTAGGGCCATGCAAGATGAATTGAACCAGTTCAAACGACATGAAGTATGAGAGTTAGTTCCTAGACCTGAAGGAACAAATATCATTGGCACCAAATGGATATACAAAAACAAATCTGATGTTGAAGGAATTGTCACCAAGAATAAGGCAAGGTTAGTTGCTCAAGGCTACACTTAAGTTGAAGGGGTTGACTTCGATGAAACTTTTTCTCTTGTTGCTAGGATGGATTCAATAAGACTACTCTTAGGAGTTTCCTGTCTTCTAAAGTTTAAGTTGTTTCAAATGGATGTGAAAAGTGCCTTTCTAAATGGATACTTAAATGAGGAAGTACATGTGGAACAACCTAAGGGGTTTGTGAATCCAAATTGTCCTGATCATGTGTACAAATTAAGAAAATCCCTATATGGTCTGAAACAAGCTCCTAGAGCTTGGTATGAAAGGTTGAACAAATTCCTCACTAATAAATGATACAGAAAGGAGGAATGGACAAAACTCTTTTTGTGAAGGATGAAGGAGGAAAAATTATGGTTGCACAAATTTATGTGGATGACATAGTGTTTGGTGGAATGTTAGACAGAATGGTTAAACATTTTGCTGATCAAATGCAAACTGAATTTGAAATGAGCCTCATAGAAGAATTGACCTATTTTCTTGGGCTACAAGTCACACAGATGGAAGATTCAATTTTCCTCTCTCAAAGCAAGTATGCCAAGAATATTATCAAGAAGTTTGGGATGGAGAATTCCAGCCATAAAAGAACTCCTACTCCTACTCACCTAAATCTATCCAAAGATACAGGTGGTACCAGTGTTGATCAAAGTTTGTACAGAAGCATGATAGGAATTTTGCTATACTTAACAGCCAGCAGACCTGATATAGCTTTTGCAGTTGGAGTATGTGCTAGGTATCAGGCTGAACCCAAAGTTAGTCACATAAACCAAGTAAAAAGAATTATGAAGTATGTGAGTGGAACTTACAACTATGGTATGTTGTATTCTCATGGATGTGATCTTATCTTATCTGGTTACTGTGGTGCTGATTGGGCTGGAAGTGCTGATGATAGAAAAAGTACCTCTGGAGGATGTTTCTTCTTAGGGAATAATCTTATCTCCTGGTTTAGCAAGAAGCAAAATTGTGTTTCTCTATCCACTATCAAATTTGAGTACATAGCGGTAGCGGTACATTTCTCAAATGGTTTGGATGAAACAGATGTTAACTGAGTACAATGTCACACAGAATGTCATGACATTATACCGTGACAACCTAAGTGCTATCAACATATCCAAGAACCCCATACAACACAGTTGGACCAAGCACATTGATATTAGACATCACTTCATCAGAAATCTTGTTGAAGATAAAGTGATTACATTGGAGCATGTTGCCACTGATCTACAACTGGCTGACATTTTTACAAAGGCTTTGGATGCAAATCAGTTTGAAAATTTAAGGGGAAAGTTGGGTATTTTCCAGTATGAGGAGTTATAACAATTAACTTTGCTTATGAGAGGTGATGAGAGAGACATTTATTTAAAGTTATTTTTAATTGGACAAATAGCAAATTTCCCTCTCTATTTCCAAATATCGGAAGAGGAATAGGCGTATTCATACACCTTCTCTCCTTTTTTGGGCTGTCACTCTTCATTATCACCAAAGTTTTACTCCTCACTGCTTTGAAATCTTTGTTCATCAAGATGTCACAACAATCACGATCAATACTTTCTCGGAAGATGACCTCTTCTTCATCAAGCGATTCTAGAAATGGACATGAATCCCATGAAGTTCTAGAGTTGTACTTCTACGTGTGATTCTTAAACCCTTCTAAAGTGAAGAAGCTGAGAGCTACATATGCAAGAAGATCGCAGAATGTTTCTACTGGTAACTTTGCTCAAACTTCCTCTTTTGTTCCCCCTGAAATAGCTAATAGGGAGGGTACTGCATATGTCCATCAGGTGATTTCTATATTAGTTACTAGAATCTTGAATGAAAACCATGATGTTCCTGGTGTTTTTGTGCCTCTGAATCAAGAGACTATTAACCCTAGCATAGAAGGCGTTCACAATGTCACACAAGAAGTTGATACAAAGGGTGACAACATTGAGCACTCTACTTCCAAGTCTGATGATCATCAGACTGTTGCTGATGAAAAGACTGATGATATGCCTATTGTAGATGTTGATAAAGATTATTATGATAATGATCTTATTGCTACCGTTAATCCCAGCATTGCAAAGAAGTGATGACAAGAAAGAGCAAACGGATCAAAGAGTCTCTCCAAAGGAAGGCTGATGAAGTATCTTCTAGAAAGGTTGTTGTTGAAAGAAAAGTTGGTGTAGGTTTTACAAAGAAAAATTCTGTTGGCCCTTCAAAAGGAAAGGCTAAGGTTGAATCATCAAAGAGATATATGGTTAGCCCTCCAAGATCTTTGAGCAAAATGGTCTCCAAGAAGAGGAAAGCTCGCATCCTCGATTACAGTGATAATTCGTTTTTGATGATGAGGCGATGTCACGACATTCCTCTTAGGAAGAATCCCAAACTAGCAAGCTTGCTAAGGTACGAGATGTCTATAGACAATATTTCTTTCCATCATCCACAGAAGTGCAAATAGGTGGAAGTATGTTTTCTTGAAGAAATAGCCTTGGAAAGAGAATTGAATGGCAATGCCCTTTCTTGCAAGGAGGTTATGGAGCTTATCAGTTTCTTTGGATTGTTGAAAAATGTTGCTTATTTCTCTAGATGTTATGAAATTCTTGTAAAAATTTATTGTGAACAATGAAGAGTGTCTTGATGGGAAGTCGAGGACTTTAGGAGTGTGTATGTTAGGCGGGAGGGTTACATTCCCATACGTGATAAACAAGTTTTTGGAAGGTCTAATGAAGCTCAACTGAGCTAGAAGTCACTTGACAATCAAGTTTGTCAAGTGATCACTTGCCAAGCAATTGAAGGCGGCGTTGAAAGGAAGGCATACTTGACAAAAAGTTGGTGTGAAGTTTGCTATGTTGCAAGATAGGAGGCATTAATGGGTTCCTACAAATCACAAATCTACCATTTCAACAGTTGGGGATTTATCTATCTTTATTGGAACAAAAGCCAATTTTGAGTATGGAACTTACATCTTTGACAAACCATGAAGCATCTTGGAAGTTTTGCTATCAAAGGTCTGTAGCTTTCCTCCCTCATATGTGGTATTATCTTGAATCAATATCCACGATATCCTTATTGAAGAGATTACGTCTACAAATGAGGCCACGCTCTTGGCTTTCACTATAAACTATTTCGGGAAAACATGTTCACGACATTGTTATGACATCAGTAAAACATCAAAAGTCAAATGCATCCAAGAAGGTCGATGTTATTGCTATATTAAAGGAAACCTGCAAAGAGCTTGAGGCGAAAAAGATCTCTTGAAGAATTAATCCTTTGCTCTTGAACATGATAGAGATGATGTTGAGGTTGAGGATGAGAAAATGGATAAGGATCTTGATGAAGACCGTATGGTGGTCTTGGCAGATTCTCAAGATGATGTTGAAGACAATAACACCTCGGGAGATGATTCTACCTCAAGATTATTGGTTGTCTTGTACTGGTGATGAAGTTTGATGTGTGTTCTTTGTTTGAAGATTTTTGTTGTTGTTTGTTTTACGATGTTTAATTTGATTTCTTTTGTGATTCATTTGATTTCTTTATCTGGATTGTAACCCGATATTACGGGATTTTGTCTCTGGTTCCTTTGGCCCTTTGTGGCTAAAGGGGAGAATTAATTAGGATTAATCTATTTAATCTGGTGCTAGACTTAGTTTTACTAGACTTATGTTGCGGCGGTATAACGATCAAAGAGTTGGTATTTATTTTAGGGTGATATATACCGGTTAGGTTATATCGTATCGTGTCCTGATTGGTTATTGATTAGTCGTTCGAAAATTCTACCGTTAATGAGTTTGGGATTAAAAGAAATGAAAATAAAGACAAAAAGTAAATGAACAAAAGTATAAAGGATAAGCACTTAAAGAAGCAATATAAACTACCATGTGAGACTTAAATCTACCATATGTCATACTCGACCTCGATACTCGTCCGTGTCATCACATACCTCACAACCTTGATTATCTCTAACCCAAATTGAGAATCCTCTGAATCATCTCAATAGTCATTTACGGCATATCTCGACAACACGGATCGACTCGTCACCTCCATACCGTTTCTAGCTTACTTCCCAAGCGGAGGCATTAAGATCAGATACTCTATAGTGAATGTTAGATCTAAAACCATTTCTAGTATTCAGAAACTAATAGATAATCATCCTAGGAAAGAATCTAAGCAAAATATCTCTAGTAAAGCTCAATCCTAACATAGAGTAAAACCCAAGACAATCACCAACTGAGTTCATAAAGGAAGCTTTATATAACGTAAAGGTGACAAATATACATGAGTTATGAGTAGATATACATACAAAACCCAACAAAATAGATTACAAAGAGAAGAAGAAGAGGAACCAAACATTTCTTGGTTTGTCAACACCATCGACGAGGATTCGACTCGGATCATCCAAATGCAAGCTCAATGTTGTTTTCTAAGCTAATCTATCAAAATGATGTTGATGGTGTTGGGACTCAAAATACCCAACCCATAACCTAAAAATGTGTTTTTATCCCCTTTTAAGAATTACAAAGTCGCGAGGCGCTAAAGCGTGATGCATGATGTTCAACATCTTGTTTTGCCATATCTTGAGCCTTTCGGATTGTGCCGGTTTGAGCGTTGGAAATCTTATTCAATGCTCTATCTAACCATGATAAAATATAAACCAAATTGATGATTTTATTCTTTGAATTTGAGCTTTATTCGTTGATGAGTTGCCCGAATCGCGCATTTGAAGCCGTGTCTTGACACTTTATTACTCAATGCTCAATTATGAATGAATACCTATAAAGAGATGAAAAACTATAAAATGATACAATATTTACACAAAAATCAATTATTCTATTATGTACACATTTATACAAAAAGCGGGGTTATTCAAGAAATATCATTAAAAACGGATACACCTTACAAAACATATATACAAAATAACTACATTTGACACTTATCAACTTAGTTTTACTGTTTTCTGCTGCTCTAGTTGATCTCATAGCTTAGTTGGTTTTAGCCAAAAATTTGCCAAAGGGGAGTTTGTAAGTGTTTTGTGTTGGCTGCAATTTTTGGTAAAACCAGATTGATGTGACAATTTCTTGACTAATGTCATGACATTACAGGTATGAAGGCAAATTCTACGGAAGGAGTGTGTTTACAGTACAACTGGGATCTTTGCATGACAGTTGGTTATGCTATAATCAATCTGAGTTAAGGCGTATGCGAGATATGTGATGTCATGACCAATGTTAAGACATCACATATTGTATAAGTGAATTATCGAGTTTATATTTCACGAGAGTTTTGAGTTACGCTAGTTTATTACGAAATTGGATTGTTTACTTTAGATCCTATGCTCACGTGGAAATTAGTTAACTTTGTTTAACTCTAATTTGTGTTGTTGAAGCCAAGACCAAGTCCTTAGGTTAAATTTGGTTAACCCAACTATTATTGTGGAAGCCAGGCGAAGTCTTCTATATTATCTCACTAATCCTAATGACTGCGTTTTGAAAGAAATAAGCCGGTAAGCAAGCGAGCTATGTATGCGGGTCATTAGTGTTACTTGAGCCAAGCAATTATCTTCTCAAAGTGCCTTTGGAGTAGGAATAATTGTAAGGGTAGTTTTTGTCACTCAAAGCTTTGAAGCATGAGTGTTATGTCTCTTGATTAAAGATTGGAAGCAAAATCAAGTATGTGTATTGAAGAATGTCTTCACAATTACATTAAGTGTTAGATTATTATCCTTCTTTGTGATTGAGGGAGTGAGTGGTTCTCAAGTCTAAATGGTTCTTAGATTGAAGTTGCATTGGGTAGGTCTTAAGTGAAGCGAGATAAAGTGTTGGTTTATTCGAATTAATACCTCTTATAGTGGATTCCTCTGGTTTGGTAGCCCCGGATGTATGTGTAGTAACACACCAAACTAGGTTAACAATTAATTGTCTTCTTTCTTGCTTTTGTTTTATTGTGTAGATTGTTAAAAGTTAAATAGGATACGGTGTCATAAAATTCTCTTTGACATCAAGTATCTATTTCAATTCGATAGGTTTGACAATCTTTTACATTACTTCAATATTTTCGGCACTTGCGGACGCATCATGTACCTCAATATCCTGGCAATAGCTTTGTAATATGTGACAACTTTACCTTGTTCATAAACCTACCACCATTAAAATTACATAGCAAATGTCGGTATGATGTTGTAGAGATATCCTAATGAGCCAACCCACTATTTAAAATTGTAGCATCTACATCATTACTCTTAACATCGAGAATCTAGCTTGTGATTCGTTTTAGCAAGTGTGATTGCAATCTTTCAATTAGTTAGCTCAAATATTTTCGAAAGATTAAGTTCATACTTTATTTGATGAATTTTTACCCTTCTCGAGTACATAATCTCCATCCTTAGAAAATAAACATATTTCTTATATTAGTAATCTCAAACTTATTCATCACACCTTCTTAAACTTGACTATCTCACGTGAACAACTCCTTGTTAGCAATATAAAATCAACATAGAGACACACTATAATCATATTTCTTTTAGAAGTATGTTGAACATAAATGACATACTCCATCTCACACTTTCTGAATCCTTGAAGCTTGAACAATTAATCAATTTTCATATTCCCAGCTCTAGGAGCTTGTTTCAGTCCATACAACACTTAATATAACTTGTACATCATCCTTTCCCTGTTCTTTTTCAAAAATCCAGGAGGTTGTGACTAGTATACCTCTTCTTGTAATGACTCGTTTAAAAAACTCATGTTTCACATCCAAATGCATCAGAGGCCAATTTCTATTAGTAGCTAAAACAATCACCAATCTATTTTTTTCATGCCTAGATACAAACACAGACAATTCAAAGTAATCTAGTCCAAATTTGTGTAAAAATACTATAACTACTAACCTTGCTTTGTGTTTTTCAATTGATCTATCTGGCTTCAATTTATCTTGAAACTCATTTGACGCTGATGGATTTCTTCTCCTTTGGAAGCTCGATCAAATTCAAAGTCTCAATTCTTTTTATAGCCTCAAGTTCTTCTTTCATGGGCTTCAACCATACTTTCTTCTTGAGAGTCTCTTCAATACTAACTAGTTCAGAGTCTACTAACAATGGCGCATTGAATGATGTCTCCTTCATAGTTTATTTAAGTATCCTTCAACTTGTCAAACTCTGCAAATATTCTTGGTATTTGTCTAATTATCTGTGGCCTCTGAACTTGTACAAAATCTTCTAGGATGTTGGAAAAATATTAGATGTTAGACCAACTTGAAGTTGGACCACCTTGAAGTTTCGCATTCGAAGTTGGACCATCCTTAGAAGTTTTACCTTGAAGTTCCATCTTCAGAAACTTGACCACCCTTAGAGCTTGACCACCAGCGTCTCGATCATCATCAAAATCTGGATCAGAATCAGATTCACCTTGACTTTAGAGTCATCTTGATTCTTACTCATCTTTAGAGTCTCCTTCGACTTTAGAGTCACCTTCAAACTCGACTCAACTTTATAATCAAAATCCTTTTGATTCAGGAGTATCTTCAGAAGTTATCTCAAGTTTAAACCTTGCACCAGAGGTGGATTGAGACTTGATCCAATCACATACTTATGATTCTTTCACAATGAAGACTATGTTGACTTCAACCTTATTAGTTATCGAACAACAAAGTTTATGTGCACGCAATGGTACCCAATCAATAACATTATTTTGCTTCTATCATTGATTCTTTCTAGTAGCACATGAAACATATTTGTAACAAACTCATATTTTCTTATCTCCGTCCACTTCTCAAAAGAAATAGTTTCCTTTAGCTTCTTTGTTGGACACCTATTGAACACATATGTTGAAGTGAAACAACTTCTCCTCACAAGTGTGAGACATATTATTCTCTTTCGGCATGCTCCTTGTATTATCAAGTAAAGTTCTATTTCTTCTTTCATCAAGACCATAATGATGATGAGTGTATGGATTCGTCACCTCATGCTTAATTCCATTTTCTCACATAACTTCTTGAACTATGTAGATTTTTACTCACCCCACCGTTAGTTACGAGAATTTTAGGGTTCGACCACTATGCTCTTGACCTTCACCCTGAACTTGTGAAACTCAATAAACACTTCATGCTTAAACTTCATGAGTGCTACCTACTTCATCCTTGTGAACTTATCCACAAACTACACAAAATACGTGTTTTCTCTAAGTTAAGGTACTTGAATGGTCCACATAAATCATAATGCACTACTCCCAAAACATGATTTGCTATTGGGGCTTGAATGCAAATGAAAATCTGGCACTTGCCTTTCATGCATATCTCGATAAGTGTCAAATTGTAGTTAAATTTATTTATAATCTTGTTTAACTTATTGACTTATTTCATTTGAATATAGTAAATAAACCTCAAATTGTATGTAAATATGTACATATTTTGTTATTATGTAAATATTATGTATAGTCGCATTTACGTGTAAATATTGTATCATGCAATGATATCTAGTAATTATAATATATATCATTGAATAAGCTTTCCAGCTTTTGAGGGTACATAAATCCGAGTTATGATTCTCAAGTTATGGAGAAAACAAGAGTGATTTTTGACATGCAAGAGTGCGTTAAGCTCCCTCATGTGGGCTAAGCACGCTCTGCGACTTTGAAACACTATAAATTCACTTGTACATCATTTTTTAGGGCATAGTTTTGGGGATTTTTACTCCCAACTCCATCAGAACCATTCTTTGAGTTTAGAACCTAGAAAACAGCATTAGAGGTTACATCTTGAAGATTCTGAAGTGGGTTTGTAACAATCGTGTTGACGCCGCAAGAATTGTTGGTTCATTTTCTCTCTTCTCTTTGTATTCTCTCTTGTTGGGTTATGCATGTACGTTTATTAAGATTTTATGTATATTTATTGAGCATGTCATTGTATAAAATCTATTTTACAAAGATTTATCGATGTTATCCTTGTTTTCTTGCTTTATGCTTGGATTTGAGTTTCTATAGACATATACTCTTCGAATTCTGAACTAGGATGAACATATATTAGGTTTTAAACTCTAAAAATATATTTAGATCTAATATTCACATGTGGGTATCGATGCTTAATGATACATGTTGGTTAGTTGCATGAGACATCATCGATGAGACAATGCGGTAAAACTCTTGTAGGTGCTTCAGACATGAACACTAATGTGAGGATTTAGACATGAACGATGTGAGGGTTCGAGACATGAACATTGATGTGAGGTATACATGACGATATTGATGAGTAGTTTAGGTTGGGTACAATTTACCGTTAGATTTAAGTCTTTGACGTGTAGATAAAATTCAAAACTTGACAATTTCTCTCTTCTTTAAGAATGCATTTATTTTCTTGTTCATATGTTTAATTTTGCACTTTAAGTTTAAACCATTTAATACCAAGGTTAGAAACGTAGAGACTATTGAATGAAATTATTTACCTTGCACTAATCCTGTGAGCATAATAAAAACTAAAATAATTACTTTTCTTCTTGCTTTATCATAACGAATAATATCACATGGCTTCTCGGGCTACACAATCTTAGGAATGTCATATACCAACTTCTTAGATCTTAGATGCCCTAAGATTGTGAAGCTCGGATGCCCAATGTCTTATACTTTAACCTAATTTAATTAATTATTTAAGGATTTAATTATTGGATTTAGTCGAGTTGGGAATTAATCGGTAATAATTAGATTATTTAGTCGGTTAGTCGAAAAATTACTAAGGTTGGTTATGTTGGAGAAATAATATTAGAAATAATATTATTATATTAGACTATTAATTTAATTAAGTTGGTTTGATTGTTGTGTGATAAATAGCAAAATTGGAGGTGTGAATAATAGACCCAATAGAATAATAATATTATTATTATTATAAGTAGGATTGAAAATAAAGAAAGGAAGGAGAATTAGGTTTTTGTTGAGAAAAAAAGAAGTTTGCTATACATGGGAGAAAGAGGAGAAAGCAAGGGCTTGTGGATTTAACATGGGAAGAATAATTTTAGACCGGAAAAGCCAAATCGAGAATGCAATCGAAAATTGGAATTCGATCGGAGTTAGGCGACCGTTAAATCCAGTAAGGGTGGGGTTCTAACTCTATAAGGGTTTATGATAAATAGTATATGCGGATGGAATTATATAGAATTATCTTTGTTTGTGTAAATTGTGTAGAATAATTGTTAGATTTTGTAGGTGTTGTTGGTGTTGATCGATTGGTGAGAATAAATAGTATCGTGAATGTTTGTATGGTTGTGATGATTGGGGCTTTCTTGAGATTGATTTTTATGTGAAGTTATTGTTGTAGTTGGAATTATCGGCGTTAGTAAATCGATTAGTCTGAAGGTTGATCGAAGTAAATTACGTTAGTCGAAATTTGTTGATTGGTGGAAACTAGATGAAGAGGAAAGAAAGAAAATTTAGGGAGCGGGGGCCACACCAGTGGGTGGGCCACACATGACAAGGAAGGAAAAATATAAAATATATATATATATATATATATATATATATATATATATATATATATATATATATATATATATAAAGGGCAGAGCGTCCTTTGGTGAAGGAAGTGGCTAGGCCACATTGGTTTGAGGCGGGCCTAGTGACAGTGAGGCGGCCCATAACTTTGGTGATGAGGGTGGGCGCCGGGTGGGGGCCACGTAGTGTTTTGATGGTTTATTAGGGCGAGGGCCACAATTTTGGTTGTTTTGCTATTTTGATGGTTTTACTTACATATAATGTTTTTCGAAATTCTTACTAGCACGAGGTATAGTATAACTTAAATTAACTTTAATACATTAGTTTAGTATACAAGAAGAAATTTAGTCTAGTAACATTGAAAAGAAATACATGCATATGATGAATTAAGTGGCATATATTAACTTTGGTTTTGAGGTGCAGGTCTACGAATATGAGATAATAGCGGAGGATAAATTGTCTGACAATGTGATTTTAGATGTAGGAAATTCAGTATATCAATAATAGAATTAGGTAGTGATCTGCATTATTTGGTAGTAGTGATAGTGCATAAAACCGATGCAATTAGCGAATTAGTAAATTAAGCGATATAATTAGTTGTCGAATTAATTCAAATTTATCGAGGTAGTTAATATATATTAGTAGGTAATTATGATTGGTTTGTTTTTGAAATTGTGTTGAATCGTGGTGTCATCATTTTGTTTGTGATTTATTGATAAGTGCCAAAATTGGTTAATTTGTATATACATTTTGTGGCACTTATCCGTTCTTTGTATATTCTTGAATAAATCCTCCGCTTTTTGTATAAATGTGAACATAATAGAATAATTGAGTTTTTGTGTAAATATTGTATCATTTGATATTTTCATATCTTTTATAGGTATTCATTCATAATTGGAGCATTGAGTAATAAAGTTATAGAAGACACGACTAACATACGATTTGGCAACTCAACAAGGAATAAAGCTCAAAATCAAAGAATAAAAATCACCAATAAAGCTTGATATTTATCCATGGTTAGATAGAGCATTTAATAAGTTTTCCAACAGGCGCAATTAGGAATTCACGGTTCTCAAGATCGGCAAAATAAAATCTTTGAAAATAGCGGACCATGCAGCGCGACCTGACATCGAAATTCTTTAAAGGGGCTCAAAACACATTTTAGGTTATAGGTTGGGTATTTTGAGTCCAACACCATCACCTTCATTTCTTTGGTAGATTAGCTTAGAAAACAACATTGGAGCTTGCATTTTGATGATTGGAGGTGGATTGCTCTTGATTGGCTTGACAACCAATGTAGATTTGTGGTTTATCTCTTCTCCTCTTTGTGTATTTCTATTTTGTTGGATTTGTATGTATTTCTACTCATAACTCTTGTATATTTATCGCTTTGGCTTGTATAAAGTTGCTACAATTTGTGTTGGTGATTATCTTGGGTTTTACTTTATGTTAGGGGTTTGAGCTTTGCTAGGGATAAATTGCTTAGATACTTACCTAGGATGATTATCATTGGTTTAATGCTAGAGATAGGTTTAGATCTAACATTCACTATAGAGTATCTGAACTTAATGCCTCTGCGTCGGTGAAGTATGCTAGGAATGGGTATGGAGGTGTGATTGATTCCTATGTTGTTGAGATATGCGAGAATGGATATTGAGATGATTTAGGAGGATTCTCAATTTGGGTTAGAAATAGCTTAGATTGTGAGAGGTATGTGATGACAGAGGCAGTATTGGTAAGTATGACATGGGGTGGTAGATTTAAGTGCAGTGACGGGTAGTTTACATTCGTTCGGACAAAACATCTATCCTTTATACTTTTGTTCATTTACTTTTTGTCTTTTATTTTCATTTCTTTTAATCTCAAACTCATTAGCGGTAGAATTGTCGACGACGAATCAATAACCGTCTTTGTGGACACTCGATATAACCTAACTTAGGTATATCACCCGGTAAAATAATACCAACTTTTGCTTGCCGCTATACATGCAACATTTATATGAGGATATATTGTTGTATGTTGTTGTTGTTTATCGAGTTGCAGGGATGTTCGAGTGTGATGTTTACCTCTATTTATTGGTAAAGAATTTGGTGATATAGGCTTATGTACTGCGACATGAATTTGTTGTTTATGTTGTGTGGCGTGCATTATCGAGTTGCATACATTGTATAATTTGACCGACTGGATTGGCAAATGTGTTGAAGGCTTATGCCTTGTTTGATGCCTCTATTAATTGGCAATTGGCGGCGGGATTGAAGCCACGATTAGTACCACATTCATTTGCATTGTTGTGTCTCATATTGTTTTGCATAAATAGGATTGTTGTGATTCGAATTGATTTATGTTGTTGTTAGCTGTGAAGTGAATTTGTGTTGTTGTTGATTGTGAAGTGATTTATGATATTGTTGCGACATGATAATTTTATGATTTAATTCTAGAATATCATTTATCATACAATTTTTTATATTGTTGGATATCTCACCCCTTTCATTTGTTTCATCGTTGCCTTTATCTGGTAGCGTGGAGTATTAAAGTGAAGAATTAGTTGTTGTTAGTTCAAGTTGGTGTCAATTGCTCGATCGTAGCACTTTTCGGGGGATGTTTAGTCTATCGTTTCGGTTGTTGTTATTCTTGTTGCATTTTAAGTTGAATAATAAAATTACTATGATGTTTCAAGTGGTTTTAAATGAATAAAGATGATGGTTTTTGAGTTGAATACTTATGAATTTCCTTGCGTATTAAATAAAAGATTGTTTTGTTTTAAAAGCTTATGCAAGTGGTTATGTGATCCTCCAAAATTAAAGTTGAAAATGTGGCATCCCATGCTTTGTTGAAAGTTTAATTACTCGATTTTAAATACAATTTTGGGTAGAATTTGGGTGTTACAATCTCCATGGCTTCTCGGGCTTCACAATCTCGGGAATGTCATATACCAACTTCTTAGATCTCGGATGCCCTAATATTGTGAAGCTCGGATGCCCCAATCTCTTATATCATAACTCATTGTCACCTTCAACACCTTTTGCAGAAGGCATTTTGTTTCGCTCCACATTCACCTTGAATGTTCTATTGCTTCCCTTAAATTGCATATTCAACCATAATAATCATATAACTTCAAAGATTCTTCTTCTTGGTAGCCGAAACCTTCCTCGATGAGTTAACCTATACTCATTAGATAGCTCTTCATAGCATTAACATATCAAACATCTTTGATTAGAACAGTTTACCATTCTTCACCTTGACTTTGACACATTTCATACCTTGACATTAAGGGACTTATCATCAACACATTTGATCTTTGTCCTCTTTCTAGAGTCAAAATAAACCAGCCATTATTTGTTTCGATTAAGTGATTTGATCACGGTTTCCATATACCACCACTCTACCAAATATCTACTCAGTTCAAAATCCACCAATATCACGGTTTCATCATCATAATCTCCTCCGGCTATATTTTCTTCTTCTGACTTCTTTTCCTTGTTTGACCAACAGTCTTTAGCATAATGGCCAAACCTATTACAATTGTAACATTGAACCTTTCTATTGTCAAGCTTCTCCTTTCCCTTGTGATGTTTCTTCTCATCAGAGTTTGAGGCTTCTGACTTCTGAGAACCACTATGTATATTATTCGCGTCTGACCAAAAATACTTCTGTCTCTTTTTACTAGAACATGCCTTGAGAGCACCTTGTAATCAAATTGAGGAATAATAGATCTCAACACATTCTAAATTATTACTTTTCATAAGGATTTCTCCACAAGATTTTATCTCATTTGTGATCAAAATCACTCTAGAGATGTAATTAGGTACCTTATGATTGTTCTTCATGTTGAGATTCTCATACTGCTTACGTAGAGACTGAAGTTTCACCTTTTTCATTGATGCATCACTGTGGTAGTATGTCCTACACAACCTTCTCTGCCGTTGAATCATCGATTTCCTCACACACATTCGCATGTACACACTAATGGATGTAGAACAACGCTTTCTGATCTTTCTTTCTCATATCTCTTTGTGTGTTTCTTTGTTCCTCCGTCGCATCTGTTGTAATTTCTTTGTGTGTTTCTTTGTTTCTGTGAGCATCGAACAACACACGCTTATGAATCATCCACTAATTCCAATTTTTTCCATCAAACACTAAAAGATTTGTATTCAAGTTATTTATGTCATTCATCTTCGTTCTTGTGCATTGAAACTCACTCACTCGAAAATCTTGGTTTTGGCTTATTTCCATTTTTAAGTAAGTAATTTTATGTTCCCATCATATCATATTTATTGAGAAATAATTAATTAAGTTTTACAAATAAAAAATAGTCAAATACATTCTACAGAGTTCTTTTCTTTTTTTTATTTTGTTCCCTCAATAGAAAAATTATAGGCTAAATTACTTTGGAGTCCTTTAAATTATTTAATTTTAATATATTGGTCTCTTATGTTATTTTTGCTACAACTAGGTCATTTATGTTGTCTAACGTCTTCAGCGTTGCCCTTGTCCACAAATTTCATTCCAAAAAATGTGATACACACAAACGGTGCTTAGGTGTTAGTTAACTTTGCTGATTGTGTCTGTTAACTCACATAAGTTACATAAGGAAGGTTGAGACGTTAAAATTAAGGAGAGAAGAAGAACAAAACATGAAGGTCATTATCCCCAAATTCCAGAACCCTAATTTTGAATCTCTGCATCAATGGCACAATACTGCAGCAGTGGAACAAATGTGAGAGCTGAGAACTCCAATTCGCTAATTTCGAGTGCATCTCGATCAGGAATCGAACCGGCATGCATATGTGGATCCAAAGTTATGATACAATAAGTTAAGAAGAAAGGAAGAAACTTGGGTAAGCTTTTTGGGGCTGCAAATACTTTAAGGTATGTCGTATGTTGTGAATATTTTGGGTATATTCTCCTTCGTTTTCGAGTTGGGTTTGATGTTAGATTTTGTTGCGAGTGAACATGAGAATGTGGGTTGCAAATTTTTATGTGGTATGAAAACCAACAAGTGATGAAGGCAAACGGAGATACCACCAAATGCATTGTTAAAGTGTTCCAAATGTGATGAAAAGGAGGTACAAATCAATATGCTTAGAAAGGATGACACGTCAATAAGGAGATGATGAAGAACGTATTGAAGATGTTGAAGATGCTTTTTATGTCATGATATGTTCAGTTCTAATTATTGTAGTGTTGATTTGCATGTTGTTTAAAAGAGGTAATCTTAGTTTACGTTAATGTTAATGTTGTAAGACATGGATTATGGTACTTTTTGTAATCTTTTGATGACAATTCGGATTAATCAGTTTTGCTTAGTTTTTTATTTATAAGTATTCTAGTTTTATTCTTGCAATTTAATACCATGTGGAATTAATAAATAATTGAGGATAATTTTGATACATTTTAATAAAAGAGGTCTTGGTTGATACAATCTAAAATGAAGGAGGACCTATATGTTACAATTTAATATGAAATTTATGGTTTATAGCACTCAAAATATAGCAAATTCCTGGTTTATAGTATTCATAATATAGCATTCAAAATCTTGGTTGAACAGTAGATACAACATTCAAAATATAGCACAAATATATAATTTATAACATTCAAAATATTGTTATAACATAGACCAAAAGATTGTTATCACATAAGCTTAGATACAACATACTCCCAAAATACATATTAGATGATCTTAAAGATTCAAAATAAGCATAGATACATCATACTCCCAAAATACACAATAAGGGGTAAAAAACAGAATCCTTGCAAAATTTCTATGTGCAATTTCTCTTATAAGGCATCTTTGGTCTCTGAGTTGTTGGTGGCTGAAATGTTATTGCTGGTCCTTGTCTAGCCCTTCTAATGGCAAGTAGTCGAAAGCTGTGGAATGATGTGTTTGCACTCCTTGGTTTTGGGTTGATTGCACAGTCGAACCCTTTGAGATGGTTGAGAATTGTTGGTGGCATTTTGGGATTTCCTGGTCTGAACCCTTTGAGATGGTTGAGTATTGCTAGTGGCATTTTGAGATTTCCTGGTCTGAACCCTTTGAGTTGGTTGAGTTTGATTGTTGGAAATTTAGGATTGCACTCTCTGAACCCTCTGAGTTGATTGAGAATGAGCAGTTGGGATGCGATGGTGGGTGTTTGGGCTTGAACACTTAAAATTGTAGTTGAGGCACTCTAGGACTGTCTTGGTGAAGAAGGACAAGATGACTTGTTATGTCGAGAAAGTCCATCTTGAGCATTTATTGTGAACCTTTCTAGATACATTTTTATATCTTTCCTTTTTCATCACATCTCTGTTTCTTCTTTTCTTTGGCCTTCGGTGCCCTACGGTTGGGCGTGGAAGAATATCGGGATATGGTGTCAACTCACAAGATTTCCCCATTTGTTGGATATATCAACGGTTGATAGCAAGCACTGTAATTCTCTTTCATATAGTAGGAAGGAATGTAATCGAGAGGGTCTTCATGTCTACTTTGAATGCAAGTAATGGCGAGTGGCAAATTCCGATCGACATCCGCTCCTGCGCAGCACTCAAATTTCTTGAGATCTACTATGAATTTATCTCCAGTCACACTTGTATGCCGACTTCATATATCAAGTCACTGATAACGACAAGCATATCAAATACATATATTACGAACTTGTTACATTATAAATTAGTGAATACCAACTTGTTACATATAAATTAGTGAAGGCATGAATGTTACCTTATCTTGATCGAAATGAAAGTAATGTTCTTATGATTTCTGGTCCTCCCAAGTCATGAACTAGTAGATCAAAGAACCATTCCCAAGAATCCTTGGTCTCGACAAACAGCCAATGCAATGGGCAACATTTGATCATTAGGGTCTCTGTCAACTCACGCAAATCGGCCTCCATAGTTCCCCTTGAGAAAACATCCATCAATTCCTATTATTGGTATACAAACAATAAAACTTTTCTTGAAAGCATCAAGACACATATAGAGTCTATGGAAACTTGGTAGTAGTGGTCTGCTAACATAATCCTCTGGATGTTGTTCAGTTTCTTGTACATTCATCTTGATGGTGTTGTTTGGGTTAGACCTCAGAAGCTCATGTGTGTAGTCATAAAGTCTACGACACTGTTGTTTGAATGACCATTCAACAATATTTAGTACTTCTTTTCTAGCCATATAAGCTTTCATCCTATTCATCCATGCATTCCATTTCTCATGTGCTTTTTCACAAATAGCAGTCAATTTTACATTAGGGTTAATTCAACTGTTGAGTATAATTTCTTCTCTAGCCAGTTAGTACTAAACATCCTTACATTATACTCTATATTACAAGTGTGATTGTCTTTCAATGTTCTTAATTTCCAAATACCCTCATTAGGCAACTTAGAACATAATGCCACCCATCCACATCCTTCCTTGCAGCCCACTCTAATCCTTGTCATTATTCAGATATCCTAAATCCCTACCATTATGAACATCATAACTTGTAATTGCTTACTTGAATTCCTCCTTTGGTAAAACAAGCTCCCCAATTCCCTTATAGTCATTAAACTTCTTAGGCATAACATATGATGAATACTTTACCTCCCCCCTCATCTGAGTAATCACTACTCATACCATCCTCACTTTCTAGATCTTCAGTTTGATAGTCAGAATCTGATAACCCATGACATACCTTCTTACCAGTACTCTTTTTCCTAAATCCAAAGTCAAGAACATCTTCCTCACTTGATGTTTCAGCCCCAAATACAATTATTTTTCTTTGAGCCACCCTTTTTTTAACATGTCTTCCCTTATGTTTCTTGGATCTACCTGATGCCTTTATTGGAGTTCCTTTCCCACCCTTTTTTCTTTGGTCTTCCAGTATTCCTCTTTCTTTTTTTAGGTGTTTCCTCTGGTAGGAGTTCATCAATAGGCTGATCATTTTGGCCACCAATGAACCCTCTTTATCCTACCAAAACTTCATCAAATCCATCATTTAAAATCTCATCATATGAGTCATAAAACCTAAGTCCTAAAGTACTATCATCACTATCAAGTTGTTGATCAATAGCATCCTCAGGTTGTGCATCAATTGGATCATCTAAAACTAATTCATTTGTGACTCAATTGGATCATCTAAAACTACTTCATTGTGCATCAGTTGGATCATCTAAAACTAATTGGGTTGTGGCTCAATTAGATCATCTAAAACTACTTGAGGTTGTGCATCGGTTGGATCATCTAAAACTACTTGAGTTTTGCATCAGTTGGATCATCTAAAACTACCTCAGGTTATGGCTCAATTGGATCATCTAATACTACCTCAGGTTGTGGCTCAATTTGTTCATTTGGCACTTGTTCAGGTTGTGGCTCAGTGGGTTCATTTGAAACTACTTCAGGTTGATGAACAGTTGGTTCATCTAAAGATAATTCAGGTAGGGAAACTTCTATTTCAGGGTTGGAAAATAGGGTGAACAATGTATATATCAACCTTTCCATTAGTTTGGCATAGTTCAAAGCTTCTAAAGCACCAAAGTCATCTTCTAGTATCTTCAATGTTCGGCAAAGTCGTACCAAATTTTAAGAGCACCTAGATACTTCAACTCCTTAACAACCCCCAACATCTCAAAGTAACTCCATCTATCACCATCAAAATTATAGTTTGCCACTTCCCCTTCTATGTAGTTATCACCAATAAAAAATCCCCCATGATGAATATCAACATAAAATGTACCCATATCCATGTTTTCCTAACAAAAAACACAACAACCTAATGAAAATCAAACCTAAGATGACACCTAAACCCTAATATCAAAAACATACCCACATGCAATGAAAAAAATCATTAAGTTAGAGAAAATATAATATACATCAATGTATCGATTTCATCGATGACAATCGTCTTCTCAACTACCTTCCCGTCGATCAACGTGACCTGTACTGCGTAGTCTTCGCCTCTAATTTCCTTTCAGATTTGGGATTAGGGTTTATCAAATTCAATTTGTGGTTAATTGTAAATTTTATCCTTCCTTATGTGACTTATGTGAGTTAAGGACACAATCAACAAAGTTAAGCGGCGCGTAAGCCTTTATTTGTCTCCACATTTTTGGAATAGAGTTTGTGGACAAGGGAAATCTGAAGGCGTTAGGCAACATAAAGGACCTAGTTGTAGCGAAAACAACATAAGGGATCAATGTATTACAATTAAATAACTTAAAGGACTTTGGGGTTAATTTATGTTACTAATGTAGAGGCAAATAACTACGAGACTAAGCCATTGATTGACTCAACTCGTAAAATAACAATGAAGTTGCCACCGTATTTTATTTTATCCAAAGGACTAGGAAAAGAGAATAAAATCCTAAAGAAAATAAGATCAAGGTATGGGGTTGGTTATGCAAAGGGAAGGTTTTAAGCACCTAAACATCTATGGTACTCATGAGGAACCTCTTTGAAAATTTGTATGCTATAAAATGAGTATGTACAAAATAGATGGTGGAGATGAGAAAAGTATTTTTACAATTTTTGATTTGATAGAAATTCCAATGAGTTCGACCTACATACCAACAATGTGCAATATTGAAATCAAAACCCATGTAGTTCGGGTAAAAAGTGAAATTGGTGTGTTGGTTAATTTTAAGAAGAATAGACATCATTGTCATATCCGAGAGTGGTAAACACTTACTACCCATAATTATAGAAATGAGCATTCCATCAACTCAAAGTGGAGATTTGAGCTTGGATTTTCATCAACAAGCATCCTCGACACCAAGCGGAAAATGCCTCACTTCACTACATATTGTAGAAGTATAGTAGTTCACTTCACTACAAAGAATTGACAAGGGTCTAATCTTTTGAGAAAAATGGTTTTGAGGAAAAGCCACAAAGGGTTCAAAAACTTTTAATGAGGTTAATTGACTTTTAGTCTTATGAAAAGATGTCAAAGTATTGTTAAATTGATTAATGGAAACAATAAAACAAATACCGAACAACGACACCATTTTTCTTCTTGGTAAAGTGACAAATAAAGAGTTAGGTATTTATTTTATCGGGTGATATATCTGAGTTAGGTTATATCGTATCGTGTCCAGAGATTGGTTATTGATTAAATGGTTCGACAATTCTATCGTTAGTGAGTTTGTGGTTAAATGGTTGTAAAGAAAAGACAAAAGTAAATGAACAAAAACTATAGAGGATAAACGACTTATCGGAGCGAATGCACATTAACCGTCACAGACATAAATCTACCGTCCGATTATACTCAGCCCTCGATACTCGTCCGTGTTATCACATACCTCTCACAATCTAAGCTATTTCTAACCCAAGTTGAGAATTCACACGCATCACCTCGATAGCGATGTCGACCTACCTCAACAACCGAAGTCAACCATGTCACTCGTAACGACTATCTCTAGCTCAAAACAACCAACATAGAGGCATTAAGATTAGATACTATAAGTAAATGTCAGCTCTAAACCCATTTATAGCATTCGAAACTAGGATAATCATCCTAGGTAAGAATCTAAAGCATCTATGTCATGGCTCAAATCCTAACACAAGGTAAAATCTAAGACAATTACCAACATAGATTCTTAAAGAAAACTTTATACAACGAAACAAATATACATGAGTTCGAGTAACTATACAAACTACCCAACAAATAGAACAATACATAGAGAGAGAAGAGATAAATCACAAATTTACCTTTGGTTTGTCGAGTCTATCAAAGCGATCCACCTCCAATCATCCATGCAAGCCCAGTAGTGTTGTTTTCTAAGCTAATCTATAAAAACTATAAGGTGAGGAATTTGGGAGCAAGAATCCACCCAAAAACCATAACATTAATAAATGAAATGAAAAGGAAAGTATAAAGAAAATATGGTCACACTCATCGCCTGAAATAAAGCATATGACGACGATTTATTTACACTTGGCTCATGTTGCCATATCCTAAACTTCGCATAAATATCTATTGTGCTTTGACGATGGCTTTTGCCCGACTCATCTTTTCCTCGCCCAACGACCAAGCAGCGAAGCAAGGCAAAGCGAAACTCCAAAATTTGACCCTTCCTCTCGCTCCAACGTCGCCCAGCGATGCAGACGTGATGGCCCTCGCTTGGACATCACACGACAATCCACACAGAAAAAAAAACTTTTGTTGTTCTCTTGCTCAACTTGGAATGACTTCTCTTTTTGCCTTATTTCTTTATTGATCAACTTGTATCTTGGAGCTTTTATTCCTCTTGCTCCAATCATGCAACAAATACCTACAAAATATATACAAAACTAATCAAATGGTACAATATATACGCAAAACACAATAAACGTATTTACAACAAAAGCGGGGTTATTTAACGATATTAACAACAAAATAATATACAAGTGCCACAAAACATATATACAAAATAACTACATTTTGCACTTATCAACTCTCCCAACTTGACATTATTTATCCTCAAACAAAGTCAAGTAACAAAGAAACAAAGAATGATAATCAAAGAATCACGAGTCAACAAGTTTTAAAAGCGAAAAACAAATGTATGGTTCAAGCAAATCGTACCGCAAAATACATGCTTACCACCATCCTATAACGACAACATATAAGCGAAGCAGATTCTAAGTACAAAATCATGAAAACATTCTAAAACAAAAAAAAACTCAATCATGAATCACACCTAGCAAAATTCATCGGTAGATGAAGAACACACAAAGGGTGAGGACAAAAAACACTCATCCATTCTTGCAAACAAAAGACTAAATTATGCATTCATCCAAAAACTTATTGAAAATACAAATGCAATAATCACAAGAGCTTTTCAAGGTTGTAATGTGGCTTGGTTAACAAACAAGTGATAAGTCCTAAAGCTAATTGAGACAAAAACTTGCAAAACCTAAGGGTGATCAACTCACAAAGACTCAAGCACAAAATCTCAATCAAAATTATTCTTCATTCAAATTTCCAAAACACCTTACTTAACACAACATTATTCATACTCTTTTTGTTTTTCTTTTTCAAAGCTTTTTCTCTTTTTTCTTTCTTTTTCTAATCTTTTTATTTTTCACTTTTTCTTTTTCTTTTTCTTTTCTCTTAACCTCATACCAACCACAGTATAAGCACATAAACATTCTTCTTTCCAACTTGAATTCAACCAACATTAATGTGTGAATACTTCCTACTTTCTAAGACAAGGTAAAAATCCATTCAACAACATATAGTTGAGGGTTCAAGAAACAAAATCAACATCCATACAAAAAAGGTGAATTGACACTCATAGACAAGTATCAAATTCAAATAAACATGGATATTGATAAAAGCTCAAATGGGTTAACAAATGATCATACACTCACAAGGTGAATTGAATATTTGGCCAATGTATTTATGCTCAAAATCAAACAAAAATGCCTTGATCATTTTCATGCATTCATACAATCAACACAAAACAAAAGATTAAGCATAATAAAATCCAGTTAAAACAAGAATGTGGCCTCCAACATATGTAAACAATGGAAAGCTTCCTCACATTTATGTGTAAGGGACTAAAGTGATTCAAGTCAAGAGCAAGTAATGTAAAAAGAATGAATGGCATATTAATTATACAAATAATAAATTTCCTAAACATGTTATGCTATAGAAAGCGATAAGCGAGTACACAGTATGTACCAACTTTGAAAACTATCATTACCATACATCCGAGTTGAAGCGATCAAACTGGAATATTATCAAATGCAACCTCAAGTTCTTTGGAACAAAATTCGAGTCAAACAACAACAAAAATTAAAAAAACAATATTTACAATATTTACATCCAATAAAACTCCTAAAGTTAAACACGCGAGCTTGCGGATAACACAATTTGACAAAACAAAGCGAATACAAATAACAAAACAAAAATATGGTGAAAATGAATTAACAAGTTGAAAAGTGAAGATTTGAAATTAAGAACAAGTCCAATTTCAACATTGAAACCTGAAATCACCACACATAAACAAACATGCTTGTTTTTCGTCATAAGCTCGATGCCTTTATTGTGCGAGCACTAGTAACCTCCTCTCGTCATGCCATGGTATTGCCACACCATGCGAAATAAAGAAAGTGTCTAACAACCACACAACAAACTTCTAGAATCGATACAACTTACAACAATACGTGAAAACAAAGAAAATCACAAATATGCACTAGTATGGAAAGTAAACACAACATGTACAAGTAACAATATACAAGTTCATATACAAATTCTATACAACATATAAATTAATTACAAAACTCAAAAACAACAAATTTATCGTCTGAAATAATAAAACCAATCCCACAGGCCATTTTTTGTTCCTATGGTAAGCGGCAAGCAAATAGTGAGGTATTTATTTTACCATATGATATATAGCGGTTAGGTTATATCCTATCATTTCCATAGAGATTGGTTATTGATTAGTCGTTCGACAATTCTATCGTTAGTGAGTTTGGGGTTAAATGGTTATGTGAAAAGACAAAAAGTAAATCAACAAAAACTATAAAGGATAGACAACTTGTAAAACGAATGCACACTACCCATCACGAGGCTTAAATCTCTGTTCAATTATACTCGACCTCGATACTCTTTAGGTGTTATCACATACCTCGACAATCTAAGCTATTTCTAACCCAAATTGAGAATTCAACTACATCACCTCGATAGCCATGTCAAGCCTACCTCAACAACATAGAATTCAACCGTGTCACTCGTAATGACTATCTCTAGCTCGAAACAACCAACACAGAGGCATTAAGATCAGATACTCTAAGTAAATGTCGGCTCTAAACCCATTTCTAGTATTCAGAAAATAACAGATAATCATCCTAGGTAAGAATCTAAGCTGTCTATGTCTAGAAAAACTCAAATCCCTAACACAAGGTAAAAACCTAAGGTAATTATCAACACAGATTCATAAATCAAACTTTATATAACGCCAAGGCGACAAATATACATGAGTTCAAAGTAACTATACAAAAACCAAACAAATAGAGCAACAATACATAGAGAAGAGATAAACCACAAATTTACACGGTTTGTTAGAGCCTATCAAAGAAATCCACCTCAATCATTCATAAGCAAGCCCTAGTGTTGTTTTCTAAGCTAATCTATCAAAATCTATAAGGTGATGGAATTTGGGAGCAAGAATCTACCCCAAAAACCATAACATTAACAAATGAAATGAAAAGGAAAGTATAAAGAAAATCAGGTCAGGACGCGTTGCCCACAATATAAAGCGGACCTAGGCAGTTCATTTACACTTGGCTCACGTGCGAAACATCCTCAATGACATAAATATCTATCGTCCGCCGGTAACGAAACCGCTAAGAATCATCTTTTCCTGTGACCCAGCGGTAAAACAAGGTAGAGAGAAACTCCAAAATTTGACCCTTCCTCTCGCTCCAGCGTCATGAAGCGATGTAGGCGTGATGGATCTCACCTAGCCATCGCTGACGATCCACATAGAAAAATAATTTTGTTGTTTTCTCTTGCACAACTTGGAATGACTTCTCTTTTACCTTATTCCTTTATTGCGAACTTGCATCTTGGAGATTTTATTCCTCTTGCTCCAATCATGCAAAAATACCTACAAATTATATACAAAACTAATCAAATGGTACAATATATACACAAAACACAATAAAGCGTATTTACAACAAAAGCGAGTTATTCAACGATATTAACAACAAAGAATAGATAAGTGCCACAAAACATATATACAAAATAACTATATTTTGGCACTTATCAATGATTTATTAAGAAAAGAAGTTTGAAATTGCATGGACCTAAGTCCAAGCTTATTGTGTAAGCGATTCGAGTTTAGAAAACAAGATACCTTTGAAAAGGGAGAAGATTTTGAAAATTAAAGAATATGGGATGAGATGAAGAGGCTAACCTATGTACAAAAAAAGATGGGGTGAAAGATCTAACCGGTGAGAAACCATTACTTGACCTCAATAAGAAATACCATATTCCCATCCATTGGATTCACAAATCAACAAAAAGTAACAAGACAAAAATACCAAGTCTCGGATGAATCTATGTCTTAGATGAAATCATGTCTTCAAAAAGGGCAAAGTAACAACTATATTTAGAAATCCATTCGTATACAAATACAAAAGAATATCCTTCATATAGAAAGAATAACCCAAGCACAAATATAATAACACGAGATCACATAATCTCAAGTTGAGGTCAGGTTCTAGTCCTAAGTCCAAAGGTCGAACTCCGAGCATAGGGATAATAACCAAGTCCAAAAAAAATTACAAATTTTTAATGTTTGAGTTATATTATTAAGTATTTTCAAAGGAAAAGAAAGCTCAAGTGAGCAAATTCAAAATAACAAGAAAATAAAATACTCAAGTGAGAAAAGAAAATGACATGAAGTGTAAATGCTAAAATAAAATGTATAAAATAAAGAGTATAAAAATAAAAGGTGATAACGAGAAATCGTATCGTATAATTGCTACGTTTTAGCCCGTTTCATATTGCATTAATCCATTTAACTACCGATTGTTCCGAGTTTTATGTCTTTTCACGGTACAACATGTCTCAAGTCAAATTAGCGAAAAAAGATCACATGAAGAAAGTCAACATGAAAAACTAGAAGAAAGGAACAATGCAAAATTACTGCGGTTTTGATCTTTGTGTGGTCGTCACACACGCTGGCTCGTAACGCTATTTAGCGTCTTCGCTCGTCACCTTGGTGTTGATCGTAGCGTGCTTATTACTTGAAGAATGCGTAACACTCTTGTGACAACCTTAAATCCAACTTTATGAAGAACGTGAAGTGAAGACGTGGGCAACTACAGGAAAGGAGTCTTCAGAAACTCCTACAATCTCTCAACCTCAACAACGCCCAGTCTTCCTGATTTTTCTCAACAACTCAAATGCAAAGTCCACATTCTTATTTTTTAACTGTTAATTTCTCCTCTATAAATAGGAGAGACTTGGATGAAGAAGTAAGAGAGTTTATTTTAGAAATTTCTTGCGGAAGCTCACGCATTTCTGAACCAATTCCAGTTTTCATTTTTCTACTGTTCTTGCTTTACTTCCTTGTACCATTTAATAGCCATTTCAACATTAGGAAATTTCTATTTTAGTTAAATTTATTTTTAGCCTCAGACTTCGTTTCTAGTTTCGATTCGAAGGTTCAATCTTGCCGACTTGTGGAAGAGGGCGTGAGGAATAATATTATTATTCAACATTTAATTTTAAGTACAATTTGTTTATGTTAAATTATTATTTATTTATGATGAATGCTTTACTTCTTTCTAATTATATTTTCGTATGTGTTAGTTTCAAATACCATGTCTAGCTAAATTTCCAGTCAGTATGTTATAGGTGGTGAATGGATTAAATTGTTCCTAAGCTAAAATCCAAATTAACTTAATTTGGTGTGACTTTTATAATTAAAATCAATCTTTTTATTCACGAGAGTAAGAAAAGTAGAATAGGTTAGGATCAAGACCACAAGAGTGTGAGGTTTTTGGATAGCTAAAGTTAGGCATTTGATTTAAATACAAGCGGGCGCTTTAAAGCGAATTAGACTTTATTAAGTTTTCAAAGAGTATTTTCTAAACACTTATGGGCTAGCAAGATCGGGCATAGGGCTTTAGGAGTATAATCCGAGATAAGACCACGAGGTGTGAGTTGAGGGTTTTAAGCGATAATTTCTAGAACCATTTAAGTTAAACATCTTTATACTCGCTTAGGTTTGATTAAATCCTCTTAGGTTCACTATATTACATACCATTGCTTTATTATTATTATTTCCTTAATTCGATTTAGTTTTCCTCTACTTTAACTTCTAAAACCAAGCGTGAAAACATCCGCCTTAGCTAAACTAGCAAACCTTTATAGCACTAGAGTGATTACAAAGTCCACAATGGGTTCGACATCTTTTTATTACTACCGCGATAGGCTGTGCACTTGTAGTTAAGATATCGTTAGACACATTAGGTCGATCGCACATCAAAAGGCATAAAATAAAAGCATAAAAATAAAGGCATAAAAATAAAGTCAATTGTTAGCAATTAGTAAGGTTAGCTGACTGATCATCTTGAAGCTTGTGCATGAAGACTTTCCAGAAACTTGATAAAATTATAGCGACCACGTGACAAGTTTCATTTTCTTTTTGTCAAGTATATCATCCATTTTGGGAACAATCAAAGATCAAAGATGATTGAGAATTTCAGATGGACAAAGTTAGTGTAAACTTATCAGAAGCTTGATAGAATCATATCGACTACACGACAAGTTTCACAAGTATTGAACCAAATTCAAAATTTAAACATGCTTGGGGCTTTGTTAAACATGCAATTTATGCCAGCAATTAATCATTTTCGATTCGGGACAAAATGTAGAGCTATGTTAAGCAATATGCCAAGTGACCTATATAGAGGTTACCCTACGGTGAGGCCGTCAAGCATGATTTATGTGTTGAAAAAGCGAGAGGAATGATATGTAGATCATCTCTAGTGTTTGTCACTATCTTGGTGGATTTGGTCATGAGACCTATCAACACTCAAGTTCCATTGATGTTGAGAAAGTTATAACTCAAATAAATCCAAGTCGAAATAAATATTTAATGTGAAAAGAAATAATAAAATAATAATTAAAAGGCTTGAAAATTGATGTTTTAATTGAATTTTATTGATGAAATACAAAATGGTATCCATCCATAAACCAAAATTGGCAAAAAAATAGTAAAATCTGAAATAAAAATAAAATAGCGTCACCAATATTTGTCAAATGACTATTGAATCCTTCCATAATTTTTTCAATTTTTAAATGTCAAAAGATAATTTTAAATATTTAAATAACTCAAATAAAAGGGAAAAATCATAAAAAATATCAAATCTGAAAATAAAATTATGAAAAAAATAAAAATCAGAAAGAGAATATTTGAAAAATATTTTTGTCAATTGTTTCATAATTTTTGAGTCAAAAAAATAATTATTATGAATTTTTAAAGTTTAAAACAATTAAATATAAAAATTAGAAAATAAAATAGAAGCAAAAAAAATTTGGACCATCTGATCAATGTTAAAACGCGTTGGTAAGCTAATATGATGGATCTGACGCGCTGTGCATGTTATGGAACTCTTGGAAATCACATCGGATTAGTTTTAAAAAATTAAAATAAAACAAATATAATATGGACTATCAGATAATGTTAAAACGCATTAGTAAGCCAATCCAACGGATCAAACGCCTTATTCATAACATGGTCTTGAGAAATATCACCGATCATTTATTTTCGAGATTTGAAAAAATGTGCGGCAATTCATCATTGGTTAAGGACAGACACGTTGGTTGTCTTCAACCTCCATCCACGCGAAAACCAGGTTTCTCAAATGGAAAAATTAGCATTCATGAATGGTATCCTTGGATTCGTCTCTTCAAGAAGATCTCACCCACATGCTCACAAAAAATTTATTTTAACTACAATGTAATCGATTTGGAAAAACTAGGAAAAACATGAAAGCGATTTTTGAAAATACATGCTCGATTCGCCATGAAAATGAAAACCAAAAGAAGCATGAGCGAGGAGAAGAAGCTACATCCTAGAAACTTATTTGGAGCAAAATGATTGAGAATTCTACACGACAAAGTTCAATTTGAGCTCGAAACTTGACTTGGTTGCTTGATCGAGAACACCTCAAGGCACGATTCTTGTTACGTAGCTTGATGAAGTTCAGGGAGCTTATGGGTGATTAACATTAGGCGAAAATGCTCTAATTGAGAATTCAAGTTTGCATAAAATCGGTTATGGAGAGAGTTTTGCGAGACTTTTTGTTATCAAAGCGTGAAGAAATGAATGGAATGTGGCCCTATTTATAGCTAAGTGAATGATGAGCTCAAGTGTGTGAATGATGAGGTTTGAGGGAATTCGTGTGAACGATATGTGAGAAAAGTGTGACCTCGACCTTGCTCAAACGCAGATTAAACTCAATCCTTGGTCATCTTGTGTCTTGGACAAATGGTAAACATGATTAGAGTCCTTAAACTTGCTTAAATTGGCTTCAAAATTGGTTTAACTCGATTTACAGCACTAAAACTTGTAAATAATGAATTTTCCTCACTTTTGCAAACATGGTTCTCGCTCCATAGGAGGATTATGATCAATCACGGGGCTCTTTGGAAAGCTGAATTTACAAACTTTGCAATGTGATTGGAGATTTCATTTGACATCTTGGATCAAAAGTTATGTTCATTTAAAATTGTGAAAAACCAACTAATTTTCCATACTTCGAAAAATTTCTAAGTCTTGCATAAAAAATGACTTATAATCTTTTGAATCCAAACATGGCCTTCCATTCAAAATTTGCTCTTCATCAAAAAAGATGGTATGAAGTAGACCTCTTGAATGACATCTTGAAAATAGAACCATTCAAAAACTCCAAAAATTGAGAGAGTTATGGCCTTGTGAAGTTGATGAAAAATCATGAAATAACCTATAATGTTTTGATCTCTTTAAGCATTCTATAAACATCTTCAAGCCTTGAAACATAAATGGAAATAAAGTCCACATCCTCAATATTGTTGTGCAAAAAGAATGACCTCAAGGTGATAAATGATTATTAAGTTATGATCCTTTAAAGTTGATTATCAAAAATGGAGAAATTCATCAAAGACTTGTAATCTTTTGACTTCCCAAGAAATTTTTAAAGCATTTTCTACTCTTTCCAATTGAACTAAGTTGTAGTAGAAATCCTTAGGTTCTTTGTGAAAAAATAATTAGCTCAAGGAGATAAAATATGACCAAGTTATTATCTCTTGAAGTCACAAAGAAAGATGAAGTATTAATCTAGAGAACTTGCAATCTTTGACTCTCAAAGCATCTTCTAATCAATCAACATCCTTAAACCATAGAATAGACTTTCTAAGGATCCTTTTGAGAGACCAATGACTTTTAAATCATTCACAAATCTCAAGCAAAAACCGAGATATGGTCTTTAGAGTCCAAAACCCTAATTTCAAGAGCATTGGCCATGGCATGGAGAATTCTTCAACTTTGATGATCTTTCTTAGACATGAAGCATATTCACATGAGAAGAGATTATTGTAGATGATAATGGGAAACCTTAGTAAGACAAACTAAAGAGTGAATAAAACACAAGAAATGGGGTTTGAATTAGTTTTTCACTTCTTGATAAACTTTTCATTTATTATGCAACTCCATGTTAATTCGTGCTTTTGAACTTTACTTCTAAACGATTGCTTCTTATAATAGTATCTAACTAATTGTTAGTTCTCTATTATTTGAATTAGCATTATGTTTGGTAAAACTAATATAGTAGCAATTATTTATATATAATTTGTAACTTGTAAGATAAAGCATGTGGAGTTCTATTTGACAAAGGAACATGTTGAATTGAAATGTTTCAACATCTAGAAAACATGTCGAAGAAGATGTCCTATCACGAGCCATTCGACATCACGTCGCTAAACTGAATAATGGGATTCGATTCGATTTCAATGTGCAGAATATTTATATATTGTGCATCATATATAACGCTTATTTAAAGACATATTTAAAGGTCTAGAAGATTCAATAAATCATGGAGAATGAAGAACCTCCAATTATGGAGATATATAGGAAGATTCTGTGAAGGCGTATTCTTGTGCGAGAATCTTCCAGAATATAACAACTAATAAGTGTGATTGAAGGCCCAAATCAATTGGGTATAGGTTATAAGTAGAAGCTTTGTAACCTAGTTTAGGCAGTCGTGATTTATCATTATTTAGTTTTAGGGCTGAGTTTGTAATCACTCTCTAGGAGAGTTGGTAGAGTGAACCTCCGAGTTGTGGGAAGGTCACCAAGTTTACCTCGAAACTTATAGGCAATGAAGTGTTTCTTACTCGAAGTTGTAAAGTAATGAATTGAGTTATGTTCTTGGAGGAAGCTTTGAAGTAACTCCAAGGTGTGTCCTAAGTTAGAAGCAAGAGGCTTTAACTCTTTGATAGTTTGTGATAAAGTGTGTCTTCTACTTTTATGTGTTTGAAGAGTTGTTGGAAATCAAGTTGTTGATCACATGGTGAGGTGTTGGCTACTAGACATCATTGTGATGATTGGAATTGGGATGAGGATATTCTATATCTAGGGAGGACCAAGGTAGAAGGGTCATTGTGTAGGTATTAAGTGAGGGATTATAAGCGGGCGAGTTTAACTCTAAATATCTGTTGATAGTGAACTTCATTCTGTCTTGGTATGCCCCGATGTAGGAGAGTTGCTGAGCTGGGTGAACAATTATGATGTGTTATTTATGTTTTCCTGCACTTTTATACCTTGCTGTATTAATGTCGGATCGGATATCTTGACATCTCTATAAAAATCGATCCATTATACTAGAAATTTCAATTGGTATCGAGCATACATCATGTTCTATTCGGATGAGATCCATGGGGATACTTTATGGTTATGTGCAAGGTAGAAGGTTTGTCTTGAAGAATTGTCTGAACAAGGCTGGTTCATATTGTATTTTTATGGTCCCTTGAAGTGGAGGATGAACCGTTAGTGACAGGCTGAGATGTGGATTTGCTTATATGTATAAGAAATGATATTGTTCCTGTATGTTACCTTTAGGCCTATAGCTTGGTGGGAAGCTGCTATACATAGGGTTGATTTATTTTCAATCCTAGATTTCCATGCTTATACTTGGATAGTGGTGTAAGTATTATGTCTGAATATTGTTGAGGAGTTTGTTATATTCCGCAGCATTATATCTGATTAACCTTGAAAGTATGGGAAGAATATTAGGGTTATTATCCTCAACAGAATATATGCCAGATGTCTTCAACCGTATTATTAAAAGTGTCAAAGATACTTGAGATCTTCCTCAAGTCCACTCATAAAGACATTTATCAATAAGGTTAATGAGAATCAATTGATCAATGATGCTCATGTACATCTGCATGTTGTTTGAAGACCTGGAAGACTATCAAGGATAATGTGTTCCAAGAAGAAGGAACGATGTTCTATGCAACTACGGTTGAAGAGTATATGCTTTGGGTGCTGAACAAAATATTATGAATACTTTTGTTTGGAACCTACTCTTAATCTGGAAAATAGAGGCTGGTTTGTGTAGGATGATCGGGACATGACCAATAACTTCTACTCCATGTGTCGGTTTATTTGATGCCGGTGCTTATGGGAGTATAAAGGTTAAGCTCAATGATCTTGAGAAGGACTCATAAAGTATCTCCACCAGACCCTTTATGTATTTGATAAGCTCGTATCTAGAAAGTTCTTGATCAAAGGCAGTTATGGAATCTTGTTTGTGGCTATAGAGCAGATTACTTTTGAAGAGTATTGTGATCCAACCATAATGTTTGTTTGATGCTCCTAATTATTGTTGTGACTACCCTTAATATGATGTAGACATGTGTTAAAAGGTGGCTAGAGGATTTGAGCATGGTTGATTCTACGGCTCGAAACAATTACTCTTTTGATTTGTTTATAAAGATGCATGAGCATCAAGCTTTATTATTTTCAACACAAGAAAGATGATTTAATGATTATGAAAAATGGGAAAGCTGTAATACCCTCAATTGATATTGATATGCGTAACGACTAGCGTAAACTAGGCGCAACGCATTGGGGAATTCTGAGTAAGGGGTTGTTATATAAAGGAATAGATGGAGCACCCTAAATATATATAGTTATCTATAGCTTTATATATGAATATATTTGATATGTTTGTCGGTTTTAATTTCTATTTCTATGATTGGGAAAGTTTCTCCTTTGGGATTTTAAGAATGATAGATTATGTGGGATTCTAGGTTTTGTTATTATTGTGCTGCAAAGATCGTGGATCTTCGCATACATATCCCTAGTGGGAATCGGGCATTTGTAGCTCGGATCTAAAGGATCTATGGTTTGTTTGGTGCAGAGAGATAGAAATTTTCTCGGCAAGGATGAGACCTTGTGCCTCATTCTCAAAAGGATGTTGAGAAAGTCGGAGCAATCGTAGTTCCTTATGCTAGTGGAAAGCAGCGGGATGTTAGTAAAAGATAGACAAATGTCATCTTAATGAAAATGTATCTAATCCATTTCATCACATACATTTTGAAAAGTTTGATTAAAATCTTTGTAGTAAGCTATCGGTGTTTTGCTTGAGTTTACAAGCGTTACCCTTACATGTTTAAGAAAGATGTTTGAAAAAATGATTGAATCTTTTAAGCTGTAAGCATTAGGTGTTTTGCTTGAGTGTACAAGCGTTACTTGTTAAGAGATGTTTTTGTTTGAAAAGAGTTTGAAAAGTTTTGGTGTATGTGATGTAATAGATGAGATCGTCTTCCATAGAGATGATAGATGTCTAAATCTCATGGAGAAATTGATTGGATTAAAGGATGCTTTTAAGAAGCCCATGGGTCCTTATGTTATTAGCCCAAGAGGAGGCATTCGAGGGTCATCGAGGTCCTTGTATGAAGCTCAAGAGGTATAGGGTATGGCTGGCTTTGTTTTAAAAGGGATTTCAACTGGAAACCATCCTTTTGGAATGAAGAGCAATTTCATAGGAAATTATGGTTCTATCTAGCAGGTGATTCTTTGTATTGGAAGCCCAATAGGAGGCTGTTAAGAGATTTCCTATCTCTTTCATTGTATGATGCCCAAGAGAAGGCTAAACTCAATGAGGAGTTCTTTGAGCGAAGCCCAAGAGGAGGCTAACTCAACAGGGGTGATGTCTTATATGAAGCCTAAGCGGAGGCTAAACTCGAGATGAATGAGTTTCTTTGTACAAAGCCCAGAGAAGGCTAACTGGTGGGAGAGTTATCTTGTATGAAGCCCAAGCGGAGGCTAAATTCATCTTTGTGATGAATTATCTTGTATAAAGCAGCCGGAGGCTACAACTGTGGGAACCTATTGGTTAGACTAATTGTTATGTTATAATTAGACAGTTGTTAAACAAGTGTGTTATGTGTGATATGTATTCACAGGAGTCTATGAAGGAAATATAAACAATGCATGATGTTTATTTACAAGAGTTTATGAAATATAAACAAGTGTCGTGAAACAAACATTTAAAGCAGCGTAACTTGATTATTTACAAGTTTGAATTGTGTACAAGGAAGTAAGTATGTACGAGCGAGTTATTTATGTATAGGAGAAGGATGGATGTACATAGGAGGGTTGGGACTTACACCATAGGGTGGCACATTGATTTAAAATCAGTTTCACGGGAATAATGCTCCTTTCAATATCAATGGTATTCAGGTTGAATACAGGATGAAGCGGAAACAAAGATCGAGTTTATCATGTTTAAGTATTTACAAAAATATACATGTTATGTACGGATAAAAGTTTGTATGAAAAAATTTGATATGTACAAGAAAATGTGTATGTACACAAAAATGTTGGTTTAGTATACACAAGTGAAGTGAAAAACAAGCGATCGAAGTTTATACATTCTTGAGTATAAAAAGAAGTATACATGTTATATATAGATGAAAATTGTATGTATCTGAGAGAATTTGATATGTACGGAAAAATATGTACATAAAGAATGTTGTTAATATGTACAAGAGGAAAATATGTACATAAAAGAATGTTATGGGACTTACACGTGAGGAGGCCCATTGGTTTAGCGATTTCACAGGGAATAATGCTCCTTTCAATACCAATGGTAAGCGATGTAAAATGAAAACAAGGAAGAAGTTTGTCATATTATGTACAGGTAAAAGATGTGTACATAAAAGAAATGGATATGTACAAAAGAAATATATACATAAAAATGTTTTGGGACTTACACCGTGAGGGAGGCCCATGATCGATTGAGAAATTCGAGAGAAAACAAATTCGGTTTTATCGTTTAAATTGGATCGATCATGGTAAAAAGATGCAAGTTTGATGAAAAGTTTTGAAAGGTGATTTTTTAAAGTGTTTTGAAATGTGAAGTTCATTTATGAGAAGTTTTGAAAAGAATCGGAAGTCGAAAACTTGAAAAATTCACCTTTAAAAGGTGTTTTGGAAAGTGCTCAGAACGTCGTTTTCGGCTCGATTAAAATATAATCAGATGAAAGTTTTTTCTGAAAATTTTTGCACTATCATAAAATAGATACATTTATTGACAAGTGTACAAAAAATCACCTCAAAATGAGGAGTTTTGATTGGTTAAAAAATTGTGAAGTTTGTGAAAAAACATGAAAAAATATGAAAGTTTGAAAAAGAATGGTCTTGTGGAGAGTTGAACCCATGACCATTTGGTGGTATCGTGCATGGAGGACTAAAGGCAAGCTAGCTACCTTTGGAAAGACGTTTGTGTTTAGAAACCAGAAACACGTGTTAATAAATGATTGGAAAATTTGAATTTAAAAATCTCAAGAACACGCCGCAAAACTTGTTCTTCGTTTTTGATTCTCGATTTTTCAAACCCAACTATAATCTTCGTTTCTCAATGAAATTCAATGAAGTAAACATGAAAATTGCTCGGTTTGAACAAGGAATACGAAGATGATGTTGCATTTATTTTTATCCTAGCATGATTGAATTTCGGAATCACGAAGAACCCTAGAAACTAAGATTTCAAATTAAATGATGCATAGTTGATTATTCTTTGATTTTTGAGGGCTTATGATCGTGATGAGTCGAAAGAGATTGGCGAGTTTTTCATTTAAGTTCAAAGAATCATGATATCCCAGTTCGTGTTCATACATGCAAGAGAGAGAGAAGGGTGTAAACGTGTTTTTCGAATGGATTTGAAGATTGTGTGAGCTTCAACGGATGCTAAAGGCATGGGAATGGTATGCTTGCTTTGAATCTGGAACTCTCAGCCAAGTCCACCACATAAGCTTCAAAGCAAGCGGAAATCGTGGTTAGAGATGTTCTGATTCTTTGTGATTGATTTGGATCATGTCTATGAGGTTCATAGATGATGTTTGAATGCTTGGAACACAAGTTAATCCAGCCTAGCCACAAATTCGAATCATAAGGCAGGTTTGCAAGTTTGGAAAATGGAAAATGCAATTCTGATTTTTACTTGCTTTTAGTTTGATTTTAAGTTGCAAACTAGTTATATGACATTAAAACATGTTAGACACCAAAGATCTTATGTTCATTCACAATTTTCAAAATTGCATGATCTCTATTTTGAACTATGTTTTGAGAAATTGGAGAAAGTGGAAGGAAAGTATGTCTTGGAATTACTTTGGTGTAGTTTTGAACTTGAAATGGTGATCTATTTATAGGCCAATGGTTCTGAAAATTTTAGGCAGAGTACATGGCTTTTGGAAATTCAAAGATAACTTAAAGGGTAAGAATGACTTTTGCAAAGAAAAGGAAGTTTCCTCTTTTACCATATGTCGAAAATCTTCAAATTGATTCTATCTCATCTCAATCATATCTAGCTGATATTTATCAGTTCTACAATCCATTTGGCAAGGTTGTATTGCTTCTAGATGAAGAAATCACAAAATGACCTATAATGTGAAGTTTTGACCTTGAAAAATCATGTTCATGGAGCCTTATGTTTCAATTTCAAAAGTGTAGCTAGACTCCATGGATTTGTGAGTTCTTGGACATTTTGGAAAGCTTGTTTCAAGAGATACAACTTTCATGTTTTGAGTTTTTTCCAATTCAAAATGGAACTAGGTGAAACAATGGCATGAAGTTTGGAAAAAATAAGAAATTTCAACACTTAGAAAATTTTCTAAGTATGAAAACTTTTGACTTTTTGTTGACTTTTTCAAATTCTTTGATTTTTTATGATCATGATGGATCATTTGAAGTATTTTGATGTTGGAAAAAGTTTTGTTTTGAAAAAATTGACCAAAAGTCAAAGTTTGACTTTTCAATGCATATGAAATTTCATCGGATGTTTCGAAATTGGTGATGAACATGAACTTACGTGATGTTTTGAATCCAGAAATTAGGTCAAGATGTTGTATCTAAGATATAATGACCAATCTCTATCCAAAAAAAGTCATTTCTTGCTCAAAAAATCAGAGAATGCTCATGCTCGATCAAAACCCTAATTGGTCGATCCTCGATTGATCAATGAGAAATATGGATATCTGAGGATTGAAGGCTGATGATTTGATCAAGATAGATCAAATGAGGTGAGAAAAACTCAAACCCTAATTTGTTGCCTCTTGAATCGGATGAAAATCGATGAAACCCTAATTTTGACCTTGAATGCTATACGATTATCTCACGAGCGGTGATGTGATGCAAATGTAAGGTTGTATATTAGGTCAAAAATTGGGGTATGACAACATGATGTTGTGAAATTTTTTTTGATGGAAGGGTATTGGTTTTTAAAGAATCAGGGGAAACAAACTTCATTTAAAAGTCTGCATATTTTTGTGTCATGCCTAGTTAAGTTTGTTCCAAAAATGTATGAGAGGGAATATCCTGTGTTGGTACAGACAATGGCATCCATCATCTCAAAATCAGATAGGAGGTCTAAAGTAGAGCTTATTAAGGTATGGCTCGTGCAATCCTCTGCATATGTTGGTAGTTTGATCATGAATATTGATCATTGTTGTTATATATTTCTTGTGTTACCCCAGAGAGTTAGTATGAGTTATTATGGATGTTACCTTCAGAACTATACTAAGAATGGATGATGTCGTATCAGATGTTGGAACATCATATTAGTTTCTTCAGCCATGAAAGTGTGTGTGTGTGTGTGTGTGTGTGTGTGTGTGTTTTGGATTGAGTTTAAGGTCAAGCTACTGGCCTAACCTGGAATGTTTTGGCTTCCATGATTGGATGTCTTGCCGAAGATTCAGCAAGTATCACAGGTGTGAAGAAAGCTATCAATTTTACCTAATGTGAGTAGGCAATCTTATATGACTAAGCGATAAGTACTTTGATGGGAAACTAAGTATTTATTAGAGTTTTGCATAGTATTGATTACAAATACTTTGACGGAGTTAAGTGTTTGTCGTGTGTGTGTACAATTATGGCTTATGAACAGCCTACTACAGAATATAGTGAGAGTTTATTTCTGTTGTATGGTTACTATGAAGATGAGATCTTGTAAGATCCTTTTGTGAGAATCGGGAGTTTTGTTAAAGGGCATGGATGCAAATAAGTCCCTTGGATGAGGATTCTAGAACCAAAGCTGATAGGTTCTGTAGTAAAATTGATGATGTCCCAAATGGTGTTGTAACATCATTGTTGATGATGGTATGTCGAAGAGACTTGGGATTATGGATCTTGATATTATATCACCTCATTCAGAAGTGGCAGTTCCATCTTTAGTTTAGAATAAGAAGGTTTTGAGTTCGTTTAGAGTAGTATGCTCAAGCAATGCATAATTACTATTCTGGTTGGAATACTTTACTAGTATCAGCAACTACTAGTAAATGTAATGTGCAGAAGGAGGAATTAATCAACACGGCTGTGAAGGGGTATTAAGATAAGCAAAGAAAATGTACTTCTTTTAATCATATGGAAAGTCTTTTAAAGACTAATCTTTTCAAGCTAGAAGAATGATGTCAAATAAGAAATCAAGAAATATCTCAAGACATGTTTTATCCTTAAAGACCAACAGGGATAGTTCTTAAACTTTTCATTTAAGATGTGTAATAATGGTGTGTATCACGTGTTCTGATTTGGTGCATGTTTTGGAAACTGTCATTTCCAAAATAAAATGGGTGTATTAAAGGCATTCATTTCTTTCAACCGGTGCACAAATTCACACGATGTGGTTTTTGTTGAAGTATCGCTTCTTGACCAAGATAATTGTTACAATCTAGGTACGTTACTTTAGTTGCTCAGGTATTTAGAGTGTCTTTTTGTTCTTTTTCTTTCCTTCACTTTTGTGTGTGTCCTTGTTTGTTTGTGTTCTCATGTCCTTTGTTCAGATATGAGTAAGTTTAGAGTTTTTGAAGGTTATGTTTGTCAACTTATGGCAAACATGGGAAAAAGGGTAGTGTTCAGGCGTTGTTAAGTCTGAGGTCAATCTTTGCGGCTGTTTTTGCAAAGATCTTGAATAGGATGTCTTATTCTGAGTCTGTTTGTTCTTGCAGTTTGTGCAATTTTTTGCTTTGTGTCTTATTTTAAGTTATGAACACAAATTGTGTCTTGTGTTCTGAGTTATCCAATATAGAGGTCTAGTTCTCTATGCTTGTAGATGGATAGCTCAAGTTTTTTTGGTCTTTTGTTTCCTCTTGTGCTCTAAAAGAGGATGACGTGTCTATTTGTGTCGTAGCATTGGTCTCAGTTTGAGGGTGAGTATTTAGTATCTTCTTCCTCATGTACATCATGGCCTCAGTTTTTCTCCTTCTTTGTGAAGATGATGTCTGTGGTGTTATGTTTCTTGTGCTATAGCGAGTTCTCCTTCAACAAGCCTTTGTCATATTATGAATAAAAAGGGGGGAGAAGTGGTTATATTATGTTATCTCTGAAGAGAAACTTTTAAGGGGGAGAAACTTTGTGTGATCTGTGGGATCCTTAAAAGAGAGAGAACATTGGAGTTGGACCTGCCAGAAAGATGTCCTAGTATGATGTTTCTACATCATAAAAGAAAACAGAAGATTGTCACTAGTAAAGTTTGAAATATCATAAATAGTGACTACTGGAGACTTCTAAATTGTCGCTGCTGGATTATATTGTTAAATACCATTGTAAAGAAGAATGAAGACTGTCACTTGTAAAGTTTGAAATATCATAAACAATGACTACTGAAGACTTCTAAATTGCTGCTTCTGGATTATATTGTTAAGTACCATTGTATTATTTTTTTAAGCTTTTGTAATGCAAAGGTTGTGTAAATTAGTTTTAGCCAAAATATGCCAAATGGGGAGATTGTTAGTTCTCTATTATTTGAATTGACATTATGTTTGGTAAAACTAATATAGTAGCAATTAGTTAGATAGAATTTGTAACTTGTAAGAGAAAGCTAGTGGAAGTACTATTTGACAAAGGAACATGTTGAGTTGAAATATTTCAACATCTGGACTATATGTTGAAGAAGATGTCCTATGTAGAGTCATTCGACATCGCGTCTGTTGAACTAAATAATGAGATTCAATTCTGATTTGAATAATGCAGAATATTTAGATAATATTATGCATCATATATGATGCATACTTAAAGGCATATTTAAAGGTCTAGAAGATCCAATCTAAAATCAAGGCGAATGAAGAACCTCAAAATTATGGAGATATATTAGGAAGATTCTGTTGAAGACCTATTCTTATGCAAAATCTTCTGCAGAATTGTAACAGCTAATTAGCTATGATTGAAGGCCCAAATTCAGTTGGGTATAGGTTATAAATAGAAGCTTTGTAACCTATTTTAGGCATCAGCCGTAATTCATCATGATGTTGTTTTTAGGGTTGAATTTGTAATCCATCTCTAGGAGAGTTGGTAGAGTGAACCTCCCGAGTTGTGGGAAGGTCACAAAGTTTACCTTAAAGCTTATAGGCAAGAGAAGTGTTGTTCTCACTTAGAAGCTGTGAATTAATAAGTTGATTTATGTTCTTGGAGGAAGCTTTTAAGTAACTTCAAGGTGTGTCCTAAGTTAGAAGCAAGAGGCTTTAACTCTTAGGTAGTTTATGATAGAAGTGTGTCTTATACTTTTCTATGTTTGAAGAGTTGTTGGAAATCAAGTTGTCGTCAGAGGAGGAGGTGTTGATTTCTAGACATTATTGCGATGATTGGAAGTGGGATGAGGATATTCCATATCTAGGGAGGACCTAGGTAGAAGGTCATTGTGTAGGGATTAAGTGAGGGGTTGTAAATTGTGACACCCCAAATTAATTCAAGTATTAAATAATTAGGAATTTAATTATTAATTTAATTAAAGGCTTAATTTATAATATTTTGGATTAAATGGATTAATTAATTATTTAATTAAAAAGGAAGGTTGGGGGTGTAAGGTTGAATTGGAGGTGTGTGGAGTAAAAAGCTCTACTAAATAATAACTAATCTATTTCTATTATTTGGCAAATAATAAAAGGAATAATAAAAGGAATATAAAAAGGAAAAGAAGGTTATTTGGAAAAGTCATTATACGTGAGATTGGAGAAGAGAAGAGAAAAGAGGAAAAAGCCAAACGCTGGGAAATTCGAAGAATCATCGCGAGGTAAGGGGTGATTTCATTCAGTTATGATGCCTTATGGGTTTTGGGATACAATTGAATGGTTGGGTATGTTAGGAAACTTGATTTAGAGAATCTAGGTTTGTAGGATTATCCCTAAATGTGTCGAAATATATGATTTGGAACCATTAGTAATGATATGGAATTATTGGAGATGATGAAATTATGATATGTGTTGTGTATTGGTTGGATTTTGGTGTTTCAATTTCATTAATTCGTATGGGAATGAACAGAAATGAATTAGGACACATGGTGCTGTCAAAAACTGGGATTTTTGGTACTGCAGATCGCAGGAACCGGTTCCCATGTGGGAGGAACCGGTTCTGTACAAAATTCAGGGGAAGCATTACGGCTTCGGGACCGGTTACTCTCAGGGAGGCCGGGTTCCCAGTTCAAATTTTCAAAATAAAACCATTTTTCAACGTGGGAGCCGGTTTCCAGTATGGGTGATCCGGGTTCCCCATACAAAATTCGGTGTTTTGAAAATGTGGGAACCGGTTCTCCCGTGGAGGCAAGTTACCCTGTTGAAATTCATATTTTCCAAACCGTAACTCCGATTCGAGTGCCGTTTTCGGCAGTATTTCTTAAATTAAACATACTATCTTATAAAATGAGAAAAAAATTATTTTATGGAAATTATTTTAAAAAGAGTCGAACCCTCGATTTTTGGAAAACTTTGGTAGTTTAAGGACGATGGAGAATGAGTTGTAAATACGATTTAGTGAATAAGAACTAATACTTTATGTTGTGCCTGCTATTCATTATGATTGAGTTGTTACCATGTGATATATTGGTTTTGGCATTATGTGGAATTATGTTGTGATCATATTCCGTTGATTTGATGTTGCATGCATAAGCATTGTTTATGGTTCATTCCCATTGTGTGGAATTGAACTTAGGGCCAACAAACTTACCAATGTATAGAGGTAGTGAGGCTAGATTCTTGACCCAGGTGGTTATGGGCGATTCATTGATTGACGCTATTTTTGAGTGTAATGGTACGGTGTGTGGACTTGGTTCACGTTTGGTACCACATGCATAGAGTCTCGTTGCATATGGGATTGAAACATGCTAGGATGGTTTCAGTGTTGCAATTTCCATTGATTGTTTTATTATAATGAGTCGTGTGCAATGCATTTGTGAACTGGACTATGATTATGTTAATGATAGTGGACTAACACATTGAATTGTTCCGTTGTATTTAAAAACGTATAATGCATTCTATATTGGATAGAGATCTCACCCTTACTTTAATGATTTCAGATTAAAGTTAGCAGCTCAGGAGTCGGTGAGGATGGCTTATAGAGTTGTGTCATATTTTATCCGCGTGTGTCAGTGTCATGCTCTGATAGTTGTAACACTGAGGGAAACGTTTGGATGAAGAGTTTTATTTTATACTCTATTGTTTTAATTTATGTTGGAATACTTATGACTTGAAAATTATCCCAGTTTTGTGATATTTTCCGCTGTGTAGAACATGATATTGGTTTGAATATTCTATTCTAATAATTTCCTTCAGTTAAGCATGACTACTGTTTGAAGTGAGGCTTTTGTATTTTAATTTAAACTCTTAATTGTGACATCCCTTGTTTGCGTGTTAACTCTGATTTTAACTAACGTATTCGCGGGGTATTTTAGAAGGGGTGTTACATAAATGGGCGAGTTTAACTCTAAATTAATACTGCAGATAGTGAACTTCATTCCTATCTTGGTATGCCCCCAGATGTAGGAGAGTTGCTCCAAATCGGGTGAATAATTCTAATGTGTTATTTATGTTTTCTTATTATACCTTACAATGTTTGCTTACAAAATATGCTTCTACAGCAGGTGTAAACCCTATTAAGTACATCAGAAGATCCTAATACACACTAAGAATATTACTGTATTTTATCTTCAAATGTGTGATCTTATTTTCTTCAAGTTTCTTCTTCACGGACAACATCCAAGAGCACTTGAATAACTGAAGTCTTCTTATTTAAAAGCTTCGTGACATGATCTTGATGTAGTGTGGATAAGAGCTTCTTCATCTTGATTCACCTTGGAACATTACGGACAACAGACCCTTTTCTCAAATATCATGAAGTAACACATCATCATACGAATTTACAAATTGAATCTTCCATGATTATCTTGTTCTTCTCTCATATCTTTAAAAGACTTCCTTGCATGTAGGTTTGAGCAAAGTGTAAATCGAAGATTTCTTGTTTGAGTTATCAATTAACATGATTCAAGATAACATAATTTTCTTCATGTTTCTCTTCTGTTTATACTTGATTGATAATCGTGTTTCCTTTGTTTATTAACAATAACTTTCATTGTTGTTGTACCATGGCATGAAGCAGCAACCTCTCAAATGATGATACTTCACTTTTTATGGCCAGTTAAAAATATATTCGTAGGCCAATTGAAAAGAGAGTCCAAAAATAGTACTTTCATGTCCTTTTTGTTTTCTGAAGGAGATAGTGGAATAAAACTTTTTGTACTATGTACTATTTGTACCACATTAAAGTTATCTTCTTTCCTTCTACACTTCAGAGGCTTCTTCGAGCATGAGTTTAGAAGTGGATAATCTATCTTATGGTTGATCAAAACTTCAAGTCTTCAGAGTCTTCAGATCTTCCACTTCAGAGACTTCAACACTTGGTTTTGAAGAACCTTGTATCGTAACCAAAGGTGGAAAGAACTTTAAGTCTTGGAATCTTCAGAATCACATTCTTCAAAGTCTTCAGCACTTGGTCTTGAACCCTTTGTGTCGTAACCTAAGTTGGAAGAACTTCAAGTCTTTCGAATCTTTAGAGCCATGTCTTGAGTCTTTAAGCACTTGGTCTTCAAACCCTTTGTCTTTTGAAACTTGAGTCTTCAACATCATGACATAAGTCACAACTATCGTTAGATCTTACATGGTTTCTTCGAGACGAGCGTATCGGTAACTAAAATTTAGAGCCTTCGAAGTTTTCCTCGCTACTTTGTTCATCGAAGCTTTATAGCTTAGAAGTGGATCATCTACTCTTTTAATGTCTTGGCTCGTCATTATCGGAACTTGAACTTGTTTGTCTTAAAAATACAACAAACATTAGAGTAACAACAATTGTTCACTCAAACATACTCTTTGTTATCATCAAAACACGAGAGACATAATTACAGAAACAAAATCTTAAACACAAACCAAAATATTGAGAATTGATGAAACTGCACTTGTGCTGACTCAAGAACCTTGCTCAAATTAGGTCACCACTTGAATCAAATTTTCATTTTTAAACTTCTCTTGCAAGGGAGAACATTATGAGCTTCATTGGGCCTCTTTAAAGATGATAGCTTGACATACACCATATGATGAGCTTAATAACTCCTTGAAAGTTGGGAGAGAAGGCATGGAAATAAACACATGAACCTACATACTTCTTGGAGAGAAGCTCTTTCACCATCCACCTATCATACAACATCTAAAGAGAAAATGATATACATATCTTATGGTGAGACAAATATCAATCATCACATGCAAAATACATATAAATAAAGTGCTTGGTGACCCCTTTAAGGAAAACTTAGAGATAGAAGAAAAAGCCAACTCTAGCTTGTGATCTTCGTGCAATGGCATGGTATGAGATGATAGAGGATCTTAGGGGCAAAAATTGGGGTACAACAACAAAGACTTTATCCATGTTTAATTTTTTCTTGTAATTTTAATCGTTCAAAATTATTTTTTTTCATACTAATAATTGTGCTATATAATAATACAGAAAACTATGAGGTTCATGATAAAAATTATAGATGGAGTTAGCATTTGAAATATATTCTTAGATTTTAGTGGAGGATTTGCAAACACTTGTTAGATGGTTACACAATCAAGTGATCAAAGTATATTTTATTTCCAAATTAAGTTAGCGTTTCAAATAACTTTGTACATCAATATATATTGACACGTTCTTAAGTTTTTTTCATCGTTCTAGAATCTTGGGTGAATTTCTCTAGAAATATTGGCAAAGTATGTTATGTCTAGTATGAATTAGTATTTTTTTAAACTCGTTTCAATATTTCTTATTTGATAAAATTATTTTTCAATTTTTAAACATTCATTAAATATTTTCAAGTGTTGTAATAAAAAAAATTTCTCCTATTTTTGATGTCAAGACATATCTCCATACTCAAGAATTACTCATGGGTTGATCAGACAAATCCTCTCCTAAGCAATCAACCCACAACTAGGGTTTTGTTTCTCTTAAGTAAAAGTTGACTTCTATTGACTCAAGTGAGCATCATTCCTCCTCATATGTCTCAAAGTACCACCATGCCAAGTTTCAAGCCTCACATCTCAAGTTTGCTCAGTCAATTGCTCAGATGGTTAAAAATCAGTTGTATTGGACAAAACGTTAACTGTGGTCAACATACAGTCAAACTTCATCATTTTTGGTCAACGTCAACATTTTGAAGTCACATTCATCATTTTATCAGGGGTTGATCATGATTCATCAAGAAGATCCAAGGAATGATCAAAAGTCAAAAGTTTCTAAATTAGGGTTTCTTAAGGGAAAGTCAACAGAACTTTGACCAAGCATAAATTTCATATACTTCATCTGAAATTATTCCACCAAATCTCATTTAAATTAAATTTTATACAACTTTGAATCTCACAAGCTTTGCCCAAAAAATGATTCATTTGAGAGTTATGGGTCAAGACATTATAGGTCCTTCTAAAAGTCAACAAAAAGTCATCTTTTTCCAAAGAAGCGTACATGAGCCTGGAAGCTTCATGAAGATGAAACCAAAATGAGAATTTAGAGTACATATTAAGCTTTCTAAAAAGTCCAAGAAAACTCTCAAATGATAAAAATTGAGCAAGTTATGGCTTGAGTAAAATTGGAAATTTTGAAGAAGTGCATGAAGAAAACATTGATCAATTTTGAAAATCTTCCAAATGGGCTTAGGTTTTTATGATCCAAAATTGTTTCTAACATTATACATAGCCTCTAAGTTCAATTACACGCCCTCCTTCTAATTATTTTATTTACTTTTGAATTAAATCATTAAAATTCAATTTTAATTAAAATAAAATGCAAGGAAAGGCTTAAGGGTGTGTGGGCTTGATTTCCAATTTGCTTGAGGTCCAAGATAGTCATAGCAAGCTGGAAAATTCGTACAAGATATGATTCGCATGAGATTGGTACAAGATTGAAGAAAAAAATCAAGTTTTAAAGCAAATTGGCAATCAAATATTCTCACAATGAATGCCATATATTTTCTCCATAAATCTTAACCTAATTCAGTGTCCTATATATGAACAAGGATTCAAAATGCTTAAGAACAATTTTTTGAAGCCTCAAGAACCCTAACCAAGCTTGCAAAAACCGTGAAGAACAAGTAATTGGACGTCCAGAATTTCCATCAATTCAAGCCATTCCAAAGGTGTCAATCAATTCCTCATTGCCTCCTGAATCGTTCCAGCCTATCACCATCAATCAACACGTCCAAAATCGATCGAACCATAATCACAGTTTGAGCTTTCTTTTCCAAAATCGATTATCAAGTCTTACACATTATAAACATGATTGCATATTTGTGTTTAGAATGATGTTTGCAAGCTTTGGATGGTTCAATTAGAGTTTTAGCAGTCGAAGAAACACCATGGCTAGGGTTTCACGAGCCGATTTTGGGAAACGTAGTTACAAGTAAAATTGGACCAAATCAAGGGAACCATCATACTTAGAACAAAGTTTCCAATCGAACCATGGTCTTACCATTAATTTATATTACGTGTTCTTGATTTTTGAAAGTTGCAGGTGTTAGAGTGATGGGTGAAGTCGTCACTATAGGTTGTAGCCACGACGTACGTGGGTAAAGTCCTAGAAATTCAAAGCGGGACGACGACCCTCCCGTGCGTTTTGAATTAATATATTTTAAAATTTATTTTTATTATATATTAGTTTTGTTTCTTTCTTATTACAGCTAAGGCACCCAACTCAAATGGCAAGCGTGTGGAAACTCTCACCCTGGGTTACTCAGTTTGAACCACAGCGCGTCCTACCTATTTTTTTGACAATTTTCTTCACTAACCTATTTTCTTTTATTTTTTCTCTATTTTATTTTTTCTAATTTATTTTCTGAATTTATTTTCTTAGTTTATTTTCTTTTCAAATATTTATTAAATACAATAAAAAATCACAAAAATAATTTTATTTTTAGAATTAGGTTTTAAAAATACTTATTTAATTTTTGACACCAAAAAAATATTTTTTTCCTTTTCTTTTAATTAATTGTTTAATTAACCATAAAATTAGACATTTAATTATTTTCTCAAATAAAATCAACTCCATAAAATACAAAAAAATAATTTTCTTTATTAAATTAAGTTTTCTACTAACCTTAAAACTTTTTCCACTAACATCAAAAATCTTTTCTAACATTATTTTCTCTTATTTCGATTTAATCATTCTCGTGGTACTTTTTCCGATTTATTGTACTTTCACAAGTTGTAATAGTTAGGTTTAATTTCGCATTTTCCAATATTATGTATCTGCTCACGGGATGTAATAGCGTAGATTTAATTTCTCGCATTTATTTTCCACACCTATTATGTAACTTCCCAAAGCCATGTAATAACGTATGACCTTTACTACCTTTTATTTTCCGCACATCTCTACTTTCTATACATATTTAATTGCTAGTAACTAGGGTTTGTATGGAAAGATTAAAAACAACATAGATAACCCTAATCTCAAGATAAATATTTGAAATCAACACCTGATTTGCAGTTACACCCTTAGGGTATCCTCTCTTGTTGCATTACGAATAAACAATGGTCATGTCCCTCAAACGTAGGGGTACTATTAGCAAAGACTCTTACGGATAACATCATCATAGTCCCTTCGATATAAAGATTATAGTCCCTCATGACCCTCGATGTGGCCTACGAATATATGATCTCGTCCCTCGGTTGTTGCCTACGAATAAGTGATGATCGTCCCTTGAATTGCTAAAGGTATCCTTACAATGTTGCCTTCGATGACCATCGATGACCCTATACTTGACCCTTCATATCCAACGGATAGAGTTACCTATCAACTAATGGTATGGATAACACTATCCTAAAAGAAAGGATAATAACAGAATGACCTTCCGAGTAGGTAATAAGACTATATATTGCTTGCCCCAATCAAAACAAATACTTTTCACACTTCACACTCTTTTCAAAATTTCTTTCAAAAACACTTGATATGCATTCATACGAGGATCATTACAAAGTTAAACTTTCAAAATATTTTCAAACACCTCGTATACATTCTTGAGGATACAAGAATCATTACGAAGTCAAAGCAAAATACTTTTCAAAATACTTTTCAAATCACATACACACAAAAGAGTTTTTCAAAAGTGAGCTACACAATTAAAAGCCCAGGTAACTACGGATGGAAAGGGTGTTAATACCTTCCCTTTTCATAATTACCTCCGTACTCGAAATCGATAAAAGGTCTTTCTGTTCTTTTCACCTTTCCTTTATTGGATAAAAGAAAAGTTGGTGGCGACTCTTGCTATCAACAACATTTGTGATAAAACGCAAAAGAAACAAGTCAGTTCTCTCACTGTGTTACAAAACTTGCGACTTTGCTGGGGAAAACACCCAAAGAGAGGTTACCTTAGGGCTTTAGATCACTTTTACTCGTTTTCATTTGTTTTGTATGCTTTACTTTTAAGGTTATGTTTGGGTATTATTATTTGTGGGGATCCTAGGATCCATGTTTCCTTAGGTAAGTAGCAATAGATCATCCCGACTATCTGGCGTAGACCGAAACGGTTAAAATGATGGCTACGGTTAGTGTGACACTTTGGATGTCCTGATGTTCCTCATGTTCAGTTGAAGAAATATTTGGCGTCTGCGTGGTGTCATCAAACTCTAACTAAACTTTTAGAACCCTATTTACCCATATTAGCCATTAGAAGGTAGTGAGATAGCCGACTTTGGTGAAGCGGAGGTTGGTTGATACTCGATGCTACGCTCATTGAGATTCGACTTTCGATATGTTTAGGTAGACCATTTGGTAGTTGTACTGAAATAAATCCTGCGAGAAAGATCCTTGATATGAGATTCCTAGAACTCGATTACTATTATAGGATAGGTTGAACCAACTTAAACTCCGGTGAAGGGTAAACACCTATTTCTCATGCAAGCCTTAAAACTAGGGTTGTTGTGTGAATTGTTTGTGCTTGCTATTTAAAGACATCATAACATCATAACATTTCTAATCATTTCAAGGACCTAGGGATTTATCTTTGCTCTGTTTTGTAGGGTTATGGCTTCCAAGAAGACTATCCGAATCAACTTTGTGGGGATACCTTCTCAACTCAAGGAGTTAGTTTCAAAAGTTCCCAACCACTCTCAGTTCATCAAAATGCATGGTTATCTACTCGAATTGGTTGTCTCGGTTTGAAGAAGATATGATGAGCGTCGCATTCCAGTTCTTTGATCCAAAGCATCACTACTTTACCTTTCCAGACTATCAGTTGGTACCGACAATGGAAGAATTCTCTAAGTTACTTGGGATATCCATCCTTGATCAAATGTCATTCACCGGTCTAGAAAAAGTTCCGAGGTTTGAAGACATTGCGACTTTACACCTAAAGCGGTCAAATATTAAACTAATTGGGAAACAAGAAGTGGAGTTAAGGGCTTTCTTTCTAAATTTCTAATGAAAGCTCGAGAATTCTTAAAGGCTATGAGTTTCCACAGCGTTCGAAGATATTTTGGCTTTTCTAATTTATAGTTTGGTGCTATTTCCTAATCGGATCAACTCATAGGCGTGAACGCCATTAAGATATTTCTCACTCATAATCTCATGTGTACCTTGCTCAAAGATATTACGCATTGTCTTCACTCGTACTATGAAAAGACAAGGGACTCTCATGTGTGCACACCTTTCTTATCTAGGTGGTTTATTTCGCACCTTCCCGATCCGTAACGAAGAATGAACAAGGTCTCAAAGGTTGGTGTCACTTTCTCCAGGATATTTGTTGGTGTCGTGTCTTACTCTCAAAAGATCTCACCTTTATTGACATTTGTGAGGAATTCCTAATGTTCCACTTCTTGGCATAAGGGTATCACTTATAATCCTTCTTTGGCATTACAAAATTTTGGTTATGCTCGAAGAGACAGTCCTCATGATATACTTATTCAAGGCATTGTGTTTGACTCGACAACGATCTTCGTGGTTATCGTTGAAAGTTTGTGCACGCTTGGGGCATGGTAAAGAAGCGATACCAAAACTTTGGGGCATAAAAACTCCATTCCTTGGGATCTTTACTTGAATGGGTGAGAGTTCGTGCTCCAAATCTCATGATGCCATATGTCGTTATCCTACGGTGGTTATGGAACCTATTCTTTGAAGGCGGACTTTGCGTTATTCTCCATCCAGACATGCCCATGATTTCTAAGAATTTAGGAGATCTGGATTCATCTTAGAGAAGAAAGGGATACGTTTGAATCTCAATGCTATGCAAGAGAGAAAGAGTGTTGGAGTGACAAAACTAATTCACGAAGAACAAATCATCAACATCTATGTCAACACAAAGAAAGCGTCAATGGAAGGCCTAAATGCTAGGAGTTTTACTTTTATACTTGAACTTTCTTTTGTACTCACTAAACAACTAATAAAAGTTTGTTCTGTTTGTTTACCAAATTTAAATTCCTAAGTTCCTTCAAACATTGCATATTATAACATATCATTTCATAATTGTACTCACGAAGGCCGGTTTTCTTATTCTCATTGTTTATTTTAGCGAAATGGCTCTCGAACAAGCTGTCAAAGATCTCCGGGCTCAAAATGCTCGGTTAAGAGATGTTCACCAACTTGGCCCAGGCGAGGAAGATCTGAAAGAGCTCATCATCAAGAAGAAGAAGAAGATCGCTAGTATTCTCAACTTGGGAAAAGGTTCGGAGAATGCGGTTAAGGCGATCGGATATCTTGAAGGAAGCCATCGTGGGTCTCAAGAAGAAGAGGAAGAAGACTATATATGAGAAAGTATCCTCTCAATAACAGAAGTATAGGCAACTTGAGACCGTCTAAATATTGTGGAAAATATGAAAATGTGAGATGAACTTTGATGATTTAAGCTTGGTTCACAGGTGGTGATTCCTTGATGCAAAGTTCCTACTTTTGCTAAGTATGATGGTATTTCTTGCCCAAGCTTCATAGAAGTCCTATTAAGAAGATTCAACCATACATTCTTGATAGGAAGTTGTGGATGCATTTCTTTCAAGAATGCTGCTGGCACGGTTAGAGTGGTATTATCGGTTGGAAAATACCCAAATTCATACCTAGAATGATTTGGCGGATGCTTTCTACAAATAGTACCCGTTATAACTGAATTGCTTTGTTCGCGTTAAAGGTGTGGCAGCTAGAGGATCGACGTGAGTTGGATTCTCTGCTCAAACGATTTAATCTTTGATTGATTTATAAAGATGCATGACATCAGCTTTATTATTTTCAACACAAGAAAGATGATTTAATGATTATGAAAAGGGAAGGTGAAATACCCTCAATTGATATTGGTATGCGTGTGACTAAGCGCAAACTAGACATAGCGCATTGGGAGATTCCGATAAGGGGATTGTTATATAAAGGGAATAGATGGAGCACCCTAAATATATAGTTATCTATAGCTTTTATATATGAATATGTTTGATATGTTTGTGTGTTTTAATTGCTATTTCTATGATTGGGAAAGTTTCTCCTTTGGGATTTTAGATAATGATTATGTGGGATTCTAGTGTTTGTTATTATTGTGCTCATAGATCATGGATCTGCATACATATCCCTAGTGGGAATCGGGCATTTAGCTCGGATCTGAGGTTCTATGGTTTGTTTAGTGCAGGGGAGAAAGAAATTTGCTCGGCAAGGATGAGACCTTGTGCCTACGTATTCTCAAAAGGATGTTGAGAAAGTCAGAGCAATCGTAGTTCCCACTTATGCTAGTGGAAATCAAAGGGATGTTAGTAAGAGACAGACAAATGTCATCTTAATGAAAAATGTATCTAATCTATTTCATCACATACATTTTTGAAAAGTTTGATTGATAAAAATCTTTCTTCGTAAGCATTAGGTGTTTCGTTTGAGTGTACAAGCGTTACCACTTACATGTTTAAGAAAGATGTTTGAAAAATAAAGATGATTGAATCTTTTAATTGTAAGCATTGGGTGTTTTGCTTGAGTGTACAAGCGTTACCACTTACAATTAAGAGATGTTTTTGTTTGAAAAGAGTTTGAAAAGAGTTTGAAAAGTTTTTGACATGTGTGATATAATAGATGAGATACTTCTTCCATAGAGATGATAGATGTCTAAATCTCAAGGAAATTTGATTGGATTAAGGGATGCTTTTAAGGAGCCCATGGGTCCTTGTATTGTTAAGAGGAGGCATTCGAGGGTCATCGAGGGTCCTTGTATGAAGCTCAAGAGGAATCTATAGGGTATGGTTGGCTTTGTGTTAAAAGTTTCAGAAACCATCCTTTTGGAATTAAGACAATTTCACGGGAATTTTACTCTCAGGGATTTGAAAGTGATTTCACCGAAACCATCCTTTCGGGGTTCTATCTTAGCGCGGGTGATTCTTTGTATTGGAAGCCAATAGGGGCTGTTAAGAGATTTCTGTCTCTTTCATTGTATGATGCCCAAGAAGGCTAAACTCAATGAGGTTCTTTTAGCGAAGCCCAAGAGGAGGCTGACTCAGCAGTGTTGTCTTATATGAAGCCTAAGCGGAGGCTAAACTCATGGGGAGGATTTTTCTTATATGAAGCCTAAGAGGAGGCTGACCCATCTTGGGATGGATTGTCTTGTATAAAGCCCAGCGGAGGGAATTATGGGGAACCTAGTGATTAGTCTAATTGTTATGTTATAATCAGACAATGGTATAAACAAGTGTGTGTGTGTGTGTGATATGTATTCACAGAGATATAAACAATGCATGATGTTTATTTGCGAGGAGTTTATGAAGGAAATATAAACAAGTGTCTACGTGAAGCGAGCGTTTAAAGCAGTAACTTGATCATTTACAAGTTTGAACTGTACAAGGAAGTGAATATGTACACAGCAGTATTTATGTACGAGAGAAAGATGGATGTACATAGGAGGGTTGGGACTTACAGTAAGGGAGGCCCATTGGTTTAAAAGCAGTTTCACGAGGAATAATGCTCCTTTCAATACCAATGGTATTCGTTATAAAATGTATGAGATGAAACAAAAAGCGAGCGATTGAAGTTTATCATGTTTGAGTATTACAAAAGGGTATACATGTTATGTACAGATAAGCGTTTGTATGAAAAGAAATTGATATATACAAAAGATATGTTTGTACATAAAAGATAATTTGAGTATACAAGTGAAGTGAAAACAAGCGATCAAAGTTTGTCGTACTTGAGTATAAAAAGTATACATGTTATACAGATGAAAATTGTATATATTTGAAGAAAGTTTGATATGTACAAATAAATATTATGTACATAAAATAATGTTATGGGACACGTGAAAGGAGGCCCATTGGTTTGAAACGTTTCAGAATAATGCTCCTTTCAATACCAATGGCATTGGTGTATAAACAAGCGAATGAAAACAAACAAAAGAAATTTGTTTATGTTTGAATATTGACAATGATGATTTTGAGTATGTACAAGTAAAACTAAGTATGTACATAAAGGATTGGGACTTACACCATAAGGGTGGCCCATGATCGATTGAGAAATTCGAGAAAAGCGAATTTGATTTTATCGTTTAAATCGGATCGATCGTGGTAAAAGATGTAAGTTTTGATGAAAAAGTTTTGAAAAATGATTTGAAAATGTTTTGAAATGTGAGGTTCATTTATGAGAAGTTTTGAAAAAAATCGGAAGTCGAAAACTTGAAAAATTCACCTTTTAAGGAGGTTTGAAAAAGTGTTCAGAACGTCGTTTTCGGCTCGATTAAAATTTAATCAGATGAAAGTTTTTTCTGAAAATTTTTGCACTATCATAAAATAGATGTATTTATTGACAAGTGTTTAAAAAATCATCTCAAAATGAGAAGTTTTGATTGGTCAAAAAAATTGTGAAAGTTTTGTAAAAAAAAACATGAAAAATTGGAAAAGCATGAAAAAGAATGGTCCTGATGGGAGTTGAACCCATGACCAAAGGGTGGTACACGTGGCAGAAGAGACTAAGAGCAAGCAGACTACCACTAAGCCAAACGCGCTGGGTTGTTTAGTGGACAAAGACACGCGTGGACATGATATTGGAAAGTTTAAAAATTTAAAAATGAAGAACACGTGCGCAGCTGTTCTTCGTGGTTTTGATTCTCAGATTCATCAACCCCAGCTACAATCTTCGTTTCTCAACCAAATTGAATGATATAAAAACCAAACTTGCTCGATTTTTCCTCACGAACATGATGGTACTTGTTAATTGCATTTATATTCAGTCTAACTCAATTGGATTTCTGGAAAATGCTAAGAACCCTAAAACTGATTTTTCAAATTAAATGATGTATGTTTCATGATTCTTGGATTTTTTTGAGGGTTATTGATCGTTAGGTGTGCAGAAAGAGAACGACCATGAGTTTTTTTCAATTGATGCAAGGAATCATGAGAATGGATTTTGTGTTCTTACATGAAAGTGAGAATCAATTACGGATTTTGATGCTTCGATTCTTTGTTTATGATTGCTTGAGCTTCATCGACATGTATGGAAGTTGTGTGAATGATTTGCTTGCCTTTAGCTTGCTCAATCTTTCCAACCAAGTCAACCTACACGACTGAAAGGCAATCTGGATTTTGATGTAAATCGTGTTCAGTTAGATGTTAATGGCACGGATCATATACATGATGTATATTGATGTTGTTCAAATGATTAGATCACAAGTTAATCACACCTAGCTTGATTCGAATTCCATGGAAGTTTTGAAAGTTTGGAAAAATGGAAAAGAAAACTGGTTTTAGCTTGATCTCAGTTTGATTTTAAGTTTCAAATCAATTACATGTTAGTATTAGAACATGTTAGACACCAAATTACTTAATGTTTCTCACGATTTTCAAAAATGTAAGTTTTCACAAATTGAGTTATGATTCTTGAATTTGGAAAAGTGGAGAAAGCATAAATTTGTGATGCTTTGGTGTGGATTGAGCTTGAATTTGTGAGCTATTTATAGGCAAGAGAATTCGAAATGTTAGGCAACAAGTACAAGCCAATTGGTGAATCAAGGATTGCTTAAGGGTAAGAATGTCATTTGTAAAGGAAAAGGAAACTTCGTTTACCATGAGAAATTATCCAACTTGATCCAGTCCTTCAATTATTACTTCTCATTGATATTTATCAGTTCATATCCCAATTTGGCAAGGTGGCAAGTGGTCTAAATGAGAAAAACACAAAATGACCTATAATTTGATGTTTTGACTTTTGAAAATCAAGTTTCATGGAGCCTTATGTTTCAATTTCAAAAGTATGGCTAGACTCCATGGATTTGAGAGTTCTTGGACATTTTGGAAAGCTTTTTTCACAAGCTACAACTTTCATGTTTTGAGTTTTTTCCAATTCAAAATAGAACTAGGTGAAAAAATGGCATGAAGTTTGAAAAAAATAAGAAATTTCAACACTTAGAAAATTTTTTAAGTATGAAAACTTTTGACTTTTTGTTGACTTTTCCAAATTCTTTGATTTTTTATGATCATGATGGATCATTTGAAGTATTTTGATGATGGAAAAAGTTTTGTTTTGAAAAATTTGACCAAAAGTCAAAGTTTGACTTTTCTGTGCAGATGAAAATTCATCAAACGTTTCTGAAATTGACTGATGAAATCTGTGAACTTCTGTGATGTTTTGAATCCAAAAATTAGGTCAAGATGTTGTATCTAAGATATGATGACCAATATCTATTCAAAAAAGTCATTCCTTGCTCAAAAAATCAGAGAATGCCTATGCTCGATCAAAACCCTAATTGGTCGATCCTTGATTGTTCTGTGTGAGAAATGAGTATCTGATGATCAGAGGCTGATGATTTGATCAAGATAGATCAAATGAGGTGAGAAAAACTCAAACCCTAATTGATTGCCTCTTGAATCGGATGAAAATCGATGAAACCTAATTTTGACCTTATGAATGCTATACCCGATTAATCTTTATTTAGTTATTAGTTATCTGATGCAAATGTAAGGTGGTATATTAGGTCAAAATTGGGGTATGACAACACCAACTCATATGCAGCTCAGGAATATGTCTATGGGTCATGATGACAAGTTCAAAGAGTATACAGTAAGCAGAGATCTAGCAGAAAGAGTCTAGCCACCCTTGTAATAGGGCTGGTTGACATGTTTTAGGAACACCGACAGGCTCATTATTCAATCATCGATTAGAAATTCCTCATCGGATTCACCAAATTGATATTGACGGAGAACGTGGAAGATGGAATCAAGAGTGGAAAAATTTAAGTGGAGACATCTTCAAAAGTCGTGAAGAGATATTTTGGTTGGAAGAAAGAAGCCAATCTCAGATATAACGGGAAGAGCCGTGATAAAATGATCGCCATCAATTTGTGGGGAAGTCTTGATCTCCAATCCCATGCCAGTGCAACCTCAACAAGATAATACACGTAGATAGAGCGCGCCAAGAAGACAGTTCACGAAAGATCAATATCCGTTGCCAAGCATTGCAACATATGTTAAAAGCGAGTTGGTTACTTTGAGATCCTCCCAACATTTCAACATCTTCTAAAGTACAATCCTAACACATGGTGTGAGTACCATTCTAATATCTGGGCACGACACTAACAACGGGGACTTCAAGAACAAGATCCGGGACATGATTGAAGCTCAAGAAATCGAATTCAACCCTCATGTCAAAACCGAGTGTGATCAACAAATCAATTCCTGATTATGGATGCCAACTCCATTGATGATGACTCTTATGTATTTGCTGTGAATGAGTTGACCACTCCCCTGATGAGTGTCAAGAACAATCTATTGCAAGCCGGTCTATTTCCAGGATGTTTTGACAACTGTCGTTATTGCGCATCTGAATCCAATGGTTGTTCCTAGTTAAAGAGAGGTATTCAGTGCCTGATGGACAACCGAGAAGTGTTATTCATGAAAACTCCATCTGTAGAGAACTTGTGTCACGATGTTTCCAAGAACTTGGAAATTGAAGACATAAGCGTAGAAGAAGCCATACAAGAGTGCAGGATACCTTGGGGCGAAAGTGGGAAATTTGATTTCATGGTGAAATATACATACTGAAGATCCAAGATTGAATTGAAAACATCAAAGCAAATTGATGGGAGATGCCGACTATCCGAAGAATATCTGGCGTGAACACGATGGGATCACTTCGTTGATCCCGTACCTAGAGTGGCACCTCTAATTATCACTTCACCCAAGCCAGTTTCGTATTCCTCTAACAAAGTTATACCTTGGAATTATAGAGCCAAGTTTACTACCATGGTGTCAAACAAGAACCTTTGGCCATCGAAGGCACACAATGGAAGCTACTAATCATGATGTCGACAATATCACCTAATCAAGCAAAGTAACTTGAATCGGAGAGTGTTTTCTCCGATGATCTCTCCTTCAAAAGGCTGTTGTACCATTCCACATTCATGTTGTTGAGCCAACCAGAGGCTCGAGGCAAAAGAAAGTATACCAGCCGTACATATAGAAACATGAAGGAAGTTGTTGGAGACACCTCAAGCAAGAAATGGAGGAAATCCTGAAGATCATTAAGAAAAGCGATTACAATGTTGTAGAGAAGTTGGGACAAACTCCATCAAAAATATCTATTTTATCTCTATTGTTGTGCTCCGATGCTCATGCTAAAGCCCTGTTGAAATTCCTGAAGAACTCTCATGTGCCATAAGAAACTTCTATTGATCAAATTGAAAGTTGTATTGCTAGCTTGACCGCAGACAATGGTTTAGGCTTTTCTGATGCTGATTTGACTCATACAGGATGGAAGCATAACAAAGCCTTGCACGTCTCTATGGAGTGTAAGGGCACAAAAATATCTCATGTATTGGTAGATATTGTCTCTTCTTTGAATGTCTTGCCGAAAAGTGCTCTAGACAGACTTGATGTTGAAGAAGTGGTGATGAAACCCAGTGACATAGCTGTAAGAGCTTTTGATGGTTCGAAGAGAACAGTACTTGAAGAGCTCAACCTGTCGATCAAAGTGGGTTCCCAACTTTTGATTATACTTTCTTTGTGATGGATATTCGCCTAGCTTATTTTTGCTTGCTTGGATGCCCTAGGATACATGGGGCAACCGTTGTTACCTCTACTTTACATCGTTGAAGTACCTACTAGTAAAGGGAAGATTATCACTTGTCTGACAAAGAGGAGTATATGGTTAGCCACCTGCATTCATTCTGATATATTGAAATGGAAGGCGAATTTATCGAGACTCCCTATCAAGCTTTTGAAGTGGTTCCACGAGTAATACCTATTGACGCTCCTATCACTCCTAAGATTACTAGAATTCCACCGAAGATGGCCTCATTGAAGGACCTGAAGACATAGTTGAAGAAGGAGGTTGTACCGTTTACGGTCAGTTGCCCGATTTTCCATTCAAATCTGATAAGTTTGGTTTAGGCTTCACTTCCAAAGGTCAGAAGATGATACGTCATGAACGTGTTGGTAGACCTCCGTTTCGCATCAACAATAATGGAGTTCATGCTATAGGAAATTATGATGGTGACTTCAACATCGATAACTGGATCTTCCCTACTACTGGCGATGGACTCAACAATTGGACGACAAAGGATGTTATGCCAATCTCCTTTAGTCAGGAATTCATACTCACTCTGGATCCCATTGATAACGATTCTGTTATTGCTAAATATGACTTTGATAATCCGATCTACCAAGCCGAAGACGAAGGCGAGGAAGATTGTGAAGTGCCAGGAGAACTTGCCAGACTACTACAATAAGAGGAAAGAGCTATACAACCACACGAAGAGTCGGCCGAGGTTGTGAATCTAGGTACCGAGGAAGACGAAAAAGTCAAGATATGAAATGGTCTTAATAATAGTGTTAAGTAAAGAGATTCGGATCTTGATTACATCGAGATTTTTTCTTGGTCCTACGAAGACATGTCAGGTGTAACACCTCATTTATACCCCAAGTAATTATAAGAAAATCAGAGTGCAGAATTTTCAACAAACATATGAGATGCCACATTTTCAACTTAGAACAACTTCATATGACCACAATTAATTCAGATACATAACCTTTGGTTCGGATAAACGCGACAACTGATTTACTCTTTTGAAAACAAAATAACTTTTATTAATTAGCGGCTTCACATAATTCAACTTATAGACATAACCTCATGTCTAACTCAAAACAACTTTAATATAACGATTCTTTAATAACAACAACTTAAGATTCAACTACTAAAACAATAACAACAATTAAACGACAATCTCACCCCAAGGTGCTACGTATCAGAGAAACTAAATTGACTTGGACTAACAACAACTAATTCCTCAATTCTCGAATACATGCACGTTACTAGTATAAAGGCAACGATGAAACAAATGAAAAGGGTGAGATATCTAATGTTATAATTGAATACATGATAAACAATATATTAGATCAGATTATATAGAATCATCACTATGCAACTTATATTAACAATTATAACAATAGAATCAGCAACAGTTATATAATAACAACAACAATTATATCACAACAACATTTCCAACACAACATAACAACTATTTCACAACTTATGAATAACGACAACAACTTAAATTAATCGACACATCAACATAAAAACTATGATTATGCAACTCCAAATGCAACTCAACTATGCACATGCATGTGGTACCATTGGAGTAAAACTCCCAACTTAGAAATCTGTTAGTTTACCGAGGCATCAACAAGGCATAAGCCTTAAACTTAATATTTTTCCAATCTAGGCCAACATGGTGTCAATCCAGGCCAACTTAATAATGCAGTGTATGTCATGCGACCTCAACTTCAACAACAAAATTACGACAACGCAACAACAACATAACAACTAGTCAACCGCAATTCAACATTGGCCATAGGCCTACAACTTAGTAACGATTCAACATTGGCTAAAGCCTACAACTTAGTAACGATTCAACATTGGCTAAAAGCCTACAACTTAGTAACAATTCAACATTGGCTAAAAGCTCACAACTTAGTAACGATTCAACATTGGCTAAAAGCCTACAACCTAATATTTTCCCATAGATGTAGAAAATACAATGACATCATCACCAACATCATAAACGATGCAACAATATGACATCATAACAACATTATAGACTTTGTTATAATAAACATAATAACAACATAATAACAACATAACAGCAACATAACAACAACATAACAACAACTTAACTGTAGCAACAACATGCAACAAAAAAACACCCGGTTCAACAATTATCCAACAGTACACACGAAAAACCACATTGATTCATCAAAAGTTCACCTACTGTGTTTGGAAATATTTTTATAAGATAGATCATAATTTTAGCTTTTCAACGGTCCAAACGACACTTAAATCAGAGTGACGGTTGCAAAGATATGACAAAATAGTTTTCAAAGGTATTTTTCATTTTCATACAGTATGTGATGCATAAGCCAGTGTGTCGACTCATCCTTTAAAATTTCAATTTTTCAAACAGCATGTATCGATGCATAAGTCCATGTGTCGACTCATCCTTTGAAATTTCCAATTTTTTCAAACAGTTCGTATCGATGCATAAGTCCATGTGTCAACTCATCCTTTAAAATTTCAAATTTTTCAAACAACTTGTATCGACGCATAAGTCGTATGTGTCAACTCATACATCATTCAGTTCTGTTTCTCAAAGGTTTTAACATCATGTAATCGACCATAGCCATTTCTATCGAGCATCTCGAATTTAAACTTCTATTTTTAAAACTCAATATAGTATGTATCGATACATAGCCTCTTACATCGACACATGTTGCATAAAATCTTGAAACCGGTTTACAGTAGCACAATTCGTAACGCTTCAATTTAATGTCCAACCATTCCATACATCTCAATCCAAACATCCCAACGGTCCATAACAACACGTCATGGTTAATTACACACAAATTCGTTCATGAATTCAATCGATCACAATGCTCAATTTCATAAATTTAGATTACCAATGACAAATCAACACACATTCAACGTAGCATTTTCATAATCCCCATACAATTTATCATAAACCCCATTATAGACCAAAGCGAATCAACAACGTATAATAGCAACAAGGAGATTAAACCCAAGCAACATATCTGATATATGCAACCAATTTCATGGATTATCAAGCAACAATTTAGAATGAAACCACAAAAATCAAAACACAAAACAAGTGCAAATCTATAAACTCCATATCATCCATCATGTATCCGTTATAGAGTTAGAACCCCACCCTTACCTCTTTGGATTGGTGGCACTCTAAACCTTGATCGAATTTCTAGAACCTTAGCTCTAGCACTTCCTTTGCTCTTTCTCCTTCTACAAACCCTATTCCTCTTTCTCTTTTCATGCTACTAGTAACTACTAGCACTTCTTATTTTATTTATATCTTACTAACTTATCTTAATGGACCTAAGAAATAGCACTCCTATTTTGTTATTTCTCACTTACAACTTAGCCCAACTAATTTAATTAACATAGTCCATTATTAATAATAATATTATTTTAATATTATTTCTTCAACATAATCAACTTTATTAATTCTCCGACTAACCGAATAAATCCGACTTTAACTTAATAATCCAAATATGTTTCCCCAAATAATACCAACAAATTCGATTGATTCTCGAACTTCGAGCAAACCCAATAATTAGATCCTTAAATAATTTAATTAACCAATTAATTAAATTTGGGGCGTTACTAAGGTTAGATATGGAAATTGTGGTACACAACCCAACGAAATAAGGTTTTCCCACAAAAGCGAGAAGGTTAAATGCATCGTCCTGAGATGTCCGAGAAAATTAAAGCCAAAGTTATGAAGCAATTCAACACTGGTTTCTTGGCCGTTACTTCTTATCCACAGTGGGTTGCAAACATTGTGGCCGTACCTAAGAAGGATGGAAAAGTTCATATGTGTGTGGACTACTGAGATCTGAATAACGTGAGCCCGAAAGACGACTTTCTGCTTCCACATATCGACATCCTAGTTGACAACACTGCTCAACATAAGGTTTTCTCATTCATGGATGGTTTCTCTAGTTACAATCAAATCAAGATGGCTCTCGAAGATATGGAGAAGACTACTTTCGTCACACAATGAGGAACCTTCTATTATAAGGTTATGTCGTTCGGGTTAAAGAATACTAGCGTAACATATCAGTGTGCTATGGTAGCTTTATTCAATGATATGATTCATCACGAGAAAGAGGTCTACGTCGATGACATGATAGCTCGATCACAAACTGGAGATGAATACCTTGATCATTTGTGTATGCTGTTTGATAGACTAAAGAAATACAAATTGAGACGGAATCCGAACAAATGTACCTTTGGAGTCAAATTCGAAAAACTTTTAGGTTTCATTGTCAATTATAAATGTATTGAAGTTGATCCCGCTAAGGTTAAAGCTATTCAAGAAATTCCAGCTCCCTGCACCAAGAAGGAAGTCAGAGGTTTCCTAGGAGGCTTGAACTACATTGCCCGATTTATTGCACATCCGACTGCTTCTTGTGAGCCAATCTTCAAACTACTGAAGAAAGATCAAGCAGTGGAATGGAACAACGATTTCTAGACAACCTTTGACAAAATCAAGAAGTACCTCCAAGAACCTCTTATCCTGATGCCACCAGTTGAAGGAAGACCTCTAATCATGTACCTAACAGTGTTAGAGAATTCAATGGGGTGTGTGTGTTGGGGAAACATGACGAGTCTGGTCGAAAATAGTATGTAAAATACTACCTTAGCAAAAAATTTACCGACTGTGAAACAACATACTCACTACTCGAGAAAACTTGTTGCGTTTTGGATTGGGATGCTCGCCGACTAAGACAGTATATGTTGACTTATACTACCTTATTGATATCTAAAATGGATTTGATAAACATATTCGAGAAACCTGCTCTCTTCGGAAGAATAGCAAGATGGCAGATGATCTTGACCGAGTACGATATTCAGTACACTACCCAGAAAGCGATCAACGGAAGTGTAGTAGTTGATCATTTGGCTCATTAAGCCGTGGATGACTACCAGTCTATGCATTTTGAGTTCCCAGATGTGGATATTATGTTGGTTATCGATTACGAAGAGCCTGGACCGGATGAAGGACCTGAGCTAGGATCCCAATGGACCATGGTTTTGTGAACTTCACTTGGCAATGGTGGCGTTGTAACCATCACTCTAAGGGCATCCATACACCTTTCACTTCCAAATTATATTTCGACTACACCAACAATATGGCCGAATATGAAGCGTGCATCATGGGTATCCAAGCTGCTATTGACTTAAGGATCAAATTCATGCAAGTATATGGAGACTCAACCTTGGTAACCAGTCAGATTAAGGGCGAATGTGACACGAAACATCCAAATCTCATTCCATACTAAGAGCATGTATTAAATTTGATCCCTTACTTTGAAGAAATTACTTTAGAGCATATTCAAGAGAAGAGAATTAGTTGGCGGAATAGCATTAGCTACCATGTCATCTATGTTCAAAGTCAGATGGGACAACGAAGCCCCTCATATATCTATCGAAAGGTTAGATGAACCAGGATACTGTTGTGAACTTAATATTGAAGGAGTAAAGAAGAAACCTTGGTTC
>CM038792.1:211317979-211622979 GCA_021764765.1 Vicia sativa | reverse complement strand
AGTCAAAGATGAATGTGAATCGAATGAAATGGTAACTGCGGAAGAAGTTTGTGGAGGTGTTATAGGAATAGATGAAATATTTGAATTAATATCAAGACCAGAAGTAGTTGAATCAACAAATTCTCCTTTCTCCAAAAAAAATTGCTTCGTATTAAGCACTTTCTTCTTGTTCTTCTTTTGGGTATAATCTGATTTCCTTCTAAGGTCAGATGATTTATGACTAACCTTAATCGATATTTTTGAGTTATCATCACATTCAGGTTCAAGTGTATTGGTATATTCCATTAGAGACTTTGGTGAGTCAATCTCTGTGGAAAAAGGATATTCGTCAAGACATACTCTAAGAATCTTAACAACATGTAGATCCACATGAATACTTGGCTTAATCCAGACACATAATTTATCAACAATACCCAGGGTCTCAAGATTGTAGCCATTGAAGGGTTTGCATGTAGCTACCACAACATCTTTCATATGGTTTTGTTTGGTGAGATGATCTATAAGACCACTTTCGATCAAAATATATAAAACCAATCTTCCTATAGGAATGTAGCGCTTTCTAGACTTCTCAGATTTGATTTTTCTAGTCTCTTTAACTGAATCACTCAAATAGTTAAAGAGAAGAGAAAAGAGATGTACCTTTATTCCCTTCGTCATAAAATACAATATACATTTCTCATCTGTGTTAACATGATCAAAAGAATTGGTGCCCATTCTATGATGTATACTTCCCAAAATAATCATATACCATACTTTGATATTTTTGTGTAGATCTGTGTATTTGAAAGATTACTTTCCTTCAGAAGTTCCTTGCTTAACTTCTATAGAAATTGAAGGAGTTATTACCTCGAACAAAAAAAGGGATTTTGAATACGTTCGATAAATCATTTTTCCTTTTTCCTTTTCCATTCCAAGTAAGGTTGATATGGATCTTTCCGTAATGACAACCTTTGAACCCACAACATGGGATACGCTATGCATGTCATTAGCTTCAACATGCTGCTGTTGTCAGTATATTTGATGAATCAAGTATTTCAATTATCGTATCCACAGGGATTGATGTGATATTGCCGTCTTTCAATAGTAAAAGCGTATTTTAAGATGAAATAACAAAAGGGTTTTGTTTTCTAACTACTAGTGTCATAAGTTTCAATCAAACAACTTTAGTATCCTTTTCAAAGAGAGATATGTTTGGATTCAAGAGAGTTTTGGTTTGTTTTCAAATGATGGAAGCATGTCAATATTAGTTTCATTAACCTAATTTCATATACATTCTATTAACCAAGTGATGAACTAGTTGATGATTGCTATAAATATGTATCCTCTCAATCTTGTTGATTTCAAACCAAGATTGTGAGTTTTATCATGTAAATCTTTGAATGATTTCTCACTACAACTATTGACATGATAATAATGAAGTTCAATACCAGTAAACACTAACTCACAAATATATTTATAGCATTTGTTCATTAGTGGAAGAGTATCCTAGGTCAACTTTGAAACATCCTTTTTCAATCATGATTCAAAGCATACAGAGATAGTAGAACAAAGATATTCAATATATATAAATCATCAACCATGTTCATACACAAAGAGATTAAAAGAAATACATAAAAGTTAGGTCAACTACCTCTAGTCTTGACACAAAAAGAGCTTAGCTACTCATTCTCATGGTTGCTTTGCTTGCAAGATTTTTGGAGAAGATGATGAACATAGAAGAAAAATCAAGAAGAACAAGATTCAAATTACAATTCCTGTGCCCTAGATTACAACAATGATGAATAATGAATAAGAAGTGTGTTTTTCTGGTTTTTAGCACAACAAAGTGGGTGAAAACAGAGAGTAGGTGAGCCAAAAGCTGGAGGCATGGGTCACTGTCCTTTTTCTGATTTAGCAGACCGTGCTAAGCCCGCTTATCCGTGTTGTACCCCAAAATTTACCCTCTTTATTTTTTTATATATAAACAATTGGCTAACACTTAATTAATAGGTGCATCGCATACATATCATTCATGCATTGATCATGGGTTCGAGATTTTCCAATCGTATGAATCTGTACAATTCTGAAGAAGAGGTTTGTTTCTCCAAAGTTGAATATTTGAGGTTCTATCAATTCGGGCGTCATTTCAATACTGTGTTGTGGTCGGATATTTGAACCCGAACTGATTCTATGGCCTTCCGTGAGTTGTGAAGCAGTGGTATTTGGCTTATCGATCTACGCGATTTATCAGAAAATCAAGAACAAACACATAAAATGGTATTTGAGCGCGTGTATCAAAAAGTCAACAAAAAGTCAAAGTTTGATCGGGCGGAATTTCGGGTCAAAATCGTGGTCAAAAGTCGACATTCGAGAAAATGCAGTCATTTGTTGAGAAAAGTCGGAAGAATCGGGTAAAAATGAGGTTTCATGCATTTTAGGTAATTTTAGACTTAGAAAATTTTTCTAAGTTTAAGGTACTTTGTGTTCACGGAGCCATATTGCCGCATCTGTATCTTACCCGTCTTTGGTCAGAAGTTTGTGAATTGATAGTCGTTGGAAAGAGCGCAGTTCGTACTCCGACTTTGTCCTGGTGAAGATTTTTTCCAGAAATGCCCGGATTTCGAGTTATACAGCACCGAAATTTGAAGTTCATAACTTTTGAAGTTTTACACTTAGTAAAATTTTGAGTGTTTTTAATGTGTTCAAATGCTCGACTTCGGAGGCAATTTACACGTGTTTCGAGGCGTCGATTCGAATTAAGTTCAACATCAAAGTTGTTCATTTAATGGCAATCTACAACTTTGCTGAAGAAATCGAATCCATTCGGGAAACGGATAAAAAATTACGGAGCTCGAAAGTTACAGTTTATCATTTCTCAAAATTTCAACACTTAGAAAAATTTTGAAGTGTTTGTTTCGATGCTTTTGCTGACAGCTTCAGGGTCGATTATGTCATAGTTCGTGGCTCCGAATCGAAAAATATTCAACTGAAAAGTTGTTCATCTCACGGCGATATAAAACTTTGTTGAAGGAGTCGAATTCATTCGGTACTCGAATCGGAAGCTATAAAGCTCGGAAAATAAGAACTCATTATGTTTGTTAAATTCGAGTATTTTTGTGCACATGTTCAGGGCTGTTTTCGGCAATGATTCGGTCGCCGCACGAAGAAATTCCGAACACGAAAGTTTGAGTTCGTATTTCCATCTACAAGTTCCGTTTAGAAACTTTTTTGTTTCGGACGTCCGAGCTGGAAGATACGGAACGCCGTAAGTGACAGCATGAAGTTGTTAAAATGCAAGACAGCACATGCAATTTTTTGCCATGGTCAAGACGCATTTCACCGAACAGTTGGTGTACGCATGTTCGGAGCTGTTTTCTCGTCGATCCGATCGCCGCACGGAAAAATTCCGAACACGAAAAATGAAGCTTGCCATGTACTCTACGAGTTCCGTTTAGAAATTTTTTCATTTCGGACGTCGGAGCTGGGAGATACGAGTCGCCGTAAGTGAAGGCGTGAAGTTGGAAATTGCCGTAAGACATGCATCAAAACTTGCCCAGCCAGCCCAGGCATTTCATCGAACACTCATACGACAACTTTCAAACACTTTTTTCTCCGTGATAAAGACTCCGTTCGAATTTTTGTCGAACTATAAAGTTGTAGTATTACACGCGAGCTTTCCAACGGTACAGAATTCACGTCATCTGATCGAATATCGAGAGAGTTACGGATCCTTAAAGTGGTGCACATGGGTTAATTTAAGACTTTGATACTTAGAGAAATTTTTTTGTAAATACTCAAAACAGTTTGTGTCGGCATGACTTCGAGGCTAATTACGGCGAGCTTACAATTGATTCCTCATCGAGTGCTCAACATCAATATTGCTCTATCAAGTGTACTCTTCGAGTCGACGTTCTTGTTGTATCGATTGGAATACTACACATCAAGATGGAAGCATCTAAAGTAGCGGACATGGTTATTTTTTTCGTTTAGAAAAAGTGTTGGCATTAGAGATACTCATGACAGTAATATGTAAACTAACATAATCCATTTCTTTCTTTTTCCATACAGTAGCAACTATGTTGGTTTCTTTCTATCTATTAGTAACAACATTCTCTTCACGCCATAACCGTTTTCTTTCGCCGCCGTAACGGTAACAGAATCATTTTTACACACTTCCCTCATTTTCCTCACGCTGACAGCAAGGAAACCCCTCCTCCACTCCCTTCATTTTTCACTCATTAGAATCATTCACCATTTTTCACCATTTTTCAATCCATAACAAACTCACACTAACAGAAACCACCAGCTTCACTATCACTACAACAAACTTTCCATAACAAAACCTCCATTCTTCTCACTAACAGATCATAACAACCATTCTGTTGCACTGTAACAACACTTCCTCTTTCTTCAATTTCGGTCGCCGTAACAGAACCGAACCTTCATCATCTTCTCTCAATAGCCACCTTCCTTCTTCATCTCTGAGTTCGGCCACCTTCAAGAACCTCTTGCCGTAATCACTCTATAAACACAGTTACGACGATAACGAGATTCTTCCCGGTTTTCTCAAAAGAAGTTCAGAATGGGATCGCGACAAGTTTCGAAATGGTTATGGCATCGACGCTAGAGGAAATCCTTCTCTTTCGATTTTCATCGTGGCCGATGGAAACTCCTCTTAATCTCTCCGTTATTCGAAGTGATCTTGAATTCTTCGTCGTCTTCTATACGTTTGACTTCTGGTTTCTTTTCAAAGATGGAAGCAGCTTGAATTATTGTTCGTCATTGTGAAGATTGATAGAAAATTCGTAGAAGTTTTCCGAAGAACTCAAGTGTTACGTAAATCTTCGACAGGTGAGTTATTCGATTTCGTTATTGGCATGATAGTTTCGTTGTGTCTATGAGTTTTACAATCGAAGGCGTGAGTTAGGTTCGAGAGTGGAAACATATATGCTGTTAGCGTTTTCCAGATCTTGATTTATGATCTAATTTTCTCTATGTTAGAACAAATCTTAGGAGAAACTAAACTCGAATCTGTGATTTGCACGGGATTCTGCATAAGATATTAGTGTTTTGCTTTCTTTTCCGATAACTTTGTGTTTCTGGCCGCCGTTCTGCTCGGAAGATGATCGGAAAGAATCCGATCGGCGAGATTTTCTTCCCTTTGAATCCCTGACGTGGCACGATCTCACTCGCCCATGAAGTTTTCCATACCAACTGTTAGGATGCTGACACGTGTCTTTTTCTTTTGTTTAATAAAAATATAAAATCTGATTAAATATAACTTTGACCAATTGATAAAGTGTTGTACCACATAGTTTAAAACGTGACAGCGTTTGTAAAATTCTGAATATGAAAAATAAACGTGACAGCATTACATTATTGTAAAATCTGAATATAAAAAAAAATAATAATAATAAGAAAAAGATTTTTGTTGTTTGTTTGATATATTTGGACTAAGACAAAAATTCAAAACTGGACTCAGCCAAAAAAAACGAAATGGACTTACAAAAACAAACAGACTTAGTGCAATTCGAAATGGGCCCAGTGAAAAAGCTAAAACACCTCCCTGGATTCAAGCCCAGCAGCAACAACAACTAGATTTAGTTTAATCTGAAATTCTGCTTTGCACCCCCCTGTTTCATATACCATAATACTAACATTTAGTTCAATTTAGCTCCCGATTCCGATTATTTCGACAAATGAAAAATACATAAAAAACATATGCTGACATTTTAGGATATTAGAATATCATTGACATTTTTAATATTTTTTATTAATATCCTTTATTAATTCTAATTCATTTCTAAATAATACATTTACATGAATATTGGAATTATCGATCCGATTTGCATTCCTCACATGTTCATGCATTTTTACATGTATGTATTTGAACATTGGAATTATCGATCCGATTTGCATTCCTCACATGTTCATGCATTTTCACATGTATTTGAATATTGGTATTATCATTTCGATTTGCATTCCTCACATGTTCATGCATTTTTACATGTATGTATTTGAACATTGGAATTATCGATCCGATTTGCATTCCTCACATGTTCATGCATTTTTACATGTATTTGAATATTGGAATTATCATTTCGATTGCATTCCTCACATGTTCATGCATTTTCACATGTATTTGAACATTGGTTTTATCGATTTCGATTTGCATTCCTCACATGTTCATGCATTTTCACATGTATTTGAATATTGGAATTATCATTTCGATTTGCATTCCTCACATGTTCATGCATTTTTACATGTATTTGAATATTGGAATTATCATTTCGATTTGCATTCCTCGCATGTTCATGCATTTTACATGTATTTGAACATTGGTTTTATCGATTCGATTTGCATTCCTCACATGTTCATGCATTTTCACTTTGCTATGGATATTGGAATTATCGGCCGATTGCATTCCTCACATGTTCATTCATTACTTTAATATGAGCATCGGTTTTATCGATTCGATTTGCATTCCTTGCATGTTCATTCATTACCTTGATATGAGTATTGGTTTTATCGTTCGATTCGCATTCCTCGCATATTCATTCATCACTTTGCTATGGATATTGGTTTTATCGCTCGATTTGCATTCCATGCATATCCATCTGATTTTTCTTGCAGGTTCTGGTTGAGTTTGTACACCCATGCACTATTCCTATCTTGCTTTGCTTGTATTATCCGTTCTTGCGGGCATTGTCGCCGGATGCGTGTCGACCGTATTCGCTTGTATTGATGCTTTGAGCAATTCTCACGGTTTACTTTTGTTGCATGGTGCGATGCTTGAAGTATTCGGATTATTTCGCTAGCTTGCGTGCCGGATTCTATATCCGTTCGGTACTTGCTACTGCTTTATTGCATTCTCTTATAGCTTTTCCTAGATATCATGAGAAGTAGGGCTTCTGACTTTCTTTTGCCATGAGAAGTAGGAATAGAGATGCATGAAGGGCTTCGTAGTTGGAGCATGTTCGGGAACCCTCGGTTTATTTAAAGACCCGTTTAGGGCAATTACGTGTGCTAATTGTGTTTGGTTTGTTTTAAATCCTCCATGCATAGGAGGTAGCTTTGATAAGTGTTTACATTTTGTGCTTGCATAGGTCGAGTGGTTAGGGCCTTGACGTGGTACCACTAAGCAAAGTCCGCTTTTATATTTCATGTCATCGAGTCATTGATATGGGCGGAAGCGGTCGACGAACCCCGCACGGTTCTAGTCCGTGTCATTTCGGCACGCGAATCGTGTTGCTTCCTTTATCGAGTCAACAATAAAATGGCAAGAGTTCCTATTCGACTCTCCACGCTTTCACGGGTTCGCATTTCTTTGAACTCGCATCATTTGCTCTTCAAGAATTGGATGTGTCGGCTCTGGTTGACTCACGGTATGCTCGTTACTGTCGAGGCTATGGGACTTCCTCCTTTTCCTGCGCTTGTGTGTCATTTGTTTGCTTGCATTGCATTGTTTGCGTGCTTTTGCCAAAGCACTTGCTTGCTTCATCCCCTTGCATCCCTTGGTTCCACAACCAAGACGGATATAGGATAGCTTTCCCGTAGGGCTGCTCGGTTAGGATAGATTCTCGAGCCTGGACTTTAGGATTTACATCCTTTGCATGTTGACATAGGTAGAGATTCCCTTACATCCTCAACCATAAGTCCAATCTTTGCATGACAACATTAGGGCTAGTACTAGTTAGTTTCCTTTGTTTTGCTAGTTCTTTTTTGCATCTTTGCATGTAATTAAAACTAAAACTTCTTTTTCTCTTGAAAACAAAACACTTAATAATGGTTTAAACTCCTTTCTCAAGGTAAAAACAACCAACCAAGACAAACTTTTTTTCGCCTTTGTGCGCTCTCTTTCTTTTGTGTTTAAAACCTTTTCACAAGTAAAAAACATAAAACACACCAAAACAAGTGAGCCGAACTACGGCGCTCTGACTTTCCCATTGCACGAGGGAATACGTAGGCATCTGGTCACGGGGCTTGACCGAGCGAACTTTGTAAATACTTCCTTCTTTTCCCCGTGTTTTCTTTATTTTTATTTCTTTCACATGCATTCTTCTTTTAGCGTACAGGTTATAGCAATTAAGTAGAATAGATATAACACACCCTTTTAGACAGAAAGTAGAAGTGGATACCGTAGAGTACTACGGGCGTGTAGGGTGCTAATACCTTCCCTTCGCGTAATAGATTCCCTTACCCTATCTCTCGGTCACAAGACCGTGCCTTATCCCTTTTAGGTTTCGCGATCGTTTGCCTTTCTCCTTTTATGAGATAAAAAGCGTTCGATGGCGACTTCATTGATCTGATTATCGGATGATGTTCGTAGGTTGTTTGTTGGCGACTTCAGGGGATCGGGAGACTGTCTTGGTCCGATCGAGTCGATCCTAGCTTTTATTTTCATGTCTATTGGGTGTTTATTTATTTGCTTATCTATTTACCTTTATCGCACCATCCTTTGTATGCTTGCATTGCATTCTATGTGGCATATTCTGCGCTTTCATATCTTGGTTGGGTTGTTCTGCGTGATCATTTCGATTTGGGTGGGAATTACAAGAGGTAAAAGGCCTCATACCCGGCCAAGAGACACATAGGAACACATAGGAATAGAGTGGAACATGTCAGATACCGGATGTAGATCTTGTAGTCTGGCATGTCGTCCATGCTTCAGAGGAGGTTCAATCGGGGCTATCATCTTCACGTAGGTGTTATGATGGTAGTTTCTCTGGCGGACTAGATCACGGAGTTACCTTGACCTTACCAGCCTTAGTTTCACCTGTGAGTGGGGCGGGATCATCATATTATTACAGGTACAGATGGTGACTATGTTCTGTTGGTGACTATGTTCTATTGGTGACTATGTTCTGTTGGTGACTATGTTCTGTTGGTGACTTGGTATTTTCTATTGATGATCTGATGTTTTCTATTGGTGACTATGATATCATTCGGTGGCATTTTCTAGCGTTACTCTGTCCGATTTTGGTTTTCTTCAATCGAGCGAAAGCAGTATAGCAGTTTGATCAGTGTTCATGGAAGTAGTAAACCCATGATCAATGCATAATATATTTGCATCATAGCATGTTTATTTTTAAAAGAAATGTCAGAAAAAGCATGTTATTTTATATAACCCCACATGCATATCATTTCCAGGACTTCTTGTGGTTTACTATCGACATCAGGATGGATACCAACAATCAAACCAACACCGAGGCCCTAAGGAAGACTTCCTCATACTCTTTCTGTGCATTCGACATCTCTGAAGTGAGAGCCATAGGTATTCTTGTGAATGATCTGATTGAAAGAGAGTTCAGAAAAGATCATGGGAACATATTGCCGTTACTAATGGAGGATTATGAGTTCTATGCCATGCAATCTCTACTCCAGTTTTATGATAGCGAGCTCAGGTGTTTTACCTTTCAAGATTATCAGTTAGCACCTACTCTTGAGGAGTACTCTTTCCTTTTGGGTATCAGTATCACAAGCAGTTTTCCTTTTGTCAAAAGAATGGGTACTCGATTTTGAAGCCATTGCTAAAGCCCTTGGTTTGCGTTAGTGAAGTAAGGACAATTGGGTTCGAAGATCACACTTGTGGACTTCGTTGGGTTTCCTTTTAGTCAAAGTGATGAATTTGCCAAGGTTGGTAGTTGGAAAAGCTTCAATACTATCTTAGCCGTCATGATCTATGGTATGGTGATTTTCCTTCTTTTGAAGTTTGTGGATGTTCTTTGCGATTTACATTCTCATGAATGACAATCCGGTTCCTACCATCTTGGCTTATACATATTATGCCATTCACTCGCCATGGTCAAAGGGCGTGTTATGGGTTATATGCCTTTACTTTATCGTTGGTTCAACACATTTGCCAAAGAGAGGGCATCTTGATTATGCTAAAACCATGAAGTGGTCTGCCGAATCATCGCACTCACTCATATGATATAGTTTGGAATACCATGTCGGCGGTTCGAGATCATTACTAGTTGTGGAGTTTCCAAATGTACCATTGATGGAAACTAAAGGTTGCATCGATTATAATCCTATCTTGCACTAGGATATCCTTTGGTGAAGTACCCTTTGTTCGTCGGTTGAAACTATCTTCTTTGCAAATGATGAGAACCGGTTTTGCTAAATCGGTTATCGTTGCATGGAGCTCGGTTCACAAAAGGGCACGGTTTTCTTTGGCCAAAAGGAAATTATTCTTACAGATTGGTTAAAGATCGGGTCTCAAGATTCGCTTCCATACAAAGGGCACCTTTGTATTCTCACACGGTTCCTTGGTTGAAAGTCGGTACTGATTTTGCTACTTCCTATTCTTCATCCGTAATCTCTCCTCCGGTTTCGTATTGAGGTTTACAAACAGCTCCAATCGGAGAATTGACTTTGAAGGAGATTACAAGCTCGAGACATGGACCTAGCATTTGCTCTTCAAGATAAAAGAGGTTATCTGTTGAGATCGAGCGGAAAGACCAAGTTTTGAAGGCTTATGGCTTACTTGAAGAAACCAAGAGAGCCAAAGGTGGTAGTTCCTCTTCTTTTGATCAGATGACTAAAGAGTTTGACAGGGTACAATAGAAGTTGAAGAATATGCAGATAGCTAATGAGAACGAAAGCCAAGCATGGTGAAGAAATCGGGTCTTAAAGGCGACTCATGAGGAAGAATCCAATGCTAAAGAGTCCCTTGAGAGAAGAAAAAAACTTAAAGTTGAAGCCCAAAGTCTATAGGAGCAGATGACTATCCTTTCTAAAGAGGTTTAAGATTTGAAGACTAAGTGGCAATATGCTAAAGATGGAGAATATGCAGCATACACCATGTTGAGGGTCGAGACATTCATGTGGCTATGCTAGTGGCCGAGATCCATCTTCAGGCGCAAGTGGCCCTAAATAAGTAGTTGCAAATGTTATTCGATGTTATTTGATTCGACGAATCACTTCCAGGCTTGTTGGATGGGGTTCGCTCACTATTGTGTTTGTATCAATACTCTGTGATCGTGGACTCTTGTATGACTCTATTTCATCTATGCACTTGAGCGATTGATTCTCAATCGATTGTGTGTCCGGTCTTGATAATTATTGTTGTCACTATCCTATTATTATTTGATGTTTGATAACAAATTGCGGGAATGTCTGAAGTGATCATTTCATGCATCATGCATTAACCATGCATATCATACCATGCATAACGAGGTTTTGTCGGAGTTCTCATCCTCGGTTTACGCTTTTATTTGGCGGAAACTTCCACCGTTACACTGGAGCAGCGAGAAGCGAGATGAAGCAACTTCGGGGCTGGGTGAGATGAAAGAACAGATGGGATTTCTCATCTGGACATGCAAGACTTGAGAGAAGAGAACCAACGTTGAAGACTCGGCTAGGCTTGGTGATGGAAATTTTAGGGACCGTGTTGAGAAAGGAGATGACCCCGTTTTCCTACACAGTCGCTATTCCTCCTTATACTCGGGGTTTTCTTTGAGCCCTAAAGTGGGCATGCATCTACTCCATCACCACAGTATTCCGAGGCCTCCTCGTTCACGTCCAATTCTATTGTTCGAAAAGGTCTAGAAGGTAGAGCTCTTGACCATGGTCGCCACACTCGAAAAGCAATTTGATCCTATTCCAATGCCATATGCTCGATTGCTTCCTCACTCAAGTTTCGATTGGTTGAACTCAAACTCTTGCCATGCACGAAGGGATTCTATTCGAGTATGATGTGATGGCTAGGTGTGATTTCCATTCAGGGCACCCATGATCTGATTGTGTGACCTTGAAAAATGAGGTTCGGATTTCCTTGACAAAGGGATTATCCGGTTTACTTCCTGAGGTTGAGCATACAAGTCAATTTTGCTCCATTCGATATGACCGTTATACTGCTATACCTCAAAACGAGTTTGTGCGTCGAAGAGGATAATCGACCGCCCGCCACTCATCAAGCCTCGTCGTGAGAATCAAAGACAACAAGAGAATCGTGCTCCTAGGAGGTTTGATGTTATTCCTATGAGCTATGCGATTTGTTTGTCCGTTTGAATGATCTTAAATTGGTTGTTCCCAAGCTGCATTTGCTCCCCTCCCTTGGATAAGCGGCCCGAAACTACGATGCTAATGCTAGTTGTGAGTTTCATTCGGAACCTTGGGGCATAGTATTGAAGATTGCCATGCATTCAAGTGCAAGTACAGGATCTAATTGAGGCAAAAGCTATCGATTTCGCACGGATGGTCATGTTCGGGTCCTCCGCTAGCTCGACAAATGTCAAGACTTCAAAATGCATCATCAAAAGCAACAAGTCAAGTCTCTTCAACGGCAATTTCAAGATTCATTTGCATTCTCATTTGTAATCTTTCTTGTTTGTTTAGTACATGCTTGTATGCAGAACATTTCCATCTTCTGAATGATTATCATAATGCATTGAATATGTTTGTCTTGAACTAATCCATTTGTATGCACTTTTAATTGTTTTCAAATGTTTTGATATCCAACTCTTGTTAATAAAGCAAAACCTCTGTAGGGAGGATGGCGAAAATATACCAAGAATTTCAAGCGGTATTGCTTTCAAATAAAAACCTGCGACGATGTACAGGCCTTGTTTCAAATCCCCAACAGGAGATATAAGGAGTTAGACCTCGTTAACCCCTTTTGAGCCTTGAAGTAGGAGTTTCTTTTTGTTCGGAAAACCCTCATTTTAAACCGGTAGTGTTGATTAATCAGTTGAGCATTCAAAATTCACCGAGTATACATCAAAGGATACAACAATGGCTATCCTTCAAAGGTTGAGAAATGATCAAGTTTCAATTGTCGACAATGTGCATCAAGGACAATACCCCAACAGAACTCCTTATCGAAGAGGACTTGGATCGCCACAATCACATCTAGCAAATCAAAGGCGATGTGAAGATCAACGATGGTTCAAAAAAAAAAAAAAAACAAACAAACAAAAAAAAACAAGAAAAAGCCCGCTAAGTCGAACTTGGAAATAAGTCGCTTAGGCAAAATAAAAGGGCAAATGTTAAAAAGCAAATTAGCAAGTAAAGCGAGGATAATCACACAACATCCTCAATGAAGAACAAAGTCGTTGATCAAGCTCTAAGCAAAAGGGTGAGTGGCTATCGGGTCCAAGAAATCTCGTCCTTAACAAAGTCAAAGTTATACAATCAATAAAGCAATGGTTTCTCAACCATCAATTTCTTACAGTAGAGATGATTGCTCATATCGGATTAATGAACTTAGGATTGGAGAACATCATGAAGGGGTGGGCACCAAATATTTTGAGCCTAAAATTTCTTTCTAAAACCGTGAACGAGCCACGTTACAACCCTTAAAAGTCCTAAGCGAGGGGTTAATTTGAAAGCTAAGTGTGATGAGAGCGGTATCGACTCCTAGGAGGTTTGCTAACACCTTTGAGTTGGTATCACACCATTTTTGTTATCTTACGCACAAAAATCGATGTTTCGACATCTTTTCAAAAGCTCTTTGTTTCAAGACAAGCATAGGATTTGCATTAGAATTATCATTTTAGGATAAAACATTCTTTGCATATGAGCAGTGCTCAAACATCCGATAAGCTTGCATAATGAGCATCGGATGAATACCTTGATTGTCCCAAGGCGGGTTGTCGAGAATCTATTGAGCGGCCTTTCAAAGAATCATCATAATCTGGGGCATTCAAAATGGTATTATATCCTTGAGGCTCATTAAAAGCTGGGGCAACTTTGTCAAGGTTGGCGATCCTTTCGAGCAGGGCATATTGACTATTCATGTTTCACTCGGGGTTGAAAGTGGCATATGGGTGACATTGGTAGATGCACGATTGTTCATTTGATTGAAATTCCTATACCTTGAAGAATACTCTTCAATATAGGTCCCTCTCCGTTGAGTCATTGCTATCTGAAACGGTCTCCAATTGGGTCTTTAGAAGTTTGTCGGGATGATTTGTTCTTCTTGATTCAAGCTTTTACTTGTTGTCTTTTATTTTTCGCAATGAGTCATACGCTCTTCGTTTGTGCAAAACCGTCGGTTATCTTACCGTGTTTGCATTACCTTTCCGACCTTTGGGTATCCATACTTGGTGTGTGGTAATCCAAATGTTTGATACTCTTGAAGAATTATACCCGCCTTTGGCACGAGGATATTATAGTTCTTGCAGCACTTCCTTGATGTCATCACCTTGGTAAAGTTAAATGCGAGTTCGTCTTAACTAGGCGTTCTCTTCCCTTTGCAAGTTCATCTTCACACGGATGTCCTTCCCATGAGTTCGTCTACACTCAACGTTCTCTTTTCCTTTGCAAGTTCATCTTCTCGAGATGTTCTTTCCTCATGAGTTCGTCTACACTAGGCGTTCTCTTTTCCTTTGCAAGTTCATCTTCTGAGATGTTCTTTCCTCGCGAGTTCGTCTACACTAGACGTTCTCTTTTCCTTTGCAAGTTCATCTTCTCGCAGATGTTCTTTCCTCATGAGTTCGTCTACTCTCGGCGTTCTCTTTTCCTTTGCAAGTTCATCTTCTCGATGTTCTTTCCTCATGAGTTCGTCTACACTCGGCGTTCTCTTTTCCTTTGCAAGTTCATCTTCTCGGATGTTCTTTCCTCGCGAGTTCGTCTACACTCGGCGTTCTCTTTTCCTTTGCAAGTTCATCTTCTCGGATGTTCTTTCCTCGAGTTCGTCTACACTCGGCGTTCTCTTTTCCTTTGCAAGTTCATCTTCTGCGGATGTTCTTTCCCATAAGTTCGTCTTAACTAGGCGTTCTCTTTCCCTTTGCAAGTTCATCTTCTCGCGGATGTTCTATCCTCGCGAGTTCGTCTACACTCGGCGTTCTCTTTTCCTTATTAGTTCGTTTTCACATATGTCTTATTCTTTCTTACGGGTTCGTCTTCGTCGGCGTCTCTTCTTCTTTTTCCTACAAGTTCATCCTCGCGGGTATCCTTTTCCACGAGTTCGTCCTTGACCGACGATGCTCCCTCTTATGGATTTTTCTTCCATTATCGGTATCTCACGATCTGGGTGCCCTCACGCCATCCTCCAATGAGATTCGATATCTCGTTTTCGATAAGCATGGACGAAAACCCGAGTGAAACCGCAAAGAATCGGATGTAGTGTTTGTCGTCGATACCATATTTGGTGAATCTCCCTAGCGGTTGTTATCGACAAATCCTTATTGCGAACATGGTACCAATTCCGATGCGGGTTGACAATATTTGTCTCGATGAAAGTCCCTAGTGGATGTTCTTCAAAGTCGCAAGTGTGTTGTATCCCGATATTCCCTATGGAGGTGTTATCTAGATTGTTGATCGGTTTGATTCCCCGATGAATCGCATATTATTCACGATGATCCTCCCGGAGGTTCTCATCTCTTGACATCCCCATGATTGACATATCTTTGTCTCCCCTAGAGTCGAGATGGGTAGCGGTGGAAGATCTTTTCTAGGGCGTATATTCTATTTCTCCAGCGGACCTCTGTCTGGTGGGGTTTCCATGGCATCATTTCCTCAACAGCTCATCAAGCAAGATTGATTGTCTTGAGAGATTTTTTGGGCATTCCTCGATGCTCTAATCCCGTGAGTTCTTATTTCATTCACCTTATATATGTCTTGCAAGCATGCATCATTACATTGACATAATCCCCTAAAAGAGTCATACATCTCATAGGATTACAGTCGAAATGCATTTTATCCCCAATGTCAAGTTTCTTTTGGAATCCGTTGTGTCCGCTTTCTTCCGCAATGTGTCCATCTTCTTCGATTAGTGTTGAAGCGCCATTACCACAGTGCAACACGTCTTGACTTCAACAAGCCCTACACTTGACTTTCCGTCGGTAAAGCCTAATCGGCACCTTTAGTCTTTGCATCACAAACCCGCTGAGGTTGTCGGCGTAAATGTGGTTAGCCTACTTGGTGTATCTAGTCTTTATTTCCACTTGCATGTCAGTCCTTCCCTGGCATTGTGGGTCTTTCGAGAACAAGAATACTCTTGTTTTTGTCATCAGTAAAGCCTAATCGGCACCTTTAGCCTTTGCATCATAAACCCGTGGCGTAAATATGGTTAGTCTAATTGGTGTATCTAGTCTTTATTTCCACTTACATGACCAGTCCTTCCCTGGCATTGTGGGTCTTTTGAGAATAAGAATACTCTTGTTTTCTCTTCTTCGCAGAGCCTACTCGGCACTTTCTAGCCTTTGCATCACTAACCCGTCCGGTTATTCCACAGCGTAATGTGGTAGTCTAGTCGATGTATCAAGTCTTTGCTTCGCTTACGTGTCGCTCTCCCGACATTGCGGATTGAATTGGGTAGAGGCCAATTCTTCTTAGGTCAGGTTAGCACTTGTACCTGCCTTCACAGAGTTCAGCATTTATTCTATGTTTTCTTTGGTTGTGGCCCAGTTAAGCTCTGGCGCAACATGCTTCTTTTCTCCAGTGAGGTTCCTTAGAATTTCGAATGTCCGCACCGTCTCTTGATGCGTTTTGGGATTGATGTAAATTTGGGTCCGTTTGGTATTCAATCACCTCATACCTTGGCGCTCGAAAGGCAGACGCCAATCTCGCTCCTAAGCTAGAGGATGATTGAATAGGGGCAGCTGTTGTACCCCAAAATTTACCCTCTTTATTTTTTTATATATAAACAATTGGCTAACACTTAATTAATAGGTGCATCGCATACATATCATTCATGCATTGATCATGGGTTCGAGATTTTCCAATCGTATGAATCTGTACAATTCTGAAGAAGAGGTTTGTTTCTCCAAAGTTGAATATTTGAGGTTCTATCAATTCGGGCGTCATTTCAATACTGTGTTGTGGTCGGATATTTGAACCCGAACTGATTCTATGGCCTTCCGTGAGTTGTGAAGCAGTGGTATTTGGCTTATCGATCTACGCGATTTATCAGAAAATCAAGAACAAACACATAAAATGGTATTTGAGCGCGTGTATCAAAAAGTCAACAAAAAGTCAAAGTTTGATCGGGCGGAATTTCGGGTCAAAATCGTGGTCAAAAGTCGACATTCGAGAAAATGCAGTCATTTGTTGAGAAAAGTCGGAAGAATCGGGTAAAAATGAGGTTTCATGCATTTTAGGTAATTTTAGACTTAGAAAATTTTTCTAAGTTTAAGGTACTTTGTGTTCACGGAGCCATATTGCCGCATCTGTATCTTACCCGTCTTTGGTCAGAAGTTTGTGAATTGATAGTCGTTGGAAAGAGCGCAGTTCGTACTCCGACTTTGTCCTGGTGAAGATTTTTTCCAGAAATGCCCGGATTTCGAGTTATACAGCACCGAAATTTGAAGTTCATAACTTTTGAAGTTTTACACTTAGTAAAATTTTGAGTGTTTTTAATGTGTTCAAATGCTCGACTTCGGAGGCAATTTACACGTGTTTCGAGGCGTCGATTCGAATTAAGTTCAACATCAAAGTTGTTCATTTAATGGCAATCTACAACTTTGCTGAAGAAATCGAATCCATTCGGGAAACGGATAAAAAATTACGGAGCTCGAAAGTTACAGTTTATCATTTCTCAAAATTTCAACACTTAGAAAAATTTTGAAGTGTTTGTTTCGATGCTTTTGCTGACAGCTTCAGGGTCGATTATGTCATAGTTCGTGGCTCCGAATCGAAAAATATTCAACTGAAAAGTTGTTCATCTCACGGCGATATAAAACTTTGTTGAAGGAGTCGAATTCATTCGGTACTCGAATCGGAAGCTATAAAGCTCGGAAAATAAGAACTCATTATGTTTGTTAAATTCGAGTATTTTTGTGCACATGTTCAGGGCTGTTTTCGGCAATGATTCGGTCGCCGCACGAAGAAATTCCGAACACGAAAGTTTGAGTTCGTATTTCCATCTACAAGTTCCGTTTAGAAACTTTTTTGTTTCGGACGTCCGAGCTGGAAGATACGGAACGCCGTAAGTGACAGCATGAAGTTGTTAAAATGCAAGACAGCACATGCAATTTTTTGCCATGGTCAAGACGCATTTCACCGAACAGTTGGTGTACGCATGTTCGGAGCTGTTTTCTCGTCGATCCGATCGCCGCACGGAAAAATTCCGAACACGAAAAATGAAGCTTGCCATGTACTCTACGAGTTCCGTTTAGAAATTTTTTCATTTCGGACGTCGGAGCTGGGAGATACGAGTCGCCGTAAGTGAAGGCGTGAAGTTGGAAATTGCCGTAAGACATGCATCAAAACTTGCCCAGCCAGCCCAGGCATTTCATCGAACACTCATACGACAACTTTCAAACACTTTTTTCTCCGTGATAAAGACTCCGTTCGAATTTTTGTCGAACTATAAAGTTGTAGTATTACACGCGAGCTTTCCAACGGTACAGAATTCACGTCATCTGATCGAATATCGAGAGAGTTACGGATCCTTAAAGTGGTGCACATGGGTTAATTTAAGACTTTGATACTTAGAGAAATTTTTTTGTAAATACTCAAAACAGTTTGTGTCGGCATGACTTCGAGGCTAATTACGGCGAGCTTACAATTGATTCCTCATCGAGTGCTCAACATCAATATTGCTCTATCAAGTGTACTCTTCGAGTCGACGTTCTTGTTGTATCGATTGGAATACTACACATCAAGATGGAAGCATCTAAAGTAGCGGACATGGTTATTTTTTTCGTTTAGAAAAAGTGTTGGCATTAGAGATACTCATGACAGTAATATGTAAACTAACATAATCCATTTCTTTCTTTTTCCATACAGTAGCAACTATGTTGGTTTCTTTCTATCTATTAGTAACAACATTCTCTTCACGCCATAACCGTTTTCTTTCGCCGCCGTAACGGTAACAGAATCATTTTTACACACTTCCCTCATTTTCCTCACGCTGACAGCAAGGAAACCCCTCCTCCACTCCCTTCATTTTTCACTCATTAGAATCATTCACCATTTTTCACCATTTTTCAATCCATAACAAACTCACACTAACAGAAACCACCAGCTTCACTATCACTACAACAAACTTTCCATAACAAAACCTCCATTCTTCTCACTAACAGATCATAACAACCATTCTGTTGCACTGTAACAACACTTCCTCTTTCTTCAATTTCGGTCGCCGTAACAGAACCGAACCTTCATCATCTTCTCTCAATAGCCACCTTCCTTCTTCATCTCTGAGTTCGGCCACCTTCAAGAACCTCTTGCCGTAATCACTCTATAAACACAGTTACGACGATAACGAGATTCTTCCCGGTTTTCTCAAAAGAAGTTCAGAATGGGATCGCGACAAGTTTCGAAATGGTTATGGCATCGACGCTAGAGGAAATCCTTCTCTTTCGATTTTCATCGTGGCCGATGGGAAACTCCTCTTAATCTCTCCGTTATTCGAAGTGATCTTGAATTCTTCGTCGTCTTCTATACGTTTGACTTCTGGTTTCTTTTCAAAGATGGAAGCAGCTTGAATTATTGTTCGTCATTGTGAAGATTGATAGAAAATTCGTAGAAGTTTTCCGAAGAACTCAAGTGTTACGTAAATCTTCGACAGGTGAGTTATTCGATTTCGTTATTGGCATGATAGTTTCGTTGTGTCTATGAGTTTTACAATCGAAGGCGTGAGTTAGGTTCGAGAGTGGAAACATATATGCTGTTAGCGTTTTCCAGATCTTGATTTATGATCTAATTTTCTCTATGTTAGAACAAATCTTAGGAGAAACTAAACTCGAATCTGTGATTTGCACGGGATTCTGCATAAGATATTAGTGTTTTGCTTTCTTTTCCGATAACTTTGTGTTTCTGGCCGCCGTTCTGCTCGGAGAAGATGATCGGAAAGAATCCGATCCCGGCGAGATTTTCTTCCCCTTTGAATCCCTGACGTGGCACGATCTCACTCGCCCATGAAGTTTTCCATACCAACTGTTAGGATGCTGACACGTGTCTTTTTCTTTTGTTTAATAAAAATATAAAATCTGATTAAATATAACTTTGACCAATTGATAAAGTGTTGTACCACATAGTTTAAAACGTGACAGCGTTTGTAAAATTCTGAATATGAAAAAATAAACGTGACAGCATTACATTATTGTAAAATCTGAATATAAAAAAAAATAATAATAATAAGAAAAAGATTTTTGTTGTTTGTTTGATATATTTGGACTAAGACAAAAATTCAAAACTGGACTCAGCCAAAAAAAACGAAATGGACTTACAAAAACAAACAGACTTAGTGCAATTCGAAATGGGCCCAGTGAAAAAGCTAAAACACCTCCCTGGATTCAAGCCCAGCAGCAACAACAACTAGATTTAGTTTAATCTGAAATTCTGCTTTGCACCCCCCTGTTTCATATACCATAATACTAACATTTAGTTCAATTTAGCTCCCGATTCCGATTATTTCGACAAATGAAAAATACATAAAAAACATATGCTGACATTTTAGGATATTAGAATATCATTGACATTTTTAATATTTTTTATTAATATCCTTTATTAATTCTAATTCATTTCTAAATAATACATTTACATGAATATTGGAATTATCGATCCGATTTGCATTCCTCACATGTTCATGCATTTTTACATGTATGTATTTGAACATTGGAATTATCGATCCGATTTGCATTCCTCACATGTTCATGCATTTTCACATGTATTTGAATATTGGTATTATCATTTCGATTTGCATTCCTCACATGTTCATGCATTTTTACATGTATGTATTTGAACATTGGAATTATCGATCCGATTTGCATTCCTCACATGTTCATGCATTTTTACATGTATTTGAATATTGGAATTATCATTTCGATTGCATTCCTCACATGTTCATGCATTTTCACATGTATTTGAACATTGGTTTTATCGATTTCGATTTGCATTCCTCACATGTTCATGCATTTTCACATGTATTTGAATATTGGAATTATCATTTCGATTTGCATTCCTCACATGTTCATGCATTTTTACATGTATTTGAATATTGGAATTATCATTTCGATTTGCATTCCTCACATGTTCATGCATTTTTACATGTATTTGAACATTGGTTTTATCGATTTCGATTTGCATTCCTCACATGTTCATGCATTTTCACTTTGCTATGGATATTGGAATTATCGGCCGATTTGCATTCCTCACATGTTCATTCATTACTTTAATATGAGCATCGGTTTTATCGATTCGATTTGCATTCCTTGCATGTTCATTCATTACCTTGATATGAGTATTGGTTTTATCGTTCGATTCGCATTCCTCGCATATTCATTCATCACTTTGCTATGGATATTGGTTTTATCGCTCGATTTGCATTCCATGCATATCCATCTGATTTTTCTTGCAGGTTCTGGTTGAGTTTGTACACCCACGTGTGCACTATTCCTATCTTGCTTTGCTTGTATTATCCCGTTCTTGCGGGCATTGTCGCCGGATGCGTGTCGACACGTATTCCGCTTATTGATGCTTTGAGCAATTCTCACGGTTTACTTTTGTTGCATGATGCGATGCGAGTATTCGGATTATTTCGCTAGCTTGCGTGCCGGATTCTATATCCGTTCGGTACTTGCTACCTTTATTGCATTCTCTTATAGCTTTTCCTAGATATCATGAGAAGTAGGGCTTCTGACTTTCTTTTGCCATGAGAAGTAGGAATAGAGATGCATGAAGGGGCTTCCGTTGGAGCATGTTCAGGGAACCCTCGGTTTATTTAAAGACCGTTTAGGGCAATTACGTAATTGTGTTTGGTTTGTTTTAAATCCTCCATCGCATAGGAGGTAGCTTTCGATAAGTGTTTACATTTTGTGCTTGCATAGGTCGAGTGGTTAGGGGACGTGGTACCACTAAGCAAAGTCCCTTTTATATTTCATGTCATCGAGTCATTGATATATGGGCGGGCGGGGTCAAGAACGAACCCCGCAGTTCTAGTCAGTGTCACCGGCTGCGAATCGTGTTGCTTCCTTTATCGAGTCAACAATAAAAATGGCAAGAGTTCCTATTCGACTCTCCACGCTTTCACGGGGTTCGCATTTCTGCTGAACTCGCATCATTTGCTCTTCAAACAGAATTGGATGTGTCGGCTCTGGTTGACTCACGGTATGCTCGTTCTTGTCGAGGCTATGGGACTTCCTCCTTTTCTCGCTTGTGTGTCATTTGTTTGCTTGCATTGCATTGTTTGCGTGCTTTTGCCAAAGCACTTGCTTTCATCCCTTGCATCCCTTGGTTCCACAACCAAGACGGATATAGGATAGCTTTCCGTAGGGCTGCTCGATTAGGATAGATTCTCGAGCACGGACTTTAGGATTTACATCCTTTGCATGTTGACATAGGTAGAGATTCCCTTACATCCTCAACCATAAGTCCAATCTTTGCATGACAACATTAGGGCTAGTACTAGTTAGTTTCCTTTGTTTTGCTAGTTCTTTTTTGCATCTTTGCATGTAATTAAAACTAAAACTTCTTTTTCTCTTGAAAACAAAACACTTAATAATGGTTTAAACTCCTTTCTCAAGGTAAAAACAACCAACCAAGACAAACTTTTTTTCGCCTTTGTGCGCTCTCTTTCTTTTGTGTTTAAAACCTTTTCACAAGTAAAAAACATAAAACACACCAAAACAAGTGAGCCGAACTACGGCGCTCGACTTTCCCATTGCGAGGGAATCGTGGGCATCCGGTCACGGGGCTTGAAGGCGAACTTTGTAAATACTTCCTTCTTTTCCCGTGTTTTCTTTATTTTATTTCTTTCACATGCATTCTTCTTTTAGCGTCGGTTATAGCAATTAAGTAGAATAGATATAACACACCCTTTTAGGCGGTAGAAGTGGATACCGAGTACTACGGGCGTGTAGGGTGCTAATACCTTCCCGTAATAGATTCCCACCCTATCTCTCGGTCGCAAGACCGTGCCTTATCCTTTTAGGTTTCGCGATCGTTTGCCTTTCTCCTTTTGCGAGATAAAAAACGTTCGATGGCGACTTCATTGATACAGTTATCGGATGATGTTCAGCCGGTTGTTTCAATCCGCACTAAGCGCGCTCATGCTGCCACCGCGCTGAGCGCGACCTGTAGGATGCTTCTTCTTCCAAAAATTTCTTCAAAAAGTTCCAAGACCTCTTCAAGGTTCCTTGAATCCAAGCTTGAGGGAATCAATATCAAAAACCTACAATTTAAATTAAATATAAACTAAGTTAAATAATATATTATAAACAAAAACTAAATAAAAACATAATTAGACCAAAATACTATACTAAATACTACTAATTAATCAAAAGACATTGTAAAGGACCACAAAATGATCTACAAAATATCCACAATTTGGTCCTTAACAACTCTCCCCAACTTACTTCTTTGTTTGTCCTCAAACAAAAGTCAAAAACTCAAAAAGCAAACAAAATAACAAAATGTAAGCATGTAAATAAACACAAGAAGGATGGTTCAAACTCAACATACCCGACATAGATACAAATTAATTGCTTCTTCGAAACACAAGATGGATATGAATTAAGTTTTAAACACAATATATCGACACATGTAGACAAAACAAAAGACATGTTCACACTTGAATCACCTAAAGATTTCTTCAATACACTTGAAGAACAAAATGCAATATTTACAAAGGACTAAACACTCTCACTAGTAATCATGCACATCCAAAATAATTCATGCATTCATCAAAATAAGTTAAATGAGCAAAATGGAAACAAAGATCACTAAGGACTTTCAAAGGTTGTAACTTGGCTTGGGTTAAAAACAAGGGATATTTATGTACAAAGCCATTGAAACAAATTGGGGTAAAGATAATGAAGAGCATTTCACAAAATCATTCCCACTTCCTTCTTATTAATCACAACCATTTTTTTTCTATTTCTCACACATGATCCTCCTTTTCTTTTCTTTTTCTTTTCATATACATATTTTTTCTTTTGTATTTTTCTTTTCTCTATATTTTTTTTCTTTAGGATCATTGTGTCATCAATTCAAGGTTCTTTTTGATCAACCTCCCCAACTTTAATTCATCAATCCTTTTTATTTAAGAACGTGCTCTTCAAAGGGTTAATCAACAATAGGGTTGATGTTTACAAACAAGAAAAATTTATAGAATGAATCATCATTGAATTTTCATAGATTATCAACAACTATTAAGTGGCCTACTTAACAATTAGTTGATTTGATAGGTTCATTCCACAAATTCGATTTTTAAGCTCAAAAGGGTTCACTAAGATTCACTCACTCACGGTTAATTGAATCCCTTTTGGAATTGATGGTTTTTCTCATAGTGCACAAATTTTTTTGCCTTGATCCTTTCTAAGTTTCCAAAATGTCAAAAACAAATTAAGATTAAACTTGAATCACATGAGTTAACATAACTACTAGACACTCAATTTTTGGTATAAGGTGGAAAGCTTCTCACCTTTGTGGTTTAAGTCCTAATGATTCAAACATGAACACAAATTTTTTTTGTACATGCCAAGATATTTTGCATAAAGCACAAATTTCATACACATGTTAACATTCTACAAAACAATTAAAAAATGTACCTTAATTGTGGATCGAGTTGAGAATAATATCATCACCATCACTTTTTGGTGAAACACACTTACTTGCTTTCGAGCAACATTGAAAAACCAGGACAAACCAAAATAAGTACAATTTAAAATAAACAAGGTATAACTTAAAATAAAATAAGGCAAAATAAATAAAAAGGACACCCCAAAATGGTGTTTCAAAATAAAAATTGTACTTAGGCACCTTGCCTTCAAAATGAAAATTTTAGAATTACAAACACATCATAAAAAGGATGGCAACCAACAAAATTCAACTAAGTCTTAAGGAATTAAAACAAAAACATAAACTAAAAACCAAAAAGTACTAAAATAAAAACAAAGGAAATAAAAGAAATCAGTCTGAAGCCTCCAGAATGGAATCTCCCGGAGTATCCGAACCAGAACCAGAATCACCCTCATCATCATCCTCATCATCATCTGCATCTGCTACCTCCTCCTCTGCATTTGGCCCGACCCAGGGCCAACTGGCATAGTCTCTCAGCTGCTGGCTCGTGCGAGTGAAATGATCCACTCCCGGCTCTCAAATCTGCAATGCCAGTTGCTCCATACTCTCATGCATAAACATAAATGCTCGCTGATGAGCAAAATGCATCTGCCGGTTCCACTCTTCTCCTGGACCGGCTTGAGGAAGGGCAGCAACAACAGGGACAACCTGGGCTGCAGGGTTAGCATCAAAGGCCCTACAATAACGGTCACAATAACTGTCATCAATGACACTGTCTATCGTCAGGTGCCCAACAGCTGGAAAAACAACCCTAGCCCACTTCAAAAGTCCCATAATCAACCCAGGATAAGTAAGGGCACATTTGATACGCTCCCCCTGGAGGTATAGCTCAATGCGACCCTTTTCAACTCATTTGCAATCAACCGGCCAAAGTCGATCTGAGCTTCATCAAGCATGTAGTCAATAAGGCCGACGGTTTCCATGGGTATCGAGGAAGTGTGGCTTCTTGGCTGCAAGTTATACAAGGCCACACACATAAGCACCCGGGCTCGTGTTTTGAGGCTTGATCTATTAAACTTTAGTGGTTGGCCAGCTCGATTCAGTTCATAAGAATGCCCGGTCAGACAGATTTTGTTCTTCAACATCTCATAATCCCAATTACCACGAGCGAGGTGCTCATGGTAGATATCTAATTCTTCCTCGGGGGCTGTCCAGTTGATTCCCAAAAAGTTAGTAATGGAGGAGCGGGAGAAAGACACAGCTTTTCCCCGAACCAGAGTGGTGAACTGAAAAGCACTCCCTTCTGTGGGGATAGCATTCGCATAAAACTCCCCGGCAACGGCGCCATTTTGTTGTCAGTATATTTGATGAATCAAGTATTTCAATTATCGTATCCACAGGGATTGATGTGATATTTCCATCTTTCAATAGTAAAAGCGTATTTTAAGATGAAATAACAAAAGGGTTTTGTTTTCTAACTACTAGTATCATAAGTTTCAATCAAACAACTTTAGTATCCTTTTCAAAGAGAGATATGTTTGGATTCAAGAGAGTTTTGGTTTGTTCAAATGATTGAAGCATGTCAAGATTAGTTTTATTAACCTAATTTCATATACATTCTATTAACCAAGTGATGAACTAGTTGATGATTGCTATAAATACGTATCCTCTCAATCTTGTTGATTTCAAACCAAGATTGTGAGTTTTATCATGTAAATCTTTGAATGATTTCTCACTACAACTATTGACATGATAATAATGAAGTTCAATACAAGTAAACACTAACTCACAAATCTATTTATAGCATTTGTTCATTAGTGGAAGAATATCCTAGGTCAATTTTGAAACATCCTTTTTCAATCATGATTCAAAGCATAAAGAGATAGTAGAACAAAGATATTCAACATATATAAATCATCAACCATGTTCATACACAAAGAGATTAAAATAAATACATAAAATTTAGGTCAACTACCTCTAATCTTGACACAAAAAGAGCTTAGCTACTCATTCTCATGGTTGCTTTGCTTGCAAGATTTTTGGAGAAGATGATGAACATAGAAGAAAAATCAAGAAGGCCAAGATTCAAATTACAATTCCTATGCCCTAGATTACAACAATGATGAATAATGAAGAAGAAGTGTGTTTTTCTGGTTTTTAGCACAACAAAGTGGGTGAAAACAGAGAGTAGGTGTGCCAAAAGCTGGAGGCATGGGTCACTGTCCTTTTTCCGATTTAGCAGACCGCGCTAAGTCCGCTTATCCGCTTATCTGCCACCATTGCGACACAGCATGCTTCTTCTTCCAAAAATTTCTTCAAAAAATTCCAAGACCTCTTCAAGTTTCCTTGAATCCAAGCTTGAGGGAATCAATATCAAAAACCTACAATTTAAATATAAACTAAGTTAAATAATATATTATAAACAAAAACTAAATAAAAACATAATTAGACCAAAATACTATACTAAATACTACTAATTAATCAAAAGACATTGTAAAGAACCACAAAATGATCTACAAAATATCCACAATTTTAGTCCTTAACAGCTGCCAGAATTCCTTTACAAGTTTCGCATAGATGGGACCGAAAAGTCTTTTGAAGTAAATTCCCCAGCCTTGATTGTTCAGATCTTCAATAATATCCCATTCATTTACCTTCAAATTATCAAAATATACAAGAGGTTCATAAAGAACTTCTAGTTCATCATTGTAACGCCCGACTATTTAATTAATTAGTTAATTAAATATTTTTAAATTATTTCTGATTTAAGTTGTCGAGTTGTTAGTTGATTTAGTTGTTTAATTATGGAATAGTCGGTAGATTAATATTAATAATAGTATTAATTGGTTATTAATAATAATAGTAATATTAGAATAATTATTGTTGGGCTTGTTGTAGTGGTAGTATGAAGTAAAGTAGCGGTGTAAGAATTAAGCCCAAGAGAAATAGAATTATTAGTAAGTATTATATATAATATTAGAAATTAGGTTAGTTGGAGAAGTTGTTAGAAAACAAGTAAAAGAAAAAGAACCAGTACGTGAGAGAAGAGAAAGATTGCAAAAAAGAGGAACAAGGCTTTTGGAGAAAATTGTGGTCGTGAGAGAATTGCAGACCGAAAGCCAAAGTGAAAATTCGATCAGAACTCTATAGAGCGATCTTCAATCCAAGGTAAGGGTGAGGTTTTCACTTTCTAATGGGTTGTATGATGATTAAAAGGTGAGAATTAGGATAGTGGAAAAATTCCCTATGCGAGGAAATTGTTCTATTTGATGAGAAATTATGAATTTTCTATGTTAAAACTGTGTTTGAATTGCTTGCCGAATTGATGTTGTGAATGAAAAATTATATTTAGTGATATCGATTGATGTTTGTACGATGAAATTATGGTTGTTAATTAATCGATGGAAATATAGAATTATATAGAGAAAAAAAATTACAGAAGAAACAAAATTGTATAGCAGAAAGAAGAATTGTACCGAACGACACACACTAGATAAGGAGAATGTGTCGAACGACATATATAAATAAAGCATTGCCGAACGGCATGTGTACCTAGAAAAGGGGTGCCGAGTGGCACCCACGGTGTGCAGGGTTCCTTTCATTTTTGTATAGTTTCCTTTTCAATTTGTCTGTTCATGTTGGTAATTAGCAGTCCTGTAGCGTCATTCCATGTGCATACTATAGCGGCACCATGAATCAAAGTGAGGATAACAATATTGTTTTTTGTAAGAAGTAACAATTGGAAATCCAATTTGTCAAAATACTGTAGCGCTATTATTATGTTTTGAAGTTCTTAGAGTACTTCCTTAGTTTTCCTGACTATTCATTTAGATTGGATTATCTTAACTTATATGTATTATTCATAGATTTATTTACTCTCTAAGTAATATAACTATGGCAATCTTATTTTCCTAATCAACATTTGTAACATGTAAATTTTTTAACGGTGCAGTTTGTGATTCCTTTCATGTATTTATAGTTTTATAAATTTGAATAATTCCTAGTATCTATTAAAGTTATTATTATTAATAATAATTTAATATTATTAGTATAATAGTTCTTAAGAGTTTTGAGTCGGAGATAACTTTAGTAGAGCATGTAGGTAGCAGAATTAGTACATAACAGAATTGAATAATTTAACAGAAAATAAAGTATATATATATATATATAGAGGAGGGGTCGAATTACACCCGAAGAGTTACACCATGAGTTACACTCGCTCAAAAACGTTACTTCGGATTAATATTTTTTAAAATCGACCGTTGGATTGAAACATACTATCATATAGATCATTCTTATAAAGTTTGAGACTAATCTATAATGGTTTACTATACGATCAAGATATCCAAAAATTAACGTCAAAATGAACTTTCGTACAACGTTAATTTTGATGTAGTTCATTGACATAGTAAATCATTATAGATTAGTCTCAAACTTTATAGAAACGATCTATATGATAATAGGTTTCAATCCAGCGATTTTAAAAATATTGTAACGTTGGCGGTGCTCATGGTGTAACTCTTCGGTGTGATCCTCCTATATATATATATATATATATATATATATATATATATATATATATATATATATATATATAGCTATTTTCGAAATAGAATTATCAAGACTAATTGTTGTTGTTATTGTTTGTATTGATTTTGCTGATGAATTGCGAAGTTGCGGATTTTGATGAATTTCGTTGCATTATTTTGTGTAGATGTATTGAATAATGATGTAGGCCTTGTGCCAACGTTGAATGATGTTGTTAAATTGTTTTTACGATGAAGGATTCTAGCCAATGTTGAAATTATGTTGAGGTTGATGTTGATTTGATGATTTCGTTGTTGTTGTTATGTTGCATCATGTGTCGCATACATTGCATAATTAAGATGGCCTGGATAGACAAAAATATTACAATGAGAGTTTTGATCTGTTTACGATGGCCTGGATTGGCAACATGATGATGATGAAGGCTTATGTCTTTTTGATGCCTTGGATATTGGCAGATTTTTATGTTGGAAGTTCTGCTCCATTGGTACCACGCGCATGTGCATTTGAATAAGTTAATGCATTGTGTGATGACTGGTTTTTTCATTGGTTATTTTAAAACAATGAAGTCGCCACCTAATTTTATTTGGTAAGAACGGGAAAATATAAATAAAACCCACAAATGACAGATAAGACGGTCTGCAAGACCAAAAGATGTGAATTCGGGAGTCGGTTATGCAAGGGGAAGGTATTAGCACCCCTCACATCCATCGTACTCGATAAGACCCGTCTAATTCTAAGTGTTTGGGTGTATATTCGCTAATTTCTAAGTTATGATCGAGAATTGAGATAGAAGAAAAATGGGGTTTGTTTATTATTATTTTGAGTTTGTCACGGTTTCGAAACCTTGTGCCTACGTATTTCCTCGTGCAATGGGAAAGTCAAAACTCTGTAGTTTAGTTCCTCTTGAAAAGGTTTAAGTTGGTTGTGTTGATTTTATAAGAAAAATCGTGCATTAGACATTTCAAATGTTTGAACTTTTACTTGTTTATTTTGTTTGAAAAGTTAAGTCTTCGTTCGTATTTGAAATGGCTATCGCACACTCTTTGTAAGAAAAGAGTTTTGATGGTCGCATATGAAAAAGAGTTTGAGTGAGTTGAGTTGATTTTATGTGGGAGACGAGCATCGGACCATGAGCGTTCGACGGCTAATGTCCCAAGTACTCAGATGAATGGACAGAACCATCCTAATCATCTTTTTCCACCCAAAAGTTTTATTAAAAAAAGGTGAGGCGAAAAAAAACGCTTAATTAGATTCATTTAAAGAAACCAAACGTACAATTGAGGGTCGAAACAAGACTGACTACCATACGTTTGGGAAGAGAGAAGTAGAGTATTTATTTGTGAAAATATTTTGAAAGGAAACTCGACGTTGGATCGAGGTGTAAAGATTTTTATTATGAAAGTGTTTTAGCGTTTGGTATACGAGGAAGTGAGAAATTGAATCGGGCTACGATTAATCAAGTATATGGAGTTAATTAATCTCGTGAGGATAGGATGTGCTCCTATCCTCAACTATGAAACCCTTGTGCATGGACAATTGATGCATGAACCAAATTATTCGGGTTATGGTTAATCAAAGCAACAAGAGTTTTGATTAACCTTGTGAGGATGACCATGCCCATCCCTAACTATGAGACCCTTTTTGACACACGAGTCAAAATACGAAATGGAATTGCTTATGTCAAGTGTGTGGAGTGTACATATGTGAATAATTCAATACAAGCATGCAAGAGGCGAGTAAATAATTAAACACACAATACACGTCTAAACCATTAAATATTTATTTAAATTAAAATTCTTTTTAAATTGATAAAAAATAATTAATTAATATTATCAATTAAAAATTATTTTAAGATAAATAACTATTTAAAACATTATTTGGATATTTTGCAATAAAAATAAATAACTAAATATAAATAAAATAAGAGATAGAGTTAAGAAATGGGCCTGATATTGCAATAATTCTGGGGGTGTGAGAAGTAGAAGGCCCAGGTCCATTTGGAGGATTCGTGGATCTTGTATGGTCACTCCAGAGAGGTACACGATGGGCTGATGAATCAGGTGCATTGAATCTCATTGATGGTGATCTGAGGACGATCAGACGGTGATGATGCTGAGGTCGCATAATAAGGAGGCGAGGTAGCGTGCATAGGATCTTAACTTATTAATTAGTGGGTGGTGACACGTGTCACCACCACTAATCAACACTTAACATCATGTTAGTATGATAACAACACAAATTAAGAAGAAAAAATAACATAATCATCAACCACGTAAATCAGAAGGCCCTTTCTCTCTCTCTCTCTCTCTCTCTCTCTCTCTCTCTACATCTAGCGCTCTCTCCTTTCTCTAAAATTCCTCACCGGAGAAGAAGTATTTGCCGCGCCGGAAGTCACCTCACGGTGGCGGCGAGGCTCAAATTCTGAATTTTTTTTATGATTCTCATTCCTATTCATCTCCTCGTTCCTAATCTAACATTTATTTTTGCATAAACGTAACAGATCTTCCTATATCTAAAAGGGGAAGATGAAAACCCTAAATCTAAATTTCAAAAAATCGGTGATGACGCGATGCATGTTACAGAGAAACAAAAACAAAAAGAGTAAAGGGAAGAAGGATTAAGATCCGCGGCGGCTGGAACTATCAATTTTGAACCTTGGTGAGATCTTTCTTTTCTTCTTTTCCTCTGACTCACGGATTGTTTGTGCTTCTTCTTCTTTTTTATTTGATTTTCTATTTCTGAAAGGATTAGAGGTAGGGAAGTGATGATAAATAAAATTAGGGTTTGATCTATGTATGATTGTTGTTCAAGATTTTGAGTTTGTGGCTGTTTTTAGGGTTTCTCTCATGAACAGTGATCTCTCTTGATTTCTGGAAATAAATGGTTATATATACTCCTGGAATTAGGTTTTCACTCTCTTTCCTTATCCTCTGTTTTGGAACTCAGGTCTTACTAAATTATGTGTTTCTGGGTTTAACCTTTGGGGAAACAGGCCTGTGTGCATCGTTTTTTGGGCTTGGCCGTCTTAAATTTTTTCTTCTGATTTTGGCTTGTTAATTTTTTTGCTGGAAAATTCGTTATTTTGACATATGTTATGTTGGTTAATTCTGATTTCATGAAGTTTAAGGTTATTCGGCTTGGGATTGATGAATCTAGCTTGTATTTGGGTTGGAGTCTGAAATTCTGACTTGTATTATTGTTTGGAATTGCAATTTGTACATTTTGATTTCTGTACTTGCTCAACAAGATGCTATGCTGAGTTGTAATTTTTTCTCTTTATTGTGAACCAAAATTTAACTTTTTTTGATTTGCAGTAAAGATGATAGGCCCATGACTTGGAATGCAATTCCGGTTGTATGAGGTTTTATTTGTTGCTTGAAAATGATTTGAAAATTCTCCCTATACTCTGATTCTTGCCGTAATCCCTAATGATGAACCCTTAGATATTTTACTTGAAGCTTTCTGTTTATGTTTGTTTTCTTAATCCCTTGCTAACCGTTCCTTCTTTTTTTCTTTGTTTTCATGCAATGATAAACCATGGTGATGGAAAATGGAGAGGCAAGGAAAAAAAGAGTTCGTGGAAAACTTGAAGCTTGGAAGGGGATTTGGAGAACTCCAAAACAACATCAAGGCTTGAATGTCCTATTAGAGTAACTTAATTACATTAGGATTCACTTTGAAATGTCTTGTAAATTAGGACTATCCCTTGTAATTGAAGTGACTTCATAAACTTGTATTCAATGGCAATTTAAACTTCCGAATGTAATTCCTTGCAAGTGACTTAATAGAACTTGTGGAGTTTTGAATAAATCCTTAACAACCATGAATAATTATGTCGAACTTGAAAGTTTTTTTTTTTTAATTCTAGCATGAAAGAAAAGTCCGGGTACTCAACGGAGCCCTAAGTTTGAAATTCGAAAGAGACTATTACTTGAATCTTGAAGTCTTGATATTATCCTTGTGAGTTAATAAAGTGCCACTCTTGTGGAAATTAACATACAAAACTTTGAAGTTGTAATCTTGAAAACACAACTTTTGGTGATACTCTTCTAAAAGTTCTAACATTTTAAGTCACTTTTCTTCATATGAACTGGAATGAAACACTTGAAATTTAAACAAAATTGCTTAATCTCTAAACCCATGAAAATGAGAAGTTTCCTCTATCTCTGATTTTTTTTATAGAAATTAACAATCTTGGAATTTTTTGAATAATCGTTGGTTTTGAGATACGTATTGAGTACAACTCCTAAACCTTTGATTGCCAAATTGTCTTAGAACTTGAAATCCTTTTACAAGGCAAAGTTTTTTTATTTAGAAGGAATACGTTTGTCCTTGTGAAGTAAAATTCTAACAATATGATTTCAATAAAGCCTTGAGCATCCAATAAAGCCATCCATTCTCGTGCCTTGAACCACAATAAAAACCAACCATGGATCACTATACATGAGCGCAAATGGGAACTGAATAAATTATACAATTGTACAAAGATGGGGGAAATTTTGGGGTGCGACAGCTTCCCCTATTCAATCATCTTAAACCTGATAAGTGAGAAAGATGGACAACTTTCAAACGTTCAAGGTGGAAGAGGATTGAATACCAAAAGAACCCCAAAAATTTACCCTACGCAGGATACAAACACCATGAAAGAAAGAGATGATGAGAGGGCACTAAGGAGAAGAAATCGGTTAAGCAACATCAGAATGTCCTAACCACAACACTAACAACTAGGGAATACTAGGAGATCTCAACAATACCGGGGATAATTAAGAAATCTCTGAAGGTCTCAATGAAGGGGATAACCAGCTAAGGGCGATGAACAGAGAAACAAAGGTTGAGAAGTAAAAGGTTGAGAAATTGTCGAAAATCCCAAAGAGTTAAAGAATGCCCTAAAACTTTAACGAAGATATGATTTGAGAAATTGTCTGAAGATCCTAAAGAAGGTATAATTGGGAAACTATCTGAAGATCCCAAAGAAGACATAATTGAGAAATTGTCTGAAGATCCCAAAGAAGGTAATTGAGAAATTGTCTGAAGATCCCAAAGGGTTAAAGAATACCTGAAGACTTTAACAAAGATATATGGCCGTAACAATATTAGTATTGTCGTGCACGAAGGTGCAATGAGCCACGACATGCTGAATGTCTTAACCATGTAACTTCTGAGTTACCAGCAGGATAAATTCAGTAGCACAACTTGAGAATACACCTCTCTGGTGATAAACAAATTATATCCAGCACTCTGGTGTGATATCAATGTTTATGAAGTCGGTAAATCTTTGTTTCTGACATTTTTTTCGATGAGAGATTTCAATGAATAAGTAAAGACATGTTGAACAACTTCCGAGTTGATAAAATCTTCAATCTGTATGAAGATATCTTTATCAGTGATAGAAGAATTAGATTTGGCACTTGTGACTGAAAAACTTCCCTGGTAAGGTTCTTTGATTTGTTGGCATCATCCCGATGATGCGTTGTAGCAAGTGGAAATGTGGATCAACTTCCGAGTTGGTGAAATATCCTGAGATCGAATAAACATCCTACTTGGTGGATATTTATCTGTTGAATAATCGAAAACATACTGGGGAAATAAACACACCAGAAGTTCAACGCGGTCTTCAGAGAACAGCTCAGAGAAATTTTTTTGTAGAAGTCACTGACACTAAAATTTGTTGGGAAGACTCTTTCCTGAAAGAACTCTTGAAAATACCATGAATACTATTGTAGTAATTCTTTTGAATGAGACTCACTTGGGAGTAAATGAAGCTTCTTTGGGGAAACTCCATAAGAAAACCGTGTGGAAAACATCACTGGGGATTCCCGGTTGATAATTTTACTGACATTAGAGTTCATTAAAAAAGACAAATGTTTCGCTATGGAAGAAATTTCGATTGGAGAAACCATCAGTTGTTAAGATTCGTACAAGTATACAACTTGTGTTGGAGAGAAGAGAATAATTATGCCGTCTGAGAAATAATCCTTCAACTTTGATTACTATGAGGATAATTACAGTTTTAGCTGGGGGAAAATCCTGCAAAAAGAACTAGCCGAAGCCAATGCATGAATATGCTATGCATGATTTTTTTTGTTTTAATGCAAAAGGGTATCAAACTGGCTTCTAGATACTGTTGGAAGAGAAAATTTCAAATGCATCGTGAAGATAATGCACCAGACTCTGAATGTAGATCTACGACTTGAAAGCCTCCATGGTAATCCTTGTAGAAGGAAAGACAACAATTTCTGAAATGCTTTAACTATGATGATCAATAGAGTGCCCTAAAATTGGGTGCAAAGAGAACAAGTTCAAACTCGAGGGGCCGAGAGTGGACTTCGGTGGGGATAAGATAATTCATGTTTAGCATGCAGGTCTAATGTAAATGTTTCAACAGTTGAAAAAATTTCGTCTTTGCAACCATCTTGACGATAGAAGGCTATAACAAACATATACAGATATGTTGAAAAATTTTATCATCGAAAAGACCTTATTATGTCTCTATTGAGCTGATAGTGAATTGCAATAAGCAAGAAATAACTCCATTGGGGGTAGAGGAATCAAGTTCAACACCACCGAGGGAGAGTAGACGTTTCCATAGTGAATGAATCTTCCATCTGCTAGCATCGTGCTGATAATGCATAAACAATAAACACGTACTGACATGTTTAAACAACTTGATGTTGAAACAGATCCTCCGAAATCTTTTAATCATCCTACCTGGTAGATCCATATTTCTGTTGGATAAGAGAGGAATACACTGGGGAAATAAACACACCATAGATTCATGGAGGATTGACTGAGAACAGCTCAGAGAATCGGGTCTATAGAGGATTGTCGCCACTAAGACTTACTCGGGAAGTTGTTATCTGGAGAGAATAACAATATTGGATTTAATGTTGTTGTAATCCTGCTGCAATAGGTCCATCTCGGGACACTTGAAACTTCATCGGGGAACTTCAAAAGAAACTCTATAGGGAAAGATCACTGGGGAAAACCCGAGTAAGAAATTTTGTTGACACAAAAGTTTACTTGGGGAAGATCAAACACCTTAGAAGAGATTCAATTTGAGAATCACTATTGTAGATCAAATTATGAACAAGCCTTTGAACTTGCGGGAAGAAGAGCTAAGTCTGTCATTCGAGAAAAAGTCTTCGAAGTTTGATTCTACTGAGGAAAACAATTAGCTGATCTTGAAATATCCCGAGTTTCGGATGGGGTTTATGCATGAATATATTGCATGATATGATGTAAATGAATGAATGCTTGAATATACTGGTTAATTCATTGGATGTCAAACTGAATTCCCGACATCATTGGACATCGAACGAATAGCAATGACCAAAACCAAAGATGCACCAAACAAACCACAACTGCATTGGCAAGATACACCCATCTCTCGGGGAAGAGCTAATACCTAGTTATTTATAGTCACCATGATGATTATATCTGTACTTCCAATTCAGAGAAACAGACACAATATTTAGAAGGTCGATCATTCCCCGACATTCCGTAGATCAAAACAATTTCAAGTTTTTTAAAATCTTTATTGTTTCACCATTTTTTTAACGATTTTCAATTTTTATCTAAAATAGCAGCGACATTAAGTTAAACAAGCAGAAAAGATAAAAATCATAGGATAAGGAACAATGTTCAATTGAACAATTCTTTTATTTAAAATATGAGAAGAATAACTCATATATGAGGAGTTTGTACATAAAGATGCACATTCCTTTAGGAGGAGCTGTAACACGGTGGGAGAACTGACTTGTTTGTTTTGCGTTTGATCGCAAATGTTGCGGATAGCAAGAGTCACTACCGGCTTTTCTTTTATCCAATTAAGGGAAGGCGAAAAGAACAAGAAAAGACCTTCGTTAGATTATGAGTAAGGGAGGTGGTTATGAAAAGGGAAGGTGTTAGCACCCTTTCCATCCGTAGTTATCTATGGGCTCTTAATTGCTTAGCTCACTTTAATTGTTTTTTTGTGTGTGTTTGAAAAGATTTTTTTTGAAAAGACATTTCTCTTTGACTTCGTAATGATTCACGCTGGAATGTATACGAAGTGTTCGAAAATGTTTTGTTTTGGAAAAAGGAACTTTGTAATGATTCACGCTGGAATGTATACAAAGTGTTTGAAACGTTTTTGAAAATAGTGTGAGGTGTAAAGAGTGTTTTGATTGAGCAAGAAAAAGAGACTTATTTACCTACTCAGAATGGTCGTTTCCGTGTTATTTTGCTTTCCTTTAGGGTAATGCCATCCGTACCATTAGTTGGCAGGTAGCTCTATCCGTTGGATGTAAAGGGACATTCGAAGGGACATTGGATGGTCATAAAAGGCAACTTGTAGGGATATCCTAGCACATTCGTAGAGACGATCATCACTTTTCATAGGCAACATCGAGGGACTATGATCTTTTAAGTCGAAGGGACTGTGATGATATATTGTAGGCAACTGTGTTAATTTATCCTACGCTCGAGGGACATGACCATTGTTTCGTAAGGCAACGAGAGAGGATACCCTAAGGTAGGTGCATGTGTGAAAAGAGTGTGTTATTTTCAGATATTTATCTTGTGATTAGTGATCTAGATTGATTAAGTTAATCTTGTCATACACGCCTAATTATTAGCAGTTAATAAGTGCAGAAAGTAAATTGCGGAAATGTAAAGGTCCTACGCTATTACATGGCTTTGGGGCAGATACATAATAGGAGGTGTAGAAAGTAAATGCGAAAAATAAAATCCTACACTATTACATGAAAATAAACTTGCAACCTATACATCCTTTCTAGAATTTAAAATGAAAGAAAATAAATAGCAGAAAAAATGATCTAAGTGAAAAAAAAAACTAAATCCTTGTATTTTTGGTATTTTTTTGAAAATTAGAGTTTATGTGAGAAAAACCTAATTCTAATTTATCTTAATTAATTAAGAAAAATTAATGAATATTAACCTAATTAAACTAATTAAGTTAATTAAAAAAACATGAAAAAGGTTATTTGTGAAATTATCTAATTAATCTAATTAATCTAATTAATTAACCTAATTACTAATTAAATTAATTAATTAATTAATGAAGAGGGAAAATAGAAAATAAATAAAATAAAAATGTAAAAAAAGAGCTTATGGAAGGAGCTGCCTTAGAGGATGGGCCTTCTGAGAGTGGAGCGCTGTGGGCATCCAGAAACTGGAGTTTCTTGTGGGAATCTGCGTGTCCAAAAGCGGAGCTTGACTGAAGGGTCCGTGGCTTCGAGATTCTATTGGGGACGTCTAGTTGGAGCTTCGGGAGTCCGCATGAAGGGTCCGTCGGAGCTCGGAGATTCGACCTAGGACGCCCGTGTCGGAGCTTCTGGGCTCTATGGAAGGGATCCGTGGAGCTTCTGGACGTGATGTCTCCTATGGGTATCCGTGCTGGAGCTTCGGACATGATGTCTCCTCCGGGATCCGTGTCGGAGCTTTTGGACGTGATGCTTCTGAGGGATGTCCAGAAGTTGGAACTTCTAGGGTTGGCACCAAAACGCGCTAAGGGTCGTCTTCTTCATTTGAATTTCCAGACCTATTGGAGAAGGGAATATGATATCCTATTGGAGAAGTAATGATTGCCGCAATTCCATCTCCTACTGCATTAGATGCACCATCAAACACAAGGGTCCATCGAGATCCTGGTTTAGGTCCTTCTTCAGGGTCGGGAATATTATAATCTCTGATAAACATAACATCTTTATCCAGGAATTCAAATTTCTTTGGCTAGTAATCTTCCATGGGTTGTGATAAGTGCCAAAATGTAGTTATTTTGTATATACATTTTGTGGCACTTATTCGTTCTCTTGTTGATATTTAGTTGAATAATCCAGACTTTTTTTTGTAAATACGTTTTATTGCGTTTTGTGTACATATTGTACTGTTTGATTAGTTTTGTATATATTTTGTAGGTATTTGTTGCATTATTGGAGCATTGAGAATAAAGTCCAAATAGAGCTCCAAGATGCATTTTTGAGCGAATAAAGGAATAAGGCTTGAAGGTGGAAGCCATTGGAAGCCACAAGAAAAGAAACAAAAGTTGATGCCTAGGCAATTTCACCGGGCGAGGGCCTTGCGTCGTCGGGCGACGATGAAGATGGAGAAAGTTGGTTTCGCTCTGACTTGTTTCTCTTCTGGCTGTCGGGCGAGGAAATAAAGATTTCGCAGGGCGAAGCTAAATTTCGCTGGGCGAAGGTATTTATTTGTACAATCTGATGATGTGACTTAATTTGAGCCAAGTTAATAAAAGATTCGTCGGGCGAAGCTTTTAGTTCGTCGGGCGACTGTGCGGAACCAAATTTTCTTTATACTTTCATTTCATTTTTGAGTATGATTTTGGGGTGTGAAGTTCTTGCTACTAATTTCATCACTCATATAGTTTTTGATAGAATAACGTAGAAAACAATACTAGGGTCTTGCTCACAGATGATTGGAGGTGGATTGCTCTTCAATAGGCTCTGACAATCCGGTGTAAATGAGTAGTGTATCTCCTCTCTTGTCTTTGTATTTTCTCTATTTTTTTGGTTATGTATGTATATTTACTCTGAACACATGTATATTTATCTCCCTTGGCGTTGTATAAAGTTTGCTTTATGAATCTGTGTTGGTAGCTATCTTAGGTTTTTAATCTATGTTAGGGATTTGAGCTTGCTAGAGATAGACTACTTAGATTCTTACCTAGGATGATTATTTGTTAGTTTATGAATGCTAGAAATAGGTTTAGAGCTGACATTCACCATAAAGTATCTGATCTTAATGGCTTTGCGTCAGTGAAGTATGTCAAAGATGGGTATGGAGGTGACACAATTGACTTCTGGTTGTCGAGGTATGTCAAAAATGGATATCTAGGTGATTAGGGAGAATTCTTAATTTGGGTTAGAAATAACTTAGATTGTGAGAGATATGTGATGACACAAACGAGTATCGTAGGCTGAGTATAACTAGACGATAGATTTAAGTCTGTGACGGGTAATGTGTATTCGTTCCGAACAAGCTACCTATCCTTTATAGTTTTTGTTCATTTACTTTTTGTCTTTTATTTTCAACCCATTTAACCCCAAACTCATTAACGGTAGAATTGCCGAACGACGAATCAATAACCAATATCTGTGGACACGATACGATATAACCTAACCGATATATATCACCCGGTAAAAATAAATAATTTACTTTTTGCTTGTCGCTCTAATACCACAACAACAAAATGGTGTCGTTGCCTGGGATTGGTTTTATTGTTTTTGTATTGCGATAATTCTATTGTTTTTGAGTTTTGAAATTAATGTATATGTTGTATAGACTTTGTATATGAACTTGTACATGTTACTTGTACAGGTTGTGGTTACTTTCCATACTTGTACATATTTGTGATTTTCTTAGCTTTCATGTGATGTTGTGAATTGTCTCGTACTCGTAACGTTTGTTGTATGGTTGTTATGACACTTTCATTAGGTTTGCGCGGTGTGGCAATACCATGGCATGATGAGAGGAGGTTATTAGTGCTCACACAAGAAAGGCGTCGAGCTTACGACGTAAAACAAGCAAGTTCACTAACTATAGGTTTTAGCAGCGCTTTTTGTTTAGGAAAAAGAGCTTTCGTAGGTCTACCTATGAAAGCGCTTTTCACCAAAAAGCGCTTTCATAGGTAGGCCTAAGGAAACGTTTTTTTTTGGAAAAGTGCTTTCATAGGTGCCTACAGAATGCATTAAAGGCATTCTAAAGTAGGCCTAAGAAAGCGCTTTTCCAGAAAAAAGTGCTGCCTTAGGCCACCTACGAAAGCGCTTTTCTGGAAAAAGCACTGCCATAGGACTACCTATGAAATACCGTATTAAATGTGTAACTTCTATCAATTCTATACCGTATTAAATGCGATGCCAACTAAAGTGCATCAACCTAGTTCCCATAACAGCAATACAAACAAGGACATGTTATTCGACTGGGGTCTTTTGCGTGCGCAACAGCAAACTTAACAAACTCCGAAACCTCATTCTCGTAGTCTTTCGACAATCAATTGGAATACATCCATGTCTTATCCATATCAACTAATTAGTGCATAAAACAGTATAATGCGTTTCTGTCAAAATGCAAAGTATACACGGAATGGATCCGTATCAAGAAAACGCAACATACGAAAGGAAATTTAAGACATATTTATCACAATACCAGTAATTTAAGGAAGAAGTTTACCTCGGATTTATCGAACTCAAAGAAACACGGAGAATGAGCGTCGTACGTCGAACTAGGCCGGGAAACGCTGCTAATTCAAAGAAAATAAAAATTCTATTATAAAAAATAGGATGACCTTTTTCTTAAGCAAAATTCAACATAGTATTATTGTTCATAGCATATTCAAAATATAATAAACACAACGGTTAACATGGTTTTTCAATCACAAATGAAACAAAAGGCGAAAAATAGTATTACAACATGAAAATGAAGTTCTAAATAGGTTTCGAACCTTCAAACAATATTGCTATTTGGGATTGTGATAATTTTAAGAGACTTAGTCATAGACAGTGTTAATTTTGACATCCTTGAATATTTCTAAAATAACTTCAAAGGTAATTTTGTGTTTTCTTATGGAATTTCAATTGCATGGGCTTAATTCATAAAATTGCTAGTCTATAGAAGTTGTCTGATTTTTGGTAAATTTCATAATTGTGTTTAGTATGTAAAATAAAGTCTTCGGCTAAAGTACTTCAAATTATGGATGAAATTTTTATTACTAACGAATAGTGTAAGTTTTTTTATAGTTAAATATGCAAAACTACATACCAAAAAAATTCTCTTGATATTGTATTTCCTGTCAAGATCCTCTGAAAAAGTATTTTCCGTAAACTTTGCAAATCCTAAGGGTTGGTTGAAAAGCTCCTTTCATTGTAACATAGTATGAAACTGTCAAAATAGTTTTCCTTAACTGTAAATGCACCTTATACATCACTAAATCGAACTCAACTCTAATGCAAATTAAGATAGAACCATACAACGCAGACGCAGATAGAGGTAAACAATCTAGGTGGTTGCTAAGGAGAATGGTTATTATGCATTCAGAGAAAGCGAACAGCAGCAGCAAGTTAGCCATGGAAGACAGAAGCAAAAATCACTACATTTACACAAAATTGTCACAAACAGAAGCTCCATTTACACCTAGCCATGGTAGACATGCATAGAATCGAATCATAGAATCGAAGGACAATAACAAACACAGAAACACCTAGCCATGGAAGACATGCATACAAAGAGAAGAGTTAAAGCTTACCAAGGAATACGATTCTTGTTGAAGAACGACGAACGACGAATGGCGAATGGCGAACGGAGGTTGAGAGTGCCAGGAATGGAGTATGAGCGCTGGAGGTTGAGAAGGAAGACGAAGATGAATAGAATGAGGGTCAAAAATCGTATTTAGGGTTTTCAATTTTTATTATAAAATAATCTATGAAAGCGCTTTTAAAAGCGCTTTCTAAAGCCCATATATAAGAGCGTTTTTTTCCTTCAAAATCGCTTTCATATCATAGTCCTATAACAGCGCTTTTAAAAGCGCTTTCTTAAGGCAACCTATAAGAGTGCTTTTTAAAAGCGCTTTCTTAAGGCCACCTATAAGAGCGCTTTTCAAAAGCGCTTTCTTAGGTTATATATTTCTAATGCCTTTAGCAGCACTTTTGAAAAGCGCTTTCTTAGGGAACCCTATGAAAGCTCTCTTTTTAAGCGAAATTTTTTTAAGGCCTATGAAAGCGCTTTCTCTTAAAAGCGCTGCCAAAAATTATTTTTTTTGTAGTGGTTTTTGTTTGTTTTTGTTTATGTTGTTTGGTGGCTTGTGTTTTAACAAGTTGAAATATGACTTGTTCTTAATTTTAAATCTTCATTTTTCAACTTGTTAATTCATTTTCACCACGTTTTCGTATCGTAATTTGCTTTTGTTTTGTTACGTAAATGTTGTATTTTCGCAAGCTTGTCGTGTTTAGCTTGAGGAGTTTTGTTGGTCGTAAATATTGTACATTTTATTTTACTAATTATTTTGTTGTTGTTTGGACTCAAGTTTTGGTCCGGTAACTTAAAGACTTTTTAGGTGATTTTCCGAGTTTGATCGTTTCAACTCGCAGATGTATGGTAATGATAGTTTCAAAGTTGGTCCACATCAGGTACTTGTTTATCACTTTCTATAGCATAACCTGTTTAGGAAATTTATCATTTGTACAATTACCATGCCATTCATTCTTTTTACATTACTTGCTCATGAATTGAATTACTTTAGTCCCCTTTTTAATCATAAATGTGAGGAAGCTTTCCATTGTTTACATATGCTAAGAGTCCACATTCTTGTTTTAACTAGATTTTATTATGCTTAATCTTTTTTTTTTGTATTGATTGTATGATTGCAAGAAAATGATCAAGGCATTTGTTGATTTTGAACATAACTACCTTGACCAAATATTCAATTCACCTTGTGATTGTGTGAACCTTTGTTTGCCCCTTTCAGCTTTTATCAATATCCATGTTTATTTGAACTTGATTTTGTCTATGAGTGTCAATTCACTTTTTTTTGTATGGATGTTGATTTCTTTGTTTCTTGAACCCTCAACTATATGTTGTTGTATGGATTTTTATCTTGCCTTAGAAAGTAGGGAGTATTCACACATTATTGTTGGTTTGATTCAAGTTGGGGAGAGAAATTTTTATATACTTATATTGTGGTTGGTATGAGGTTAAGCGAAAAGAAAAAAATGTGAAAAAGAGAGATTAGAAAAAGAAAAAAAAAAAGAAAAAAGTTTTGAAAAAGAAAAAAAGAGTATGAATCATGTTGTGTTAATGAGTAAGGTGTTTTGGTGTGAAATTTGTGATGAAGAAGAAGTTTGATTGAAATTATATTGTTTTGAACTTTGTGAGTTGATCACTCCCTTAGGTTTAGGCAAGTTTTTGTTTCGATTAGCTTTTGGACTTATCACTTGTTTGTTAACCAAGCCACATTACAACCTTGAAAAGCCCTTGTGATTCTTGCATTTGTATTTTCAATACGTTTTTGGATGAATGCATAATTTAGTCTATTGTTTGTAAGATTGTGGAGGAGTGTTTTTTATCCCTCACCTTTGTGTGCTTTTCATCTACCGATGAATTTTTACTAGGTGTGATTCATGATTGAGCTTATTTTGTTTTAGAATGTTTTGCATGATTTTTGTACTTATGATTTGTTTCATTTATATGTTGTCGTTGTAGGATGGTGGTAAATACGTATTTGTCGTGTACATTTTTGTTTGAACCATACATTTGTTTTATGTTTTAAAAACTTGTTGATTCGTGATTCTTTGATTATTGTCTTTTGTTTCTTTAGGTTTACTTGACTTTGTTTGAGGAGAAACAATGTGTCAAGTTGGGGAGAGTTGATAAGTGCCAAAATATAGTTATTTTGTATATACATTTCATGGTACTTATCCGTTCTTTTGTTGATATTTAGTTGAATAATCTTGAATTTTTGTTGTAAATACGTTTTATTGCGTTTTGTGTACATATTATAACGTTTAATTAGTTTTGTATATATTTTGTAGGTATTTGTTGCATTATTGGAGCATTGAGAATAAAGTCCAAATGGAGCTCCAAGATTCATTTTTGATCGAATAACGGAATAAGGCTTGAAGGTGGAAGCCATTGGAAGCCACAAGAAAAGCAACAAAAGTTGCTTCCTGCGCAATTTCACCGGGCGAGGGCCGTGCGTCGCCCGGCGACGGTGCAGATGGAGAAAGTTGGTTTTGCTCTGACTTGTTTCGCTTATGGCTGTTGGGCGAGGAAATAAAGATTTCTCCGGGAGAAGCTAAATTTCGTCGGGCGAAGGTAGATATTTGTACAGGCTGAGGACGTGACATAATTTGAGCCAAGTTAATAAGAAGATTCGCCGGGTGAAGCTTTTAGTTCGTCGGGAGACTGTGCGGAACCATATTTTCTTTATACTTTCATTTCATTTCATTTTTTTGAGTATGGTTTTTGGGTGTGATGTCCTTGCTCCCAATTCCATCACTCATATATTTTTTGATAGATTAGCTTAGAAAAAAACACTAGGGTCTTGCTCACGGATGATTGGAGGTGGATTGTTCTTCGATAGGCTCTGACAAACCGGTGTAAATGAGTAGTGTATCTCCTCTCTTCTCTTTGTATATCTCTATTTTGTTGGTTATGTATGTGTATTTACTCTGAACACATGTATATTTATCGCCCTTGGCGTTGTATAAGTATGCTTTATGAATCTGTGTTGGTAGTTATCTTAGGTTTTTACTCTATGTTAGGGATTTGAGCTTACTAGAGATAGACTACTTAGATTTTTTCCTAGGATGATTATTTTTTAGTTTTTGTGTGCTAAAAATAGTTTTAGAACGTACATTCACCATAGAGTATCTGATCTTAATGCATCTACATCCGTGAAGTATGTCAGAGATGGGTATGGAGGTGACGCAGTTGACTTCTGGTTGTCGAGGTATGTTAGAAATGGATATCTTGGTGATTCGGGAGAATTCTCAATTTGGGTTAGAAATAACTTAGATTGTGAGAGATATGTGATGACACAGACGAGTATCGTAGGCTGAGTATAATTGGACGGTAGATTTAAGTCTATGATGAGTAGTGTGCATTCGTTCTGGTTCTTTTCGTCTTCCCTTAATTGGATAAAAGAAAAGTCAGTGGCGACTCTTGCTATCTGCAACATTTGCAATAAAACGCTAAACAAACAAGTCAGTTCTCCCACCGTATCACAATTACACTTTAGACAATGCTTTGTAAATGCGTTGATAAAGGGACCCCTTAGAAAGCCCTTTTCAAAAAGCGTCGTCTAAGAATATTTCAAAAAGCGCTGCTAGAGGCCCCCTTTAGACAGCGCTTTATGAAAGCGCTGCTAAAGGGATCCCTTAGAAAGAGCTTTCTCAGAAAGCGCTGCCTAAGGCCTTTATTTTTTTTTAAATAAAACAAAACTTGTTTTTCTCTCTTTTTTTTCTCTGTAAACGAAACCCTTTTTTGCCTAAACCTTTCTTCTTCTTCCTCGTCTCTATTTCTGAACAACTAACTCATCTCCGTCTCCGCCGTCGTCTTCACCATTGTAACAATAAATCCCTCCTCCTTCTTCAGTACAACATTTTTGTTCATCTCATCTTGTTCACCGCTCACACAAGTTCCAAGTTTCGTCGCTGCTCACACAAGTTCTTTTGTCTAACCTCTTTTACTCTTCTTCATCTGTTAGAAGGTTACAAGTTTCAGAGAAGAGGAGATATCATTGTTGAAAAGAGAATTCATTTTCTTCTCTAGGAGGTCACATTGGTGGTAGCATTGCTAGTGTTTCTTACTTTCAATATTGGTCTAGGTACTTCATAGTTCTGGAGAAGGCTGTGTATGTGTTAAAGCGGTAAAGCGAGCAAGCAAAAAGTAAAGTATTTATTTTTACCGGGTGATATATCACTTATGTTATATCGTATCGTGTCCACAGAGATTGGTTATTGATTCATCGTTCGATAATTCTATCTTTAATGAGTTTGGGATTAAATGGTTTTAAAGAAAAGACAAAAAGTAAATGAACAAAAACTATAAAAATAGACAGCTTGTCCAGAACGAATGCACACTACTCGTCACATACTTAAATCTACCATCCAGTTATACTTAGCCTATGACACTCATCAGTGTCATCACATACCTCTCACAATCTAAGCTATTTTTAACCCAAATTAAGAATCCTACCGCATCACCTCGGTATCCATGTCTGGCCTACCTCAACAATATAGAAGTCAACCGCGCCACTCGTAACGACTATCTCTAGCTCGAAACAACCAACACATAGGCATTAAGATCAAATACTCTAAGTAAATGTCATCTCTAAACCCATTTCTAGCATTCTAAAACTAACCGATAATCATCCTAGGTAAGAATCTAAGCAATCTATATCTAGCAAAGCTCAAATCTCTAACATAGAATAAAAACCTAAGACAATCACCAACACAGATTCGTAAAGCAAACTTTATACAACGCCAAGGGCGACAAATATACATGAGTTAAAGGTAAATATACAAACATAACCAACAAATAGAGAAATACATAGAGAGGAGAAGAGATAAATCACAGATCTACACTAGTTTGTCAAAGCCAATCGAAGAGCAATCCACCTCCAATCATCCATGAGCAAGTCCTAATATTGTTTACTAAGTTAATCTATCAAAAATAAAGGTTGATGGAAATGTGGATCAAAATCCACTCCAAAATCATAACCTAAAAATCTATTTTGAAATGAATTTATAAAACAAAATCCCGCAGATAGCGCTAAGCGCGCTAGCCGCGCTAAGCGTGATATACTTTATTACTTAAACCGCCTTACCGCGCTAAGCAGGCTCAAAACCGCGCTAAGCGCGAAAGTTGCTATTTTTCTTCCCAAAACTGCGTCTTCGGAGCCATGTCTTCGACACTTTATTCCTCCATGCTCCAAATATGCAACAAATACATACAAAAATAGATACAAAATTGTCAAACGATACATTATATACATAAAACACAATAAAACCCATTTACAACAAAAAGTGGGGTTATTCAATGATTATTAACGAACAAGAACGGATAAGTGCCACAAAACATATACAAAATAACTACATTTTGGCACTTATCAGTATGTCAACCTTGTAAAAGATTTCTAGAAACACGACTACCTAGATTTTAAAAATGATTATATTGAGTCCTATGCTTTTAATTATCCATCTTCATCAATCCTTTTTCAATCTCACTAGCAAATGGCTGTGAAAATGATGGAGTGACTGTTTCCTTGGCTAAAAGCATGTTTATCATGTCTGAGAGCTTTGCGTATCTTCATGACACGTCCTCCGGTTATGAACCTTTGAACCTTGGGAATCTCTTGCCCATTTCAAAATCTTGGTTCAATCTCTATGTCTCTAATTTTCTTCCCAAAGGAGAAAATAAAAGTTTTCTGAGATACGATGACAAGGCTTTCATTTCTCTCCTTCTTAATGAACATAGAGTCAGTCTTCCTCAGACTATCTTCAATTTTCTCTAGAAACCCATTGTTGAGTCCAGATGTGTGGTTAAGTCCTACATTCCTTATGGAAGAATATTATCTGAAGTCATTATCCAAGAGGGAATAGTGAATTCTATCATGGAAATATTGACAGAAGATGGTCCTGATAACCACTATGAAGACTACTTGTTAAAATCCAAATGTGAAGTCTTTAGTGCCTAGGGATATTTCTCATTGTCTTTCCTTTTATAGTCATATGTGTCTGTGTGTCTCTTTATCTATTTGTGTCTTTAAACTATGTACGCTTGTTTTTTATTATTAAATGAAGCAGTTTTATGTTTGTTACTTTTTATTAGGCACTTAATACATGACATGACTAGCATTTAACACAATATAGAGTAATTAAAATATTTGATGATTGTATTTCATGCGTATCTAAAAGCACAAGTGAAGCATCAAATTGTTATCGAATGAAAATAAGTTTTTTCCATATTTTAATGTAAACAATTGATTGAACTTCTTTTCTTATATTGGTAATATCTCCACATTAACTCGAATAATCATTAATTTTCGTTTCCCATATACCTTCTCTTCCTATCATACTCTAGGTAATCATAACCTATCTAGAAGATCTCAACAGTCGCTATTAACTCTCAATATTCTAAAACCCTTAGAAATAGGACTAGTGGTTGTTTGCCTTCATCATTCTCTTTTCTCTCCTGCTCAGTCTAAAATATTCTATCTATAAACTTATAATGGTTGCCTTAACCTTCCGTGGTAACGAAGAAGCACTTGACTTAATCTAAGAAAAACGTCATGTTCTCGCTCGTCTTAAGTACTATGGGATAGATCTTGTCAAGAGTATGCATATTTAATCCTGGTATGGCTATTACTCTCTACTTACCGGACCAATCCTTCTTGTACTTGTTAAAGAGTTATGGAAATACGCCAGAATCAGTGAAGATGGTAACACTATATGGTCTGAGGTCTTAAAACTTTCTTTTGCCATCACTTTATCATCCTTAGTTCATGTAACTGGGTGTGTCTTATCAAGAGCCACAATTGATGATTATCAGTTTGACTTTGGGATGGTGGAAAAGTTTCAAATTCTCTTTGGTCGATCTGCACATTATGAACCAACAAATCCTTTGACTCTTCTTCCTTCACCTCAAATGTGGTTTAAATTCATGCTGTCAAATCTTCGTCCTCGCGACGGGGCCAGGGGTGCTATGACTCATGATGATAGAGTATTTTTATTACTTCTGGCTAACCACTATAAAGTTAATCTTCTTAAAACTATTTTCAATCATTTAAAGGAGTCAATTGAATTCTCTATAGCACAATCAGATTCCTACATTCCATATGGAAGGATTATATCTAAACTAATGATAAGAGAAGGCATTTAGGATGCATTAAAAGTTAATGGACCAAAAGAGGCATTGACTGAAGAAAAATGTGTCAGGATAGATGTAGTGGAGGAGTTTGAAGATTAAGTATCGTTTAGTTAATGTTATTTTTAGAAAACCTTTTGTTTGTTTTCAATGTGTTCATGCTGATCTCGTTCTATGTAATATTTATCCTTAAATCAATGAAATTATATTTTGTTATTACCATAACTTCATATGATTTATGCTTAAACTTTTTGATAATGTCAAAAAGGGGAGAAGTATAAAATATTTTGATGGGTATCGGTGATAATGTTATAACAAGGATAATCTATATAACATGCATTTTACCACTAACGTGTGCTTAATTATTGTAATAACCAAGGACTGTGAACAAGTTCACTAGGAATTCTAAGCAGGTTAAGAATTAATGATATAAGCTATCTGAAAGATAAAGCTTAAACTCAAGAATCTAAAGAAAGTATGTGCATTTGACTCCTTACACTAGACTCTGAAAGAGTTAGTCTAAAGTCAAATTCTAACTGGAGATTGTGGAACTTGTCTGAGTGACATTAAATTTCAAGCTCTCATTTGAGAAGTTGTGTCTTCAAGAATCAAGACTCTCAAGGTATTTCATCTGATCTCTTGGAACCAAGGGGAGCTGTTGCTCAGATGGTCCTTAGTCAGAAGTTCTGATCTTTCACCACGTCTGTGATTCAGAGGGAGTTTTCATGTGAAGGTTAAGTAGTCCTTACCTTTTTATTGTTTAACTTTCTTCTGATTTTATGCAAAATTGTGTCATCAAAATACATGGTTTTGTCATCATTAAAAATGGGGAGATTGTTAGAACAAGATTTGGTTCTACAATTACGTCTCTGAGTTTTGATGAAAACAAAGAGTATGTTTGAGTGGATAATTTTTGTTACTCTAATGTTTGTTGTATTTTTAAGATAAACAAACAGGTTCTGCTTCTTGATAAGTGCCAAAATGTAGTTATTTTGTATATACATTTTGTGGCACTTATCCGTTCTTTTGTTGATATTCTTCGAATAAATCCCCCGCTTTTAGTATAAATATGTACATAATAGAATAATTGAGAGTTTGTGTAAATATTGTATTATTTGATAGTTTTTCATCTCTTTTATAGGTATTCATTCATAATTGGAGCATTGAGTAATAAAGGCCAAAGGCTAAGCTTCAAGAGTGCGATTTTGCACAATACGTCATCGAATAAAGCTCAAATTCAACACAATAAAAATCATCAATTTGGTTGATATTTCTTCATGGTTGGATAGAGCATTGAATAAGCTTTCCAACGCTTCAAACCGGCGCAGAGTTACGGTTCTCAAGATATGGCAAAATAAAATCTGAAAATAGCAGATCACGCTTAAAGACCGCGCTTAGCGCGCCCTGCGACATCAGAATTCTTTAAAAGGGGCTCAAAACACATTTTTAGGTTATGGGTTGGGTATTTTTGAGTCCCAACACCATCACCTTCATATTTTTGATAGATTTGCTTGGAAAACAACATTGGAGCTTGCATTTTGATGATCCGGAGTCGAATCCCTCGTCGATTGGTGTTGACAAACCAAGAAATGTTTGGTTCCTCTTCTTCTCTTCTCTTTGTAATCTATTTTGTTGGGTTTTGTATGTATATCTACTCATAACACATGTATATTTGTCGCCCTTGGCGTTATATAAAGCTTGCTTTACTAATTTGTGTTGGTAGTTCTCTTGGGTTTTTACTTTATGTTAGGGATTTGAGCTTTGCTAGAAATAGATTGCTTAGATTCTTACCTGGGATAGTTATCTGTTAGTTTCTGAATGCTAGGAATGGGTTTAGATCTAACATTCACTATAGAGTACCCGAACTTAATGCCTCTGCGTCAGTGAAGTATGCCAGGAATGGGTATGGAGGGGACGCATTGACTTCTTTGTTGTCGAGGTATGCAGAATGGATAATGAGATGATTCAGAGGATTCTCAATTTGGGTTAGAAATAGCTTAGATTGTGAGAGGTATGTGATGACACGGACGAGTATCGTAGGCGAGTATGACATGGGTGGTAGATTTAAGTCCAGGGTAGTTTACATTCGTTCGGATAAGTCTATCCTTTATACTTTTTGTTCATTTACTTTTTGTCTTTTATTTTCATTTCTTTTAATCTCAAACTCATTAACGGTAGAATTGTCGAACGACGAATCAATAACCAATCTCTGTGGACACGATACGATATAACCTAACCGGTATATATCACCCGGTAAAAATAATACCAACTCTTTGTTTGCTACACCACAAGAATAAAATGGCGCTGTGGGATTGGTTTTATTGGTTTTGTATTGCGATAATTCCATTGTTTTTGAGTTTTGTAATTAATGTATATGTTGTATAGGCTTTGTATATGAACTTGTATATGTTACTTGTACATGTTATGTGTTTACTTTCCATACTTGTACATATTTGTGATTTTCTTAGTTTTTATGTGATGTTGTGAATTGTCTCGTACTTGTAACGTTTGTTGTGTGGTTGTTAGGACACTTTCTTTAGGTTTGCGCGGTGTGGAAATACCATGGCATGACGAGAGGAGGTTACTAGTGCTCGCACTATAAAGGCGTCGAGCTTACGACGTAAAACAAGCATGTTTTTGTTTGTTTATGTTTATGTTTGGTGGATTATGTTTTAACAAGTTGAAATAGGACTTGCTCTTAATTTCAAATTTTCACTTTTCAACTTGTTAATTCGTTTTCACCAAGTTTATGTATTGTTATTTGCTTTAGTTTTGTTATTTTAATTTGTTATTTTCCACAATTTTGTAGTGTTTTAGCTTGTGGAAGTGTGTATGTATTGTAAATATTGTTTAGATGTGTAAATGAGATTGTATAGGTGTGTAAGTGGAGCTTGCATAGCGTTGCACTTGTCATTTTTCTAAATGGTGTTAGCGCCTCGCTGGCGCTTAGCACGCTCTGCTAGGCAGGTGAATTCTTTAAAATTTCACTTGGTTTTCCTTTTCCCACTTTCACCAAGGCTTTTTGTATTGAATAAAATTAGTATTGTTTTTCTAATTCTTTTGTTGTTGTTTGGACTCAAATTTTGGTTCGGTAACTTGAAGACTTTTGAGGTGATTTTCCGAGTTTGGTCGTTTCAACTCGCGGATGTATGGTAATGATAGTTTTCAAAGTTGGTACACGTCAGGTACTCGTTTACCGCTTTCTATAGCATAACATGTTTAGGAAATTTATCATTTGTATAATTACCATGCTATTCATTCTTTTTGCATTACTTGCTCATGAATTGAATCACTTTAGTCCTCTTTTTACCCATAAATGTGAGGAAGCTTTCCATTGTTTACATATGAGAGTCCACATTTTTGTTTTAACGGGATTTTATTATGCTTAATCTTTTGTTTTGTGTTGATTGTATGATTCCAAGAAAATGATCAAGGCATTTTGTTTGATTTTGAGCATAACTACCTTGGCCAAATATTCAATTCACCTTGTGAGTGTGTGAACCTTTGTTAACCCCTTTGAACTTTTATCAATATCCATTTTTATTTGAACTTGATGCTTGTCTATGAGTGTCAATTCACCTTTTTTGTATGGATGTTGATTTCTTTGTTTCTTGAAGCCTCAACTATATGTTGTTGTATGGATTTTTACCTTGCCTTAGAAAGTAGGGAGTATTCACACATTAATGTTGGTTGAATTCAAGTTGGGGAGAGGAATGTTTATGTACTTATATTGTGGTTGGTATGAGGTTAAGAGAAAAAGAAAAAGAAAAAAAAATGAAAAAGAAAGATTAGAAAAAGTAAGAAAAAAAAAGAGAAAAGTTTTGAAAAAGAAAAACAAAAAGAGTAGGAATAATGTTATGTTAATAAGTGAGGTGTGTTTGGTGTGAAACTTGTGATGAAGAAGAAGTTTGATTGGAATTTTATTGTTTGAAACTTTGTGAGTTGATCACTCCCTTGGATTTAGGCAAGTTTTTGTTTCGGTTAGCTTTAGGACTTATCACTTGTTTGTTAACCAAGCCACATTACAACCTTGAAAAGCCCTTGTGATTCTTGCATTTGTATTTTCAATACGTTTTTGGATGAATGCATAATTTAGTCTATTGTTTGCAAGATTGTGGAGGAGTGTTTTTTATCCCTCACCTTTGTGTGTTCTTCATCTACCGATGAATTTTTGCTAGGTGTGATTCATGATTGAGCTTGTTTTGTTTTAGAATGTTTTGCATGATTTTTGTACTTAGGATTTGTTTCGTTTATATGTTATTGTTGTAGTATAGTGGTAAGTTTGTATTCGTCGTGTACGTTTTCGTTTGAACCATACATTTGTTTTCCGTTTTAAAAACTTGTTGATACGTGATTCTCTCATTATCATCTTTTGTTTCTTTAGGTTTACTTGACTTTGTTTGAGGACAAACAATGTTTCAAGTTGGGGAGAGTTGATAAGTGCCAAAATGTAGTTATTTTGTATATACATTTTGTGGCACTTATCCGTTCTTTTGTTGATATTCTTCGAATAAATCCCCCGCTTTTAGTATAAATATGTACATAATAGAATAATTGAGAGTTTGTGTAAATATTGTATCATTTGATAGTTTTTCATCTATTTTATAGGTATTCATTCATAATTGGAGCATTGAGTAATAAAGGCCAAAGGCTAAGCTTCAAGAGTGCGATTTTGCACAATACGTCATCGAATAAAGCTCAAATTCAACACAATAAAAATCATCAATTTGGTTGATATTTCTTCATGGTTGGATAGAGCATTGAATAAGCTTTCCAACGCTTCAAAACGGGCGCAATTCCGAGTTACGGTTCTCAAGATATGACAAAAAATAAAATGCTGAAAATAGCAGACCGCGCTTAGCGCGAAGACCGCGCTAAGCGCACCCTGCGACATCAGAATTCTTTAAAAGGGGCTCAAAACACATTTTTAGGTTATGGGTTGGGTATTTTTGAGTCCCAACACCATCACCTTCATATTTTTGATAGATTTGCTTGGAAAACAACATTGGAGCTTGCATTTTGATGATCCGGAGTCGAATCCCTCGTCGATTGGTGTTGACAAACCAAGAAATGTTTGGTTCCTCTTCTTCTCTTCTCTTTGTAATCTATTTTGTTGGGTTTTGTATGTATATCTACTCATAACACATGTATATTTGTCGCCCTTGGCGTTATATAAAGCTTGCTTTACTAATTTGTGTTGGTAGTTCTCTTGGGTTTTTACTTTATGTTAGGGATTTGAGCTTTGCTAGAAATAGATTGCTTAGATTCTTACCTGGGATAGTTATCTGTTAGTTTCTGAATGCTAGGAATGGGTTTAGATCTAACATTCACTATAGAGTACCCGAACTTAATGCCTCTGCGTCAGTGAAGTATGCCAGGAATGGGTATGGAGGTGACACAGTTGACTTCTTTGTTGTCGTGGTATGCCAGGAATGGATAATGAGATGATTCAGGAGGATTCTCAATTTGGGTTAGAAATAGCTTAGATTGTGAGAGGTATGTGATGACACGGACGAGTATCGTAGGCGGAGTATGACATGGGTGGTAGATTTAAGTCTGTGACGGGTAGTTTACATTCGTTCGGATAAGTCGTCTATCCTTTATACTTTTGTTCATTTACTTTTTGTCTATTATTTTCATTTCTTTTAATCTCAAACTCATTAACGGTAGAATTGTCGAACGACGAATCAATAACCAATCTCTGTGGACACGATACGATATAACCTAACCGGTATATATCACCCGGTAAAAATAATACCAACTCTTTGCTTGCCGCTACACCGCCGCAACACTTCTAATGAATGACGTGGCCAAGACGTTAAAAGAGAATACATTCCACTTCTAAGCTACAAAGGTTCTGTTGGAAGAGTATCAAGAAAAGCTTCAAAAGGATCTGAAGTTACTCTAATACGTTCGTCTGAAGAAACCAGTCAGAAGATCTAAAGACAGAAGTGTGACTTATGTCAAGATTCTGAAAACTCAAGTTTCAGAAGACAAAGGATTATGAAGACCAAGTGTTTAAAGATTCTGAAGGCATGGCCCTGAAAATTCGAATGGCTTTAAGTTCTTCTGAACTTTGGTTACAACACAAAGGGTTATGAAGACCAAGTGTTGAAGACTCTGAAGAATGTGATTTTGAAGATTCCTAGACTTGAAGTTCTTCTGAACATAGGTTACGATACAAGGTTGCAAGAACAAGTGCTAAAGACTCTGAAGATTCCAATACTTGAAGTTCTTCCTACTTTTGGTTACGATACAAGGTTCTTCAAAACCAATTGCTGAAGCTTCTGAAGAGGAAGATATAAAGACTTTGAAGACTTGAAGTTTTGATCAACCAAGAGTTAAATTCTCAGCTTCCAAACTCATGCTGGAAGAAGCCTCTGAAGTGCAGAAGGAAAGAAGATAACTTTAACGTGGTACAAATAGTACATAGTAAAAAAACGTTTTATTTCACTACCTTACCAGCGTTAAGTGTGGAATACATAAAGGACATGAAAGTACTATTTTGTAACAGCTCGCTTTTTTAAATGGCCAACATATATATTTTTAACTGGCTATAAAAGGGAAGTATCATCGTTTGAGTAGTTGTTTCTTCATGCCACAATGTAACAATAATGAAGTCATTGTTAATAAACACAAGCAACAAGATTATCAATCAAGTATGAACAGCAAGAGAAACATGATGAAAATGTTATCTTGAATCATGTTAATTGATAACTCAAACAAGATATCTTCGATTCACACTGTGCTCAAATATACATGCTGCAAGGAAATCTTTTGAAGATGCAGATGAAGAAAAATAAGATCATGGAAGATTCAATTTATAAATTCACACAGATGATGTGTTACTTTATGATATTTGAGAACAAGGGTTGCTGTCCAAAATGTTCCTAAGTGAATCAAGATGAAGAATCTCTTCTCCATACTACATGAAGATCAACAAGCTGTCATAAGCTTTTGAAGAAGATGAATTTAGTTAATCAAGTTCTCTGGGTTGTTGTCCGTGAAAAATCAAATTGAAGAAAAGAAGACCACACTTGAAGACAAAATACAATGTAATATTCTTAGTGTGTGTTGCACACCAAAATCCGACCTCTTCTTTTTTTATTATAAATAATTGGCTTACACTTAATCAATAGGTGCATTGCATGGATATCATGTGTGCATTAATCATGGGATCGGGATTTTTTGATTATGAGAGTATACAGTATTCTTAAGAAGAGGTTTGATTCCCAAAGTTGAATATCTGAGGTTCCGTTATTTCAAGCGTCGTCTCAATATACAAGATGTGTGCATCCAGAAGCTTCCGACTATCTCATGAGAATCGAGGTTTTAAGGTTCTGATTCCCTATCTTACAGATATTGATTAAGGTTTTCGAGTAAGAGTAGGTTGTGGTCGATTATTTGAGCCTGAAGTGATTCTATGACCTTCTATGAGTGTTTGTATACGGCTTATTGATGCATGCGATTCATCAGAAAATCAAGAACACTCGAATAGAAAGAGATTTGAGTGTGCTCGATTAAAAGTCAACAAAAGTCAAAGTTTGACCAAGTGGAATTTCTGATCAAAATTATTGTCAAAAGTCAAGATTTGGGAAAATGTGATCGTTTGTTGAGAAAAGTCAGAAGAATCGGGTGAAAACAAGATTTCTTGCAATTTTAGTAATCTTGGACATAAAAAAACTTTATGAACAAAAATCAGAACTTCTGATCTCCTTTCTTCCAGAACTTCTGATCTCCTTTCTTTCAGAACTTCTGATATCTTTCTTCCAGAACTTCTGATCTCCTTTCTTCTAGAACTTCTGATCTCCTTTCTTCCATAACTCTCCTTTCTTCCAGAACTTCTGATCTCCTTTCTTCCAGAACTTCTGATCTCATTCTTCCAGAACTTCTGATCTCTTTTTTTTTCTTTCTTTTTTTCTTCTTTTTTTTTCTTCTCTCATTCATAACAGAACCACCATCATCGAACTTTTGTCTCTCTCACCTTTCTTCGGCATAACAGAAAACGCTTAAAAAGAAAGTTGTTCACCTTGCGGCAGTCTACAACTTTGTTGAAGGAATCGAATTCTTTCGGGACTTGGATCAAAAGTTACGTAAGTCTGAAAATAGGAATTCATCATGTTCATAATATTCAAACAGTTGTTGTGCGCATGTTTGAGGCTATTTTTCTCTTTGATTAGAGCGCTGCATGAAAAAGCTCTGAACATGAAAGTTGGAGTTTGTTATATCGTCTACAAGTTTCGTTCATAAATAGTTTCGTTTCGGACATCGCAGAGGAAGTTATGAAGCTTGGAAGATGTGAATTTATCTTGTTTGCAAAATTTAAACACTTAGAAATATTTTAAGGTGTTTGTCAATATGGTCAAGCTGACGACTTCAGGTTCAATTTTCTCATAGTTATTGACTCCGTTTTGGAAAATGTTTAAAATCAAAGTTGTTCTCTTCGCGGTGATCTCAAACTTTGCAGAAGAAATCAAATTGATTCGGGTCACATATCGAGATTCATAAGGCCGTAAAGTCATGGAAAATCTTTTGATAAATTTTTGCCGACGTTGTCGGTGTTTTAATAGTTACTTTCTCGTAACTTGGAGGCGATTTTTTAGCATGCTACTGATGTCGAATCGAGAAACTTTCAACATGAGAGTTGTTCACATCAATCTTATTTACAACTTTGATCTCAGGATTTTGTATCGAACTACCACAATCGGAAGCCTTCACCGTCAACCATCCATCTTCTTTATTTTCACCATCACCACTACTCTCCCTCTGCATACAAAATGAACAAGAAGAAAAAAAACGTAACACCGTCCAACAACCTCTCCCTCTCGGTGCCATAACCGCCAACAACCATCTTCACCCAACTCTAACAAACTCCAACAAGCTTCTCTCGGGTTCTCTTCTCTTATTCATCACTCCAACGCTTCTTCTTCATCACTCATACGTCTCCATCGGCCAACCAAATTGAAGCAAAATTCTATGGAATCCATTCAAGCTCCTTCTACGTTATTTAAGAAAGAGTTGGATTTATTTTTCAAGAACATTGGTATTTTCTAGAATAGTCTTCTGCATCTTCAAACATCAATAATGTGTATATGGAGTTTCTAAGATCTCATTCATGGCCGGCAAACAGATCTTGATTTCCTTCGTGATTTGATCGAAGTTACACGAAATTTGATGAAGACAAAGCTCAGATTCATGATCGTTCTGAAATTTTCCGAGTCCGTTAGTGGCGGCGGCGTCCGTTTCTGGAAGTTCGTGTTTTCCGGCGAAGGTGTAGCTAGAGAATAAGATTGCTCTTCCACGGCTCCGACGAGCTCCATTAAGCCCTAAGTGCGGTTGTTCCCGTTGGTTCATGGCCATCAGATCTCCGCCAACCACATCTAGCCAGGTGTTACCTTTCTTTCTATTTTCTTAAAAAATCTGAATAATTTAAGGTTAAGTTTGACCAATTGATATTGTGATCATGATAATAATGGAACGTGACATGCCCTATAATAAATAAAAAGTCTGAAAATTGTGTTTTTGTTTGGGAAAACTGGACTTAATGCGGACTGGACTGCGCTTAGAGAGTTTAGGATTCACACCCCCATGCTTTTTGGGCCTTAGCGCCATATAACCCTATGTAGTTTATATGAAATTAGGTTTACACCCCTAGTTTTCCATGTACATAATTTCAACACATGTGCAATTTTGCTTCCGATTTCGATTGTTTCGACATGTAAAAAATACATAAAAATAGGTATCTGAATTTTTAGTGTCTTAGGATATTTTGGATATTTTTTGTGAATTTTAACAATTAATTTCATTTATTTTTTATCAATTTTTGATAACATGTTTATAAACGATTTCTCCATGATACCGTGCACATTTCGATATGGGTTTTTGATCGTTTCTTGATAAAAAAAATCTGAACAATTAAGTTCCTGACACTTTAGGACTTTTATAGTTTTATCACTTTTTTTTTTTGGGATTTTTTGTAATTAAATTTCGATATGGTTTTAATTGTTTTTGATAACATGTTTAGAGGCGATTTTTTTCCATAATACTTTGCACTTATATGTGTATTTTGATTGTTTCTTAACAACGAAAATTCCTTAAAATAATATTCTGATTCTATGATGTATTAGGAGCTTTTAGATATTTTTATCATAATTTTTAGATCTTTTTAGGTCTTTATCCGATTTTTACTTTGTGTGAACACAAAGATAGATAATTGTTTACTAGTTCACCTAGTTAGGAATCGATTTCTTCGCATATAATGTATAATACTTGTTATAACCCTCAACTAACCTATTGACTAACATGTTGACATGTTTAGGTAGTTGACACCTTGGTTTAGAATCGATAATTGAGTCATATGATTAGGGTAACATTCAACTAACCCTTAGAGCAACGAGTGATCGTTTTGACTTAATTTTGCGCATATTTTTGCTTCAAGCATGATTTTTCTTGTGCATTTTGTTTGATATCACTTAATATGAATTAGCTACTGACTTGTAGAGTTTTACATTTATTTGAATTCAATACTTACTTAACTCTCAAGTTTCAATCATGTAGTGATGTTTAAAAGCATGTTTCTCCTTTATCGTGTGAATTGATTAATTGTAGGAGTGTAATGCCTTGTGTTCCTTAGAAATTTTAAGACATTTTTTCCCAATTTAATTGTGTCCTAATATAAAACTTACCATTGTGTTGTAAGTGGAATTTTAAAGCTAACTCTTAGTGGTATAATTCTTAGGAACTAGTGTGTTATTTGTATAGTTCTTCTAGGTTCCTCTTACATGTTTGTTTGAAATTCTTTTCCTCTACATTTTAGAGATGTTTAGGTAAGAATTAGGATGTGTAGTTGCTTCCCCTACTTGGAAGTCACCCTTCATGCATCAATTTCTTTGTGAATAATCGCTTTTTGTATCTTGTGATTTCTTTAAAGCCTCTTTGTTATTTCTGAAACTTTGATTCATGTGCGAGGTACATCGAGCATAATACTTGTAATTTGGATGTGTAGTATCCATATCTATTGCTTGCACACATGTGTGTGCGCTCTTTTATCTGCTTTCTTGGTTTTCACCATTTATTGCAGGTTATACTTGAGATTCTGATGTGTAGTATCCATGTCTCATTATTGTACACATGTGTGTGCACTCCTTATCTGCTTTGTTTAGATTGTATATCCTTGCAGGTTCATTGGATCTATGTTGAATGTGTATAGACACACGATCTTGACCGTGCATATCAATGCACATCCTTTATCTGTATTGTCTGGATAGTTTCTTGCAGGTTCAGTGGATATACGTCGAATGTGTATAGACACACATTTTTGACTGTGCGTATCGATGGACATCCTATATCTGTATTGTCTAGATTGCGATCTTATGCAGGTGTATTTGCTTCGAATGTGTATTGTAAAACGGTGGGAGAACTGACTTGTTTATTTTGTGTTTGATCGGAAATGTTGCTGATAGCAAGAGTCGCCACCGACTTTTCTTTTATCCAATTAAGGGAAGGCAGAAAGAACAGGAAAAGACCTTCGTTAGATTCTGAGTAAGGGAGGTGGTTATGAAAAGGGAAGGTGTTAGCACCCTTTCCATCCGTAGTTAGCTACGGGCTCTTAATTGCTTAGCTGACTTTAATTACTTCTTGTGTGTGTGTGTTTGAAAAGATTTTTGAAAAGACATTTCACTTTGACTTCGTAATGATTCACGCTGGAATGTATACGAAGTGTTTGGAAATATTTTGTTTTGGAAAAGGACTTTGCAATTATTCACGCCGAAATGTATACAAAGTGTCTTAAAAAGAAGATTTTTGAAAGTGTGAGGTGTGAAAAGTATTTTGAGCAAGTAAAAGAGACTTATTACCTACTCAGAACGTTCGTTTCCATGTTATTTTGCTTTCCTTTAGGGTAGTGCTATCCATACCATTAGTTGGTAGGTAACTCTATCCGTTGGATGTAAAAGGGACGTTCGAAGGGACATCGGATGGTCATAGAAAGCAACTTGTAAGGATATCTTAGCATATTTGTAGGGACGATCATCACTTTTCATAGGCAACAATCGAGGGACTAGATCATGTATTAGTAGGCAACATCGAGGGTTATCGAGGGACTACGATCTTTAATTCGAAGGGACTATGATGATATATTTGTAGGCAACTGTGCTAAGATATCCCCAGATTTGAGGGACATGACCATTTTCGTAAGGCAACAAGAGAGGATACCCTAAGGGGGTGCATGTGTGAAATATGTGTTGTATTCCGATATTTTATCTTGTATTTAGTGATCTAGATTGATTTTTATCTTGTCATACACGCCTAGTTACTAGCAGTTTAATAGGTGCAGAAAATAAATTACAAAAATATAAAGTGCGGGAAAGTAAATGTCCTACGCTATTACATGGCTTTGGGAAGATATATAATAGAAGGTGCGGAAAATAAAAGCAGAAATATAAATCTACGCTATTACATGAAAAACAACCTTGCAACCTATACATCCTTTCTAGAATTTAAATGCAAAAAAGAAATAAAAGAAAAGAAAATGATCTAAATGAATACCTAAATCCTAATTGCAAAAAGGAAAATATTTTTGTTGTTTTTGAAGATTGATATTAATGTAAAAAAAATCCTAGTTCTAATTGATTTTAATTAATAAAAGAAATTTAATTTAAATTATTAACCTAAATTAAACTAATTAAATTAATTAATTAAAAAAACATGGAGAAAATTATTTGTAAAATTAACCCTAATTAAGCTAATTGTTTAACCTAATTATTAATTAATTAATTAGTTGATATAATTAAAAAAAGAAAATAAACAGTAGAAAAATAAAATAAGAAGAAAGGAGTTTCCATCAGAGCTTCTGACGGAAGCTGGCACAGAAGCCAAGCCTTCTGTGAGTGGCGCACCTTGGGCATCCAAAAATTGGAGTTTCTAGAGAGGATCTTTCTGAGGGTGTCCAGAAGCTGGAGCTTCTGGAGGTGAAACTTCTGAAAGGGTCCAGAAGCTAGAGCTTCTGGAGATTTCTCCATCTGGAAGGGTCCAGAAGCTGGAGCTTCTGGGGGTTCTGCATCTGGAAGGGTCCAGGAGCTGGAGTTTCCGAGGATTTCTGGCGTTGGGGAAGTCTAGAAGCTGGAGCTTCTGGAGATCACTCTTCTGGAGATCCAGAAGTTAGAACTTCTGGAGGTGACACCAAAAGGGAAACTCCGGTCATCTTCTCCGATCATCCAAATATCAAAACCTGCAAAATCAAATAAAATACGAAAGAGAATAACCCAGACCAACATGAAATTATCCCCTGAATCTGGATCTGACGTTATTTTGGCCTGTAATGTCCTACAACTATGGATACGAAAGCTTGAGAGCTTCGTGCCCTAGCCATGGTGTTTTTCTGTTCCTTTATCAAACTTTGAAACTAATGCATGAAATCGATTCAGAATAACATAAGAAATATGTATGAATGCATGAATATAATTTGTATCGTCTAAATCAAGGATTTGAATCAAACACTTTACCAAACCGGAGCAACCTTATGATGATAATTCTGGATGCTTTGAACTCGTGTGAGTATTGGTATGGACTCCTGGGACCTTCAGGAACACGAATGAATGAATGAATGAAATGGCTGGAAAGTGGATGCAACTTGAAATACGATTTTGCCAACTTCTTGAATTTTTTGAGAATTTTTAGGGTTGTTGTGGAGGCAAGGGTTTCGTCTAAGAAGCTGGCCAAAATCCTCCTTTGTCTTGTGAAGATGTTAAGTATATATAGAGGAGTGGAAATAGGTCAAGGCTTTAAGAGAAAATATTTTTTTTAAATGGAGAATATTTGATTGGAAATTTGCATGAAATCTTTCCAAATTTGGATCAATCTTTCCCTTAATCTTCTTGCACGAAATTGACAGCTCTTTTGGGCTTCCTTGGTCCTCAAGACATGCACAAATCATGTCCATCTTGCATTAATAATTATCTTTGTGTTTTATTTAATTAAATTTGAATGTAAACCATTTAATTTAAAAAATAAATAAATAAAAAGATAAGAGGCGTGGCATGCAGCATAGAGGTCATGGATAATCTTATAATCAAGTTTGGATCATAAAATCTTAGGCCCATTTGAAAAATATTTGCTTTTGCTAGGTATTTTCCTTCATGCACCTCCTCAAAAATGCTCAACTTGCACAACTTGTATCTTGCTCAATTTTTAACATTTTTGGGTGTTCTTGGACTTTTTAGAAAGCTCAAGATGTATTTTAAATAGACCTTTTGGTTTCATCTTCATTTAAGTTTCCATGCTCATGAACACTTTATTGCAAAAAGATGACTTTTTGTTGACTTTTTAAAAGGACTTGTAATGTTTTGACCCATAACTTCCAAATGAAGCATTTCCAGCCCAAACTTGTGAGACATGAAGTTGTAGAGAATTGAATTCTCCTCAAAACTATATTTGGTGGAAAATTTCTGATAAAGAATGTGAAAGTTATGCCTGGTCAAAGTTCTGTTGACTTTTGTCTGAAGAACCCTAGTTTAGAAACTTTGACTTTTGATCAAATCTTGACTTTTCTTGATGAATCATGATCAAACCTTGATCAAATGATGAATCTCACTTCAAAATATTGATGTTGACCAAAAATTATGAAGTTTGAGTGTATGTTGATCACAGTTGACTTTTTGTCCAATATAATTGATTTTCAACCATCTGAGCAACTGGATGAGCAATTTTGACTTGTAGGGCTTGAAACTTGACATGGTAACCCCATGAGTCATATGATGAGGTATGATGACCACTTAAAGCATTGGAATTCCATCCTTGCTTGAGAAGAGCAAAACCCTATTTGGATTGATTGCTTAGGAGAGGGTTTGTCTGATCAACCCTTGTGGAATCTTTGAGTATGGAGTGGTGGATTGTCTTGAGAAGTAAAAAGGCAAATTTTGGGGTATAACATGTATCTACGCACATTTTGATCATGCTTTTGGTACCTCCGAAAATTGCTCACCGGATTTCTTTATTGTGTGTCAGCAGTACTTAAAGTATTATGGAGTATTTTTAGCTCGCAGTGCTCTTCGGATTTAATATCCGTTTTCTATTTTACCTTTTTATTGCATTCTTTTACCGATTTTCTAGAGAGCATGAGAAGTATGGTTTTACTGTTTTCCTTGCCATGAGAAGTAGGAATAGAGATGTATGATGGGGCTTCCGTAGTTGGAGCATGTTCAGGAACCCCTCTGGTTTATTTAAAGACCCGTTTATGGCGCTTCTATTTTCTAATTGTGTTTGGTTTGTTTAAAGTCCTCTTCCGTGCATAGGGAGGCGATTTTCATTGTGTGTTTACAATTGTGCTTGCATAGCTCATAATTGGTTAGGAAACCCGATGTGGCACCACCAAGCAAAGTCTCGTTTTTTATATTTCCTGCTATCGAGTCATTGATATGATGGGCAAGCGGAAAGGGTTGATAGTCGTCCCCCGCAGTTCTAGTCTGTGTCTTGTATGGTACACACGAATTATGTTACTATTCCTCTATCGATTCAATAACAAAGTGGCCAGAGTCCCTTATTCTGACTCTCCACTCATTCCTGGGGTTCGCATTTATTGCAGAACTCGCACCATTTTCTCTGTAGGTTATGTCTACGCTTGTTTGATATTTGTTTGTGCATTGCATTATTTGTGTGCTTCTGCCAAAGCACTTCTTTGTTTAATCCCTCTTCATCCCTTGGTTGTTCAACCGAGGTGGATTTTAGAATAGTTTGCCTAGGTTTGCTCGGTTATGATAGTCTTCGAGCTTAGACTTTTATCCTCAACCATAGGGTCACTTTGCATGATAACATTAGAGGTATAACTAGTTAGTTTACCTTTCTTGTTTTCTAGTTTCTTTTGCATTCTTGCATGTAATAAAACTATAACTCATTTTCTTTTCTTTTGAAAATTAAAACACTTAATAATGGTTCGAACTCCTTTTTCAAAAGTAAAAGCAACCGACCAAGACTAAACCTTTTTCTCTTACGGGTGTATTTTCTTTTTGTGTTTAAACTCTTTTTCATAAGTAAAAAACACAAAACCCACCAAAACATGTGAGCCGAACTACAATGCTCTGACTTTCCCATTGCATGAGGGAATACGTAGGCATCTTGCCATGGGGCTCGATCGAGCAAGCTTTGTAAATACTTCCTTCTTTTCCCCGTGTTTTCTTTATTTTCCTTTCTTTCACAAGCATTCTCTTTTAGCATACAGATATAACGATTAAGCAGCAAATATATATAAACACACCCATTAGATAGAAAATATAAGTGGATACCATAGAGTACTACGGATGTGTGGGGTGCTAATACCTTCCCTTCGCGTAATAGATTCCCTTACCCTATCTCTCGGTCGCAAGATCGTGTCTTATCCCTTTCAGGTTTTTGCGATGCATTTATCTTTCTCCTTTTGCGAGATAAAAATCGTTCGATGGCGACTTCATTAATATGGTTATCGAATGATGTTCAGCCGGTTGTTTCAGCTGGCGAATTCACTGGGGATCGTCTAGACCTCTTGTTGGTCCGATCAGGAGTTGATCCTAGCTTTTATTTTTTTGTCTATTGGGTGTTTATTTATTTACTTGTTTTATTGTATCATCCTTTGTATGTTTGCATTGCATCCTATGTGGCATATTTACTGCTTTCATTACTGGTTGGATTAATGTGTTGTGCTCTTTTTATTTGGTGGGTGGGAGTTACAAGAGGTAAAAGGCCCCATACCCCGACCGAGAGACACATAGGACACCTAGGAATAGAGTGGAACATGTCAGATACTGGATGTAGATATTGTAGTCTGGCATGTCGTCCATGCTTCAGGGGACGTTCAATAAGGGGGCTATCATATTCACGTAGGCATTATGATGGTAGTTTCTATAGGAGAACTTGATCATGGAGTTACCTTGACCTTACCCAAGCCTTAGTTTCACCTGTGAGTGGGGTGTGATCATGATTATTACAGGTACAAATGGTGACTATGTTCTGATGGTGACTATTTATTTTGATGGTGATTATATTGGTCCTTCGTTGACATTTTGTTATTGATGATCGTGAGTCTTACGATACTTGGTTCTTGACACCTGGTTTTCTGGTATTTTTTATGATATTCTAAAATGATGTCGGACCTTTGATCCTATGATATTCAGACTTGGTTCTTCTATGGTATTTTGAATTGGTGTCAATCCTTTGATCCTGTGATATTTAGATTGTTCAAAGATTATGCAGTCGTTATTCAGCGGATTGTACAAATGCTACCCGTTGTTATGCTGAAATTTTGAACCCATGGTTAATGCACTTGCATCGTAGCATGTTTATTTTTCAAAAGAAATGTCAGAAAAATACATGTGTATATATCTAACATGAAAATGCATTCATTTCATGCATTCACAATAGGTACTCAAAGCTTGGGTATTTCTCTTACTCGAACCTGGTATTTTCTTTGCAGAATTACGAATCTTGACTTCTTACCACTCCGTGATCAAAATTAAGTGATGGAACAACTTTGTGGGGAATTTGATGAAATGAAAGAACAAATGGCGTTTTTGATGCTAGACATGCAAGATTTGGTCAGTGGACAAGAACTTTTGAAGGAGGAGAACCATCAGTTGAAGACTCAACTGAGTTTGGTTATGGAAATTTTGAGTACCGTGTTTAGAAAGGAAGACAAACCTGCACCCGCTTCCACAATAAGAGTTTCTATTCCTTCCTATACTTTGGGGGCTTCTTCAAGTCTTGAATCAGGGCATGTATCTCCTCTACCACCTTGTATTTCGGGGTCTTCCCGTCTACATCCAGTTTATGTTGCTCAGAAAGATCCAAAGGGTAAAGCTCATCAACCAGGGTCGTCACAACCTGAGAGGCAATTTGGTCCCATTCCGATGCTACATGCTCAATTACTTCCTCAATTGCTTAAGTTTCAGTTGGTTAAGCTTTGAATTTTCACGATGTATGGAAAGCTTTCGCATGATTATGATGAAAATGCTAGGTGTGATTTCCATTCTGAGGCATCTTGTCACGATACTGAGAACTGTATGGCATTGAAACATAAAGTTCAGGATTTACTTGTTGAAGAGATAATTCTGTTTACTCCCACGGGTTTGAGTGTGCAAATCAATATTACCCCAATTGTCGATGTGACTATTTCGGCTGCTGCTGCGCCTCAAACGTAAACTTATGCTTCAAAGCAGGATAATCAGCAACGGCCGAAGGCGCCAAGGAAGTTTTATCCTCTGCCGATGTCTCATATTGAACTGTTTACCCACTTGCAATGGTTGAAGCTAATTGAATTGCGTACTTTAAGGATTAATCCTAATAAGTTGCCAAAAAATTTCAATGCCAACGCTCGGTGTGCCTTCCATTCTAACGGGCAGGGCATACTATTGAGAATTACATGGCTTTCAAGCACGTGGTGCAAGACCTGCTTGATTCTGAGGATTTCAACTTTGGACCAGCACCAACACTTGATGCTATTTAGCAGCCATTACCCACTTATGTTGACGCTACTGTCAATTCTATTGTTGAGGATGGATGTTTGGACCTGGTTAAAGATGTAAATCTGTTGACAACTCCTTTATCCATTGTGAAAGAGTGTTTGTTGAGAAAGGGTGTATTCCCAGGTTGTGGTATTGACTGTGAAGAGTGTATGATCCAGCCAGAAGGTTGTAAATCTTTGAAAGATAAAGTGCAAGATCTTCTTGATGCAAAGGTTATCAGTTTCACACCGGATGGTCAAACTTGGATGCTCCTTTGACTCAATGAAGGTCGAAACTTCAAAGTGCATCATCTGAAGCAACAAGTCCATTCGGAGAGTAGTCTCCTCAAACAATGGAAGTTTCCAGTTTTATTTTGCATTCTCATTTGTAATCTTTCTTGCTTGTTCATTACTTAATTGTATGCAAAAACTTGTTCATTCTTGAATATTAATCATAATGCACTGAATATGTTTATCTTGAATTAATCCATTCGTATTCACTCTTAATTGTTTTACTATGCTTTTGATGCTCAACTCTTGTAAATAAAGAAAAACCTCTGTAGGGAGGATGATGAACAATATACCAAGAGTCTCAAACGGAATTGCTTTCAAATAAAAACCTTGCTGATGAAGTACAGGCATTGTTTCAAATTCCCAAACACCGGATATATAAGGGAGATAGACCCTCGTTAACCCCTTTGAGCCTTGAAGTAGGAGTTTATTTTCTATTCAGAGAAAACCCTCATTTTTAACCCGGGGTAGGGTTGTGTTCAATTAACCTGATCGAGCATTTGAATCTCATCAGAAGAGCACATGCAAGGATCAACCGCAATTGTTATCCTTCATTTATCGAGAGGTCAAGGAAATTGGAAAAACCCCAATGGGTATTCCTCGTCCATCAAAGAATAAGGTAGACACACCTTAACAAAGAGTCGAACGACTTGGTTTCACACGACTTGTTAAAAAAAAGAAAAAAAGAAGAAAAAAGAAGAAACAAGAAGAAGAAAAGAAAAAAAAAAGATAATAAATAAAAAAGAAAAGAAAAGAAAAATAAGATGTTGCAAGTTGGAGAGCAAGGTCGTGTGATAAAATACTAAATGAAAGAGGTGAGTGACTACCATGTCCGAAAAGAAGATACCTCGTTAGCTCCCCAATCATTGTAAACTCCCTGTGAAAGATGAATGCTCGTATTGAGTTGATTGAACGTAGGAATGGAGAACATCACGGAGAATTAGGAACCAAATATTTTGAGCCTTAAATCCTTTATTTTTCTAAAACCGTAAACCAAGTCACGTTACAACCTTTAAAAGCCCTAATTGAAGCAGGTTCATTTGAAAGCTAAACTGTAATGAGAGTACGGTATCCTGACTCCTAGGAGGCTTGCTAAATTTTTGATTTGGTATCACTCTATCTTTTTACTTTCTTTGAACAAAAATTCGATGTTTTGACATCTTTTCAATAAATGTTTTTAATTTCAAGACAAGCATATGATTTGCATTAGAATTACAATTCATAGAATAAAACATTCTTTGCATATGAATAAGTTTTTAAACATCAAGTAAGTTTGCATAATGAGCATCAAATGAAAAGCTTGATTATCCCGAGAGACAAATTGCTTCAGGGATGTTTTGAAGAATAAGCCATTTTTGAAGAGTTATCTTAATTTGGGCATATCTTCTACTAACCCCGTTGAGTATAAGGATACCAGTTTGTCAAATGATTTGAAATGGGTTGTGTAGAAGTTTTGATTGTCCAGAAGTTTCTTTTGAGCTATTGCGTATCACTTTTGATGTTCCCAAGGGGTAGATTGCTTAAAATATCTGTCTGAGCGCGAAGCAGATCATGTTGATAAGAATAATTGTGTGTTAGCCTGCATTCCAGATATAAGGCAATTACCCTGATGAGGTTTGGTCTTCAAAAATTTATGAGTCTCTCATTTCTCTGACGATATGAGGTGAAGAATTGGATTATCAAAACCTCGAAAAGCACGGGAAGTATCCCAATGATGGTATTCAGTTGAGCAGAAGTACATCAATGTTTGATCACTTGGAAGGGTGGAGAAACATGTTGATGCTCTGTAGAGTAAATGGTGATTAAACTAGGGAAGTTACGTTAAGATTCTGACAATCTCTCAAAGTGATGATCAATATGGTGAAGTTATGTAGAGATTCAGAAAATCTCAAGTGATGAGTAATCTGGGGCATTCAAGTCGAGATTATATCCCTCAAAGTTTTAGTTAAACTGGGGCATTTGTGCCAAGATTTAATCTCTCTGAGAATCTGTTGTTCAAAAGAGAATCTTTTCAGAATTCGAAGACGCAGGGGCAAGTTGTCTCTTTGTAATTCTCTCCGTGCTTGGAGACTTTGTTATGACTTGCAACTTGCAGGTAAGTGATGGGTTATCAGCGTAATGTCTCTTTTCCCCAATGAATAGTGCATATTAATCCAGGTTTCATCCCCTGTGAAGCGAATTCTTAAGCAGAATTCATTTCCGGAAGGTCCTGATGGACTGATTTTGTTATCGGTGATTTGTGCTTCGAGATATTGATATTTTCGTATCCCCTAGTGTAAGTCTCAATGTTGGTTGACGCTTATCCCCAGTGAGTTCGATTCTTAGGCAGAATTTATTGCTAGAAGTGCCTGATGGGTTGATTAGTTCCCCAGTGATATACACTTCGACATATCGACATTATCATTATCCCCAGTGCAAGTTATGGGTACCGATCTCAGGTAAATCCCCGGTGAGATCGTTGATACCTATTTCAGACGAAATTTCCCTAGTGAATGTCCATCGAATTCTTAAATCATCCCCAATAGAAGGTTCAAACCTTTATTCTCATTGAAGATGGAGTTTGAACCGTTGACTGAAGGTTGGTATCCCCAGTGAGTATGCTTGGTAGATGAATTATTATTGTATTCTCCAGTGAATAGTGCCTTGCCACATTAAAGTTCCTAGTGTATAAGGAGCGTCTGGCCGATTAATTTTATCCCCGGTGTAAGTCACATTCTTTTGTTTGCGGTTCACCTTGAGCAGCATTAAGAGATGTACTCCCGAAGAAACTATCTTGAGACAAGAATATTTGTTTCCCCAGTGGAGCTTTCTATCCGAATCAGATTTCTATTTCCCCAGTGAAGATTAATCCTTCATTTGTTCCGGTATTTCTACACCGATGTGAATTCCCTAGTCGAAGATTCCCAGTGTAGTCTTACTCTTGAGATCATCATTCCCTGGAGGCAAAAATTTTCATGTTATCCCCGGTGGATTCTTAGTTTGAAAGATTCATATCTCCACAAGAGGATTGATTCCCCGATGAAGTCTAATGCCATTTGATTTATTCGAGATGCTAATGACTACTCGCAGATGTTTGCGAACTTCCTCATGAAGTCGTATTCCCCAACGAAGTTTCTTTTGGAATTCCCAATGAAATCTTCCAAATTCCCCAGTGAGAGTAGGAACATTCTCTAGAGAATTTTTTCGTATCCGCAATGAAGAGTAATAACTCTCTCCCCAGGAAGTCAAGATTTGGTTAAAGTCCAACTCGATTCTCCCCAAGTGAAGAACGTTTCCCATATTGGAATTGCAATTTATTTTTGCAAGTTCTTCAAAGTCCATTCTTTAGTGGCATCTCTCTCCTGGATGTTCATGGTTCATCAGCAGCCGATCATCGATACTACTACTTCTCATTTAATCATTCAAGCATGCATTCATTATATTGCATCTACCATAAATGCGTAGAATTTCGTTGATTAGGAGCATTACACCATAAAAGTTCAAACATGCATATTAACTATTTGCCAATTATGTATATCTAGAAGAAATAAAAAAATCTTTGTGGTTTATCCTCAATATTTTTCTTAATGGATTTCTGCTCCCCTAATTGCCACTTCGAATCAATTGTTTTATGGGAACACATTCCCTATCCAGTGGAGTCTTCTGTGACTTTCTTTATCTTAGTCACGTCGGGTCGTGTCACCCTTTTCCCTAGTAAGTCGTAGAATTTTCTTGCTTATGCAAGCCTTTGATTATGTTACCCGTATTTGTGTTGTCGTTAGAGTGCGAGTAAGAGTCGGTGTACAATCTTTCTTGCTTTTCAAGTATTTGAGTATCCATACTTGGTGTGTGGTAATTCAGATAATTTTCACTCTTGAAGAATTATACCCCTCCTTTGGCCTGAGGGATAATATAGTTCTTGTGCGTTTGCAAGCACCTTCTTGAAGCCCAACATGGTGGCAATATTTGTTAGAGTCTGCTTCAGTCGGTCTCTTTCCTTTGTAATTTCATCTTTGTACAGATGTTTCTTTTCCTTTATAATTCGTAGAATTTCCTTGCTTATGCAAGTCGTTGGTTATGTTACCCGTGTTTGTCTCACTGTTAGAGTGTGAATAAGAGTCGGTATTCAACCTTTCTTGCTTTTCAAGTATTTGAGTATCCATACTTGGTGTGTGGTGATTCAGATAATTGCCACTCTTGAAGAATTATACCCCTCCTTTAACCTGAGGGATATTATAGTTCTTGTGTCGTTGCATGCACCTTTTTAAAGCCCGATATGGTGGCAATCTTTGTTAGAGTCTACTTCAGTCGGTCTCTTTCCTTTGTAAGTTCATCTTTGTATAGATGTTTCTTTTCCTCTGTAAGTCGTAGACTTTCCTTGCTTATGCAAGTCGTTGGTTATGTTACCCGTGTTTGTCTCGCTGTTAGAGTGTGAGTAAGAGTCGTATTCAACCTTTCTTGATTTTCAAGTATTTGAGTATCCATACTTAGTGTGTGGTGATTCAGATAATTGCCATTCTTGAAGAGTTATACCCCGCCTTTGGCCTGAGGGATATTATAGTTCTTGTGTCGTTACATGCACCTTTTTAAAGCCTGACATGGTGGCAATCATTTTTAGAGTCCTTTCGATCGGTCTCTTTCCCTCGTAAGTTCATATTTGTACAGATGTTTCTTATCCCTAGTGAGTTCATCTTTGTACAAATGTTTCTCTTCCCCTTGTAAGTTCATCTTCACCCGACGTCCTCTCCCTTGTGAGTTCATTGTCTCTAGGTGTCTTCTCTTTGTTTAAATCTGCGAAGTTAACTAGCTCTTCGTGCCAAGGGTCTATGTTTGGAGTGATGTTCTTCCTCCTTCTTGAGTTCTCATTAGCTTAGAACTGCGAAGTTAATAAGATCTTTGTGCCAAGGGTCTATATGAGGAGTGATGTTCTTCCTCCTTATTGAGTTCTCATTGTTTAGTTCCGCGAAGTTAACAAGGTCTTCGTGCCGAGGATCTAAGGGTTCGTCTATCAACAATCGTTTCTCCTTACTTGTTGAGTTCACCGTTGTCAAGTGTTCTCATTTACTTAAACCTGCAAAGTTAACTGGCTCTTCGTGTTGAGGGTTTATGTTTGGAGTGATGTTTATCCTCCATGTGGACTTCTCACTTGTTTCAGATCCGCGAATTTAACAAGCTCTTCATGTCGAGGATCTATGTTAGGGGTTTGTATATCAATAATTGTTTCTCCTTCCTTGTTGAGGTCTCTTGTGCCTAGATCCGCAAAGTTTACAAGCTCTTCATGTCGAGGGTCTATGCTCGGAAGCTATGTTCTTCCTCCTTGTTGGGTTTTCATTTGCTTAGGCCTGCGAAGTTAACCTGCTCTTCGTGTCGAGGTTCTATGTCTAGAAGTTTCATCTTCCTCCTATTGAGTTCTCATTTGCGTAGATGTGCAAAGTCGCTTATCAAGAAACACTTCATGCCGAGGATCTATGTTTGAAGTCCATCGTTGCCCGACGTCTTCTCCCCTTTGAGTCCGTCGTGTCAAGTGTCCTCTTTACCCTTGATCTGCGAATTTGTTTATCAACAAGTGCTTCGTTCCGAGGATCATTGGTTATTCTCATCTTCAGTGAGTCGCTCTTTCATGGGTTTCCTTCGTATCATCCCTAGAGGGTCACTTCAATACAAGTGTTCTCGTGTGCAGAATGCCCAAGTTTGTTTGTATGAATTTGTCTCCTTTATTTCTCATCCTCATTGAGTCGCTATTTCATGGGAGTCCTCTCTTCATCATCCCTGGTGGGTCGCTTCAATACAAGTGTTGTCGTGTGTGGAATGCCCGAGTTCACGTGTATACGTTTCAGTACCATTGTTCTCGTGAGCGGAATTCCCGAGTTCGTTTATATGAATTTGTCTCATTTATTTCTCATCCTCACTGAGTCGCTCTTTCATGGGAGTCCTCTCTTCATCATCCCTGGTGGGTCATTTCAATACAAGTGTTCTCGTGAGAGGAATGCCCGAGTTCGTTGGTATAAGTGTGTCCTCCTTATGTCTTTCCAGTGTGTATGTTCAAACAAATATCCAAAATATAATAATTCTCCGCTCGTATTCAGAGGGAAAAATTTACGGTTCATTTAGGTATTCAATCATCTTCTACCTTGTTGGTTCGAAAGGCTTGTGCCAATCTCACCCCCCGGTCGAAGAAGATTGAATAGGGGAAGCTGTTGCACCCCAAAATTCGCCCTATTCTTTTTTTTATTATAAATAATTCGGTTACACTTAACCAATAGGTGCATTGCATGCATACCATGTTTGCATTAATTATGGGATCAGGATTTTCCGATTATGAGAGTATACACTGTTCTGAATAAGAGGTTTGATTCCCAAAGTTGAATATCGGAGGTTCTGTTATTTCAAGCGTCGTCTCAATATACAATATGTGTGCATTCAGAAGCTTTCGACTATCTCGTGAGAATTGAGGTTTTGAGGTTCTGATTCCCTATCTTGCAGATATTGATTAAGGTTTTCGAGTAAGAGCAGGCTGTGGTCGAATATTTAAGCCTGAAGTGATTCTATGGCCTTTTGTGAGTGTATGTATGCGGCTTATTGATGCATGCGATTCATCAGAAAATCAAGAACGCTCGAATAGAAAGAGATTTGAGTGTGCTCGATTAAAAGTCAACAAAAGTCAAAGTTTGACCGAGTGGAATTTCTTGTCAAAATTATTGTCAAAAGTCAAGATTTTGGAAAATGTGATCGTTTTTTGAGAAAAGTCGAAAGAATCGGGTGAAAACAAGATTTCTTGCAATTTTAGTAATCTTGGACATAATAAAACTTTATGAACAAAAATCAGAACTTCTGATCTCTTTCTTCCAGAACTTCTGATCTTTTTTCTTCCAGAACTTCTGATCTCTTTCTTCCAGAACTTCTGATCTCCTTTCTTCCAGAACTCTCCTTTCTTCTAGAACTTCTGATCTCTTTCTTCCAGAACTTCTGATCTCCTTTCTTCCAGAACTTCTGATCTCATTTCTTCCTGAACTTCTGATCTTCTTTCTCCTAGAACTTCTTATCTCTTTTTCTTTCTTCCTTTTTTCTTTCTTTTCTTTTTCTTATTTTTTTCTTCTCTCATTCATAACAGAACCACCATCATTGAAACTTCGTCTCTCTCACCTTTCTTCGTCATAATAGAAAACGCTTAAAAAAATTGTTCGTCTTGCGGCAGTCTACAACTTTGTTGAAGGAATCAAATTCTTTCGGGACTCGGATCGAAAGTTACATAAGTCGGAAAATAGGAATTCATCATGTTCATAATATTCAAACAGTTGTTGTGCGCATGTTTGAGGCTATTTTTCTCTTTGATTCGAGCGCCGCATGAAAAAGCTCTAAACATAAAAGTTGGAGTTTGTTATATCATCTACAAGTTTTGTTCAGAAATTGTTTTGTTTCGGACGTCGCAGAGGAAGTTACGAAGCTCGGAAGATGTGAATTTATCTTGTTTGCAAAATTCAAACACTTAGAAATATTTTGAGGTGTTTGTCAATATAGTCAAGCTGACGACTTCGGGTTCAATTTTCTCATAGTTATTGACTCCGTATCGAAAAATGTTTAATATCAAAGTTGTTCACTTCGCACTGATCTCAAACTTTGCAGAAGAAATCAAATTGATTCGGGTCACATATCGAGAGTCATAAGGCCGTAAAGTCATGAAAAAACTTTCGGTAAATTTTTGCCGACGTTGTCGGTGTTTTAAAAGTTACTTTCTCGTAACTTCGAGGAGATTTTTGAGCATGCTACTGATGTCGAATCGAGAAAATTTCAACATGAAAGTTGTTCACAAGAATCTTATTTACAACTTTTAGAGTTTTATCACATTTTTTGGGATTTTTTGTAATTAAATTTAGTTCTCGTTTTAATTGTTTTCGATGACATGTTTAGAGGCGATTTGTTTCCATAATACTTCGCACTTATATGTGATTTTTGATCGTTTCTTTACAACGAAAATTCCTCAAAATAACATTCTGATTCTATGATGTATTAGGAGCTTTTAGATATTTTTCTCATAATTTTTTAGATCTTTTTAGGTCTTTATCCAATTTTTCCTTTGTGTGAACACAAAGATAGATAATTGTTTACTGGTTCACCTAGTTAAGAATCAATTTCTTCGCATATAATGTCTAATACTTGTTCTAACCCTCAACTAACTTCTTGACTAACATGTTGACATGTTTAGGTATTTGACACCTTGGTTTAGAATCGATAATTGAGTCATATGATTCGGGTAACATTCACCTAACCCTTAGAGCGACGAGTGATCGTTTTGACTTAATTTTGCGCATATTTTTGCTTCAAGCATGATTTTTCTTGTGCATTTTGTTTGATATCACTTAATATGAATTAGATACTGACTTGTAGAGTTTTACATTTATTTGAATTCATTACTTACTTAACTCTCAAGTTTCAATCATGTAGCGATGTTTAAAAGCATGTTTCTCCTTTATCGTGTGAATTGATTAATTGTAGGAGTGTAATGCCATGTGTTCCTTAGAAACTTTAAGATATTTTTTCCCAATTTAATTGTGTCCTAATATAAACCTTACCATTGTGTTGTAAGTGGAATTTTAAAGCTAACTCTTAGCGGTATAATTCTTAGGAACTAGTGTGTTACTTGTATAGTTCTTCTAGGTTCCTCTTACATGTTTGTTTGCAATTCTTTTCCTCTAGCTTTTAGAGATGTTTAGGTAAGAATTAGGATGTTTAGTTGCTTCCCCTACTAGGAAGTCACCCTTCATTCATCGATTTCTTTGTGAATAATTGCTTTTTGCATCTTGTGATTTCTTTAAAGCCTCTTTGTTATTTCTGACACTTTGTTTCATGTACGAGGTACATCGAGCATAATACTTGTGATTTAGATGTGTAGTATCCATATCTGTTGCTTGCACACATGTGTGTGCGCTTTTTGTCTGCTTGCTTGGTTTTCACCATTTCTTGCAGGTTATACTTGAGATTCAGATGTGTAGTATCCATGTCTCATTCTTGTACACATGTGTGTGCACTCCTTGTCTACTTTGTCTGGATTGTATATCCTGCAGGTTCATTAAATCTACGTCGAATGTGTATAGACACACTGTTGCACCCTAAAATTTGCCCTCCTATATCAATATTATCTGGCTTAGGCTTTGCATTCATTTGCATACATTTCCATTGGGCCACTCGCTCTAGACATTCATTCGTTCATTACATCTGCATCATTACTTACATCTGAGGCGATCGGATTTCAAACTCACATCATTTTGTGTTTGGAAAGAACCCACTGTTGCACATGCGTGCATTGGTGTCTTTGATTCTTGGGTTTTTAGGTCTGGACTGGCTTGAGGTTTAGAAGGTGGAGTCGAAGGATTATGCTCACAACGGGTTACAATTTTCCTAAAAAAAGGGGCTTGCTTGAAGGTTTGAGTTTCAAGGGTTTTGGATTACGAGATTATCGGCTTTTATATCGCGTTTTCAATACACTTCCTGGGTTTGAAGAAGGATGGGGAAATCGGATTTGTTTGCAAGATGTTATTTTTCTCAAATCTTTAAGTTTTCATTCTCACCCGTAAGTCCTAGATTGCGTGTTTAATTCATCAACTTACGCGGGTTTACTTCATGAGTGTGCAAGGAGGGTTCATTTTCTGTGGCATTTTTCCCAAATATATTTCCTCTCATGTTTTTTCTTATGTTCTACGGCCTAATTGTATCTATAACTTCGAGTTCTCCATTTAGGGTTCTCAAGGATTTCTTTTTAGATCAACCATAGGAAACAAGTTTCAATTCAAAAGCCAAGTTTCAAACAAACTCATTCAATATTCAAATCTCTTTTCCATCCTTGTCATTCAAGTTTCAAAGTCTTACTCAAATTCAAAAATGATATTAAAGGAATACCCGCTTATAAAGTGGAATCAAACTTCCGAATTCAACATTCGTTTAACTTTGGTTTGTACAATTGCTACATGAATCATCAAAGTTTACAATGTCAATTTGGATATATGTGTTGATTACAAGATTCAAACTTTTGATACAAATTCTTCAAGAATACAAATATAAGCTATGGCTTTGAATTCAAAAAATACAAGCAAATTTCTTCTTCTATGTCCAAATCCTATTGTATTCTAATGGAAGTTTTTGTTGCTTTCCTTTCTACATTCTTGCTCTATCTTCAAACCTTGCCTTCTTGTCCAAAACTTTCCTTTGCCATTCCTCCAAGCTTGCACCATTGCTCACATTCATGAAACAAACAAGGAAACGATTAGCAAATTAACGGACAACATTAACAAGTATTCAAAACGGTTTTTATCTCATCATTAGGGGGAAATAATTGGGATCAGGTTATGTTAGAAGTGTTTATCATTCATGTTCAAAAAACCCACCCTTTTGCAAATCACAACTCATGTTGGTTCACAAAAGGGGGATGTGGCTCAGAAATCATCATTGCCACTGCTGCAAGTACATTGCTGTCCCATAAATCAGAAAATACAGTGCTGTCCCATAAATCAGAATATACATCAATAACAGCCCAACAGATCACAGAAAACGCAGCAGCCCAACAAAAGTTCACAAAGAGTTTTAGCCCATCAAATAATGCTGTTAAGTCCAATACACAAAAATCAAAGATGGCACTATTGTTTTCTAACTGACAGATCAGAAAACATAACACCTAAGCCCATTTTCGATTCACAAGGCCCTTATCCCAAAGACTGACAGTTAGAAACCCTAGTAGAGGACATTATAAAAGCAATGAATACACAGTAATCAAGGCAGCGACGACTGTTCATTTTCGAAAAAAACCCTAGCCGTAAACACAAAGCCAACCCAGAAACACAAGAACAGCAAGCACATTCATACGAACAGCAAACCCAGAAACACAAAGCAACCAAGAACAGTCAAAAAACCAGAACAATAACACAAAATCATCATCTCCTAATTATTTCCCCCTTCAGAAAAAAGCCGAAAATAGCCACGAGAAAGAAGAGAGCGGAAAGGTATTACCGGTTTAGCTGAGAAGAGAGGAGGTTGCGGACCTAACGTGTCGCCATCCTTCTCCCTTCCTTGTCTCCGTTTTTTTGCATTTTCAACATCGATATTGTCATCATCATTGTTTAGAGCTAGGTTTTCCTTCCCTTTTGCCATGTCGAAACTGTAAACGCAAAAAAACCAAACGGTTACACAAAAAAAAACATGCAAATGATGTAAACAGAGCGAATCGGACGAGAGAGATGAGCGATCGCGGTGAGATCGCTAGTGACGTTGAGTCCGACGGCGAAGCGAACCGGAGCGGTAACAGTGAGAGAACGAGAATCGGAGCGACGAGATCGTGAGACGATGAGCGAACAGAGTGAGAGACTCGATTTCTGAGCGAAATCATGGTGAGGATCGCGAACCAGAGAGAGCGACAGATCGAGAGAGCGGCGGCTAGGGTTCTTGAGTGGGGAAGATGAAACTGAGATATATCGTGTCTTTTTGAGAGAAAGCAACTTATTTCCATTCCTCTTTTAGTTGTGTTTTATATTTAAGTTTTGAGTTTAGTTTTAATTTTTATATGTTTAAGTTTGTTTGATATAAATAGCTTCAGTAAAAAATAATTTACTCTAAAAAATAATTTCTGTTTTATTTCATTAAACCTGATTATCTTTTTTTTTATTATTATTGTATAAACTGTTTCGGTCAAACAAAATATATTAGTTCTTTTTAATGTTTTTTTTATTTATTTTACTTTTATAATTTAAGTTTAACATTAATGTAAAAATTAATTAGATTTAGTCATATTAATTTGAAATCATAATAAAATGAGTTTAACATAGCATTAGTTGTAGGATTGTTTGGTCTTGGTGTTTAGTTCGTGTGGTGACACTTGTCACCACCGCTTTGGTTCATTCAAAATCTGGTGTATATATGTCTATGGTATCCATTTTGCTCCCCCCTGCTTTAGCCATCAGATCTGCCAGAGTCCAGATCCGACGATCCAGAATGGAGGACCACAGCATGCCTCATGGGAGCTGCCACACAAGATCCAGCAGCTTGGTTTTGGGCTTGGGCTCGCTTGTCGCTTGCACCCCAGTTTAAAGCTTCAATCGGCCCATTCCTAAACTTTCTAAATTCAATATTATGCAAGTTTTTTTTTATATATAATGATGTATTAAATAATGTTTGGCGTATGATAGTTTTTTATTTGTTGAATTATCAATTAAATTGTTAGTTGATTTTTCATCAAGTAAAAAAATATCTATACTAATAATTATTTAAATTCCGATTTGTATTGTGTGTTAATTTATTTTCTTTTATTATCCGCTATTACATTATCCGCTTGCATGTTTATTACGCGATTGAACACTCCACTCTCACATTAATATAAAAACAACAACGCCTCCGCTCTCTCTCATTTTTGGTTACCCACACCAAATTCTCTAAGGGTCTCATGGTTGGGGATGGGCATGGCCATCCTCACGAGGTTAATTAAGGCCCTCGCCTTGATTAATCATAACCCGAAAAACAATTGGTCCATATACCAATCACCATGCACCGTGGTCTCATGGTTGGGGATAGAGCACCTATCCTCACGAGGTTAATCAAGTCCATATACTTGGTTAATCATAACCCGAAATATCATTTCTCTACGTCCAACGCCGCAATTTTCAACACACTTTCAAATCAAAAAATAGTGTTATGGTACTTAATTAAATTGTTAGAGGTTCGCCCAACGATTTAATTAAAATGTAAAGTATTCGGGCCATTAGAGGGTAACCCAATGACTTGAATACTTTATTCCATACACTTGAACATTTAAAACACTTTCATATTAAATTAATTAATTGAATTTGTTTTCTTTAAATCAATTTTTCTACAAAAAACAAAAAAACATAGTGTTATGGTACTTAATTAAATTGTTAGAGGTTCGTCCAACGATTTAATTAAAATGTAAAGTATTTGGGCCATTAGAGGGTAACCCAATGACTTAAATACTTTATTCCATAACACTTAATAAAAAGTGAACTTTGTTTCACCTCACTCCTTTCATAATAAAGATTTTTGGATGAGAGAAGATCGGTTGACCTCAATCACCAATCTCGAGTATCGAATCGTTAGAGGATATCCCGACGTTTTGGTACTTGTCATCTACCATTAAAATCAATTCAACCCATTCAAATCCTTTTTCGCTCATACGCGATTATCAAAATTAAAAACATTTTCAATTAAAATCAACACAACCAATCCAAGACATTTTCAACCAGAACTACGGAGTTTTGACTTTCCCATTGCACGAGGGAATACGTAGGCACGCGGTTTCGAAACTGTGTCAAACTCAAAATAATAATAAACAAATCTCTTTTCTTCTTTCTTATTCATAATTTAGAAATTAGCGAATACACACACAAACACATTTTGAACTAAATGGGTCCCATCGAGTACGATGGACGTAAGAGGTGCTAATACCTTCCTCTTGCGTAACCGACTCCCGAATCCATATTTTTGGTCTTGTAGACCGCCTTATCCGGTTTTTGTGGGTTTTATCTATATTTTCCCATTCTTTCTAGAACAAATAAAATTAGGTGGCGATTTCATTGTTTTGAAAATTCATTTTAAATGATTTTTTGAAAATCGAGTTGCTTCAGTTGGCGACTTCACTGGGGAATTTTTTAAAATCTTTTTGACTAAGCGAGTCAACCCTAGTTTAGTACTTCGCATGTTTGTGTGTTTGTTTATCGCTTTCTTCTTTATGCTCATCTATTGTTTATTGCTTATTATTTTCTTTACACTTTATATATATTAATCTGTTGAGATATTATAGTGATGGGAATTCATGGGCATTGATACATAGATAAGCCCACTACCCAGGCTTCTAGGTCACCTTTTAGGAATAGAGGGGTTGCGTAGCCTAGGTCCACCTGACTCCATTGTCTTGTTGGCCCGAAGCGAAGACTCTGGCTTAGAGTTGGTTGTTTTAAGGAGGTTGTTGGCCCGCGATAGCGCAGGACATCAATCTTTGGACAAATGACCTATAACTCTAAGTTTGTTCATGTTGTCCTAACCGAGACCAAACGCTCAAATTTCGGATTTCGAGCAACCCGTTAAGAGCCGTTTCTTGGGGTATACTTTTACAAATACTATCGCCATGTAGGCCTCTCGCACGATGATAGTGTTTGTAAAAGGGGATCTGAGACTCCAAGAAACATTTAGCAAAAAACATTAAAACCACCTTATTCGGGATTATTGGGTAGAAGCTTAGAGCTATCCTATCGTAGGAGCCCACCTAAATAAGTTGTTCTAATTACCAATATCCATCCCTGATTCACGTCTCTGTGAACTTGTTATTATCATCATGTTGCATTCCATTTGCATCAATCATCTCAAAAGAATTTATTTCTCTTATCATCCATGCATCATCATGCATTTCAACCAGAGGACTCATTTCAACCTGGCTTCTTATTCAGAATATCAAGACTGCAAAACTGATTTCCTGACATCATCGTCATCATGGATCAACTTCAGGCAAGTGAGGCTGCGATGAATACTCATGTAGATACCCAGATGGATCAATTCATGGAGATTATCCAGAACCTCGCCATTGGACAAGAAGAGTTAAAGCAAGTTGTTCAGAGGTCCGAAGTTGTCGCAATTAATCATGTTAATCCACCAGGTGTTAATCTTAACCACATGGAGGTCCTTTCAAATCAAAATGTCAAAAAAACCGTTCAGATGCATGTCAATGGAACTCCTCACTATGAGGATATCTTCATGTCTTCGTTTGACACCTTCAGGTTTCCGATTGAAGAGACTGAATCTGAGAAAAAGCTTCACCTCCTCGAGAAAAGGATGAAAGCTATTGAGGGTCGTAATTCCCTTGGTTTAGACGCTCCTAGTTTGTGCTTGGTGCTTGGTATCAAAATTCCTGCAAAGTTCAAAGTCCCCATTTTTGAGAAATATAAGGGTACCTCTTGTCCGATTACTCATATTAAAGCCTATTGCAATAAGATGGCTCCATATGTGGAAAATGACAAGCTCCTCATGCACTTTTTTCAAGATAGCCTCAGTGGAGCATCTCTCGAGTGGTACACTCGTCTTGAACGAACTCACATCCAAACTTGGAAGGAATTGGCTGAAGCTTTCGTCAATCACTACGACTATAATAGGGACATGGCTCCCACCAGAATTCAACTCCAAGGTTTAACTCAGAAGATTGAAGAATCTTTCAAAGAGTATGCGCAGAGATGGAGAAAATTAGCTGCTAGAGTTCAACCTCCTCTTTTGGAAGGAGAACTCATTGAGATGTTCTCCAATACCTTGCAGGATCCCTATCTGGTTGATGAATGTACTTCTACATTTTCACACCTGGTTGTTGTAGGGGAACGAATTGAGCGTGGTCTCAAGATGGGTAATAGTCAGGATGTTGCTATTATCTTTGAATTTCTAGAGCAAATTGATCAAGAGGCAAGTACAATTTTCGAGGATGAGGAAGAAGCTCCTGTTTACCCTCCATTTTAGATGCCTAATCAAGTGACAAAAGCTACCTCTAATCAGTGTGCTCCACAAATCTGTGTTGCAACTGTCTGTCAAACACTTGGTCAGTATGCTCCCCAACAGCAGAACGCTCCTCGACAACAAACTTATCGACAAAATCATCAACAGCGAGGTGGGAAGAATCTGATAAGGCCAAGAAAAGTGCATGATCGAATCCCTATGGCTCATAGTGAGTTGCTAACTCACCTACTCCAACATTCTTTGGTGGAATTAAAGGAGCTCGGGACGCCTCCTTTTCCGTATCCTTTGGGATATGATCCTGATGCCTACTGTGAGTTCCATTCTAGGGCACCTGGCCATACAATTGAAGGATGTAATCTTTTCAAAGGCACAGTTCAGAAACTCATTGATTCCAAAGCCATCACGTTCACTCCAGAGGGCCTACACATCAATTGAACTCTCCTTTGACTCAGTGAACGCCAGGACCACGAAGTGCATCTTCTGAAGCAAGAAATCCATACGGAGACCAGTCTCCTCAACATGGAGATTTCTAGTTTCATCTTGCATGCTCATTTGTAATCTTTCTTATTTTGTTAAGTACTTTCTTGTATGCAAAACTTGCGCATTTCTGAATACTAATCATAAGGCATTGAATATGTTTGTCTTGAATTGATCCATTCGTATTCACTCTTATTTGTTTTACTATGCTTTTGATATTCAACTCTTATTAATAAAGCAACACCTCTGTAGGGAGGATGATGAACAATTTACCCAGAATCTCAAACGTTATGCTTTCGAGTAAAAACCCTGCTAACGATGTACAGGCCTTGTTTCAAATTCCCAAACACCGGAGATATAAGGGAGTGAAACCCTCGTTAACCCCTTTTGAGCCTCGAAGTAGGAGTTTCTTTTCTGTTCAGAAAAAACCCTCATTTTTTAACCTGGGGCAGGGTAGTGTTCAGTTAACCCGATCGAGCGTTCAAAACTCATCAAGAGTGCGCATCCAAGGATACAACAATGGTTATCCTTCAAAAGGTTGAGGAAGGTCAAGCCGCAGTGGTCAATCTTCGCCAATCAACAATGTGCATCGAAAGAGGTTGAAACCGTAAAGGTTATCTCTCGCACAAGAAATCAGCAGATGATGATACCACAATTGTTATCTCTCATCCGCCAAGGATTCACGCAGTCACAGTTACTTCCAATCAAACAAGGGTGCAAGATCACACGACTTGTTCAAAAAAAAGTGGTAAAAAAATGATGACAAAAAGCCCGCTAAGTCAAAACTTCATAATAAGTCGCTTAGGCAAAAATGGCAAAAGAAAAGAAAATAAAAAAAGAAAAGGATTACCAGACAAATAAAATCCTCAGCAAAAGAACAAAGTCGTGTGATCAGACACCAAAAGAAAAAGGTGAGTGACTGTCGTGTCCATGAAACCTCAGTGTTTCCTCAACCATCATAAACTTCTCTAAAGAGATGAATGCTCGCATCAAGTTATCTGAACCTAGGATTGGAGAACATCACGAAGAATGGGAGGGCACCAAATATTTTGAGCCTAAAAATCTTTTTTCTAAAAACCCGTGAGCCAGACCACGTTACAACCCTTGAAAGTCCTAATTGAAGCATGGGTTAATTCGAAAGCAAAATTGTTACAAGAATACGGTAACCTGACTCCTAGGAGGCTTGCTAAACATTTGAGTTGGTATCACTCAATCTTTTACAAAAAAATTCAATGTTTCAATATCTTTTCAATAAAAGTTTCTTTAACTTCAAGACAAACATGAACTTTGCATTAGAATTATCATTCGTAGAATAAAATATTCTTTGCATATAGATAAGTTCTTAAACATCAAGTAAGGTTGCATAATGAGCATCAGATGGATAATTTGATTGTCTTGAAAGACATATTCCTTCAAGTATTTGATTGAGCACAAAGCAGCTCAAGTTGAGAAGTAAGGTTGTGAAGTAGCCTACTTTCCATATGTAAATTAACCACCCTGAGTAGGTGATGTCTTCAAAGTTCCGCCAATCTGGAGCAATTATGTCGAGATTCAAAGAATCTCTCAAAGTGCTGAGCAATCAGGGGATCCATCCGAGCAAGGTTGAAACCTTCTTTACCTTTGGTTAGCCAGGGGCAGTATTTCCATGTTTATAATACCGGGGCAGATTATCTTGATGGTACGAATCTCAGGAAGCCTTTCTCGAGGCTATTTTCTTCAAAGTCCCTACAGACTGGGGCAAAGCATTATGTAGGGGCATTTCTCCACCTCATAATTAATCAGGTCAAGTCCAGGCGCAAGCTAAACAACCGTTGAGTTTGAATGGCATGTCAGGAAGTCAGGATCGTCATCCTCAGCTCATCAGAGATCTAAGTCTGTGTTGGATTTCTCCATTAGAAGTTCAGGATCAATATCTCCAATTCAAGTCAGGATCGTTATCCTCAGCTCATCAGAGATCAAGATTTTGTTATCCAAAGATTTTTAAATAAAGAGCGTGATACGCCTGAGCTTTGGTCACCAACAAAGTTTCTTTCTCTCCAACAAGAGTTATCTATGGCATATGTGTGCCCTTGGATGTTATCTCTTTCCCAGAAGCGGAATATTGCAAAGAGCGGTTTACACCAGCAAGATCATTTTCAAAGGCTCACTTATACCAGAAGATGTTGTCGACTCCTCCTATGCAAGAACTCGTGATCTAGAGTTAATTTCAGGAATTCTATGCAACATGATTGTCATCCCAGATGAATGTTAATCTCCAAGAGTTACTTCTCCAGTGATGCTGATCATTGAAAAAGGATACTTCTATTCTACAATCCCCTTGTCGGAGACCAGACTATCATCTCTTTGATAAAAAAAACAGATGATTTATATTCAATCCATGGATGGTTGATATTTCCTCGGCAGCTCACAATTGCCTTTAGTCCCAGGAGAAATATTAAAACATGCATCACTGCATTGCATAACATCCTAAAAAAAAACGCGTAGCATTTCCATTGATATGGAGCATTACGCTAAAAAATAATAATCTCAAACATGCATCACTGCATTGCATAACATCCTAAAAAAAAACGCGTAGCATTTCCATTGATATGGAGCATTACGCTAAAAAATAATAATCTCAAACATGCATCACTGCATTGCATAACATCCTCAAAAAAAACGCGTAGCATTTCCATTGATATGGAGCATTACGCTAAAAAATAATAATCTCAAACATGCATCTAAAGCATAAGCCAGATTAAGGTTTTTATCGAGTACCTTTTGCGTCTCCGAAGAGAAATCATTCAATTAAAAAATCCCCAAGTGGTATTCCCAGTCAGAGTTCCCTCAAGAAATTCTTCTTGTTGTTGTTATCTGCATTTTTGACCCTGTGTCGGTCTCTTACATCATTCAATTCAATTCATTTACCAAGCGTCTTGCTTTTCTTTTGCTAATTTTTTATTTTGGTATTCTTACCCGTGTTTGCCTCTATCGTTAGAGTGTGAGTAAGAGTCGGTGTCTAACCTTTCTTGCTTCTCGGTTATTTGAGTATCCATACTTGGTGTGTGGTAATTCATATAATTGCCACTCTTGAAGAATTACACCCCGCCTTTGGCCTGAGGGATATTGTATTTCTTGCATATTCGCAAACTTTTGAAGTCCAACATAGCCTAGCAATCCTCGCTAGAGTCTCTTTTGGTTGGTCTCTTTCCCCGTGAATTCGTCTTCGATCGACGATTTTAACATTCCATATATCTTCTCCCGAGTCTCGCTCGGTCTCCTTCTTGTGTGTGTCTAATATCTTTACGACATATACCGTTCTCATTTTGATCTACGATGCAACTTATTGAAGTACGCGTTCCAAAGATCTATGAGTTCTTACCTTTCGATCGAAGCAACTTATTGAAGTATGCTCGTTCCAAAGGTCCGTCTGGTTTCGTTTTGATCTGCGATGCAACTTATTGAAGTATGCTGCTCCAAAGATCTACTGTTCTCATTTTGATCTGCGATGCAACTTATTGAAGTATGCGTCCAAAGATCTATGAGTTCTTACCTTTCGATCGCGAAGCAACTTATTGAAGTATGCTCGTTCCAAAGGTCTGTCTGTTTCGCTTTGATCGCGATGCAACTTATTGAAGTATGCTGCTCCAAAGATCTACTGTTCTCATTTTTGATCTACGATGCAACTTATTGAAGTATGCGCTCCAAAGATCTATGAGTTCTTACCTTTACGATCCGCGAAGCAACTTATTGAAGTATGCTCGTTCCAAAGGTCCGTCTGTTTCGCTTTTGATCTGATGCAACTTATTGAAGTATGCGTTCCAAAGATCTACTGTTCTCATTTTTGATCTGCGATGCAACTTATTGAAGTATGCGTTCCAAAGATCTATGAGTTCTTACCTTTCGATCTGAAGCAACTTATTGAAGTATGCTCGTTCCAAAGGTCCGTCTGGTTTTTTTGATCTGCGATGCAACTTATTAAAGTATGCGCGCTCCAAAGATCTACTGTTCTCATTTTTGATCAAGCAACTTATTAAAGTATGCGCTCCAAAGATCTACTGTTTCATTTTTGATCTGCGATGCAACTTATTGAAGTATGCTCGTTCCAAAGATCTATGAGTTCTTACCTTTCGATCGAAGCAACTTATTGAAGTATGCTCGTCCAAAGGTCTGTTTCGTTTTTGATCTGCGATGCAACTTATTGAAGTATGCTCGTTTCAAAGATCTATCGTTGCTTTCTAATCTGCGAAGTCGCTTATTCAAGCGCATTCGCTTCTCGATGTACCAACACCAAAAAAAATCACAAAAATAGAAAATAAAAAGTTAAAAAAAAAACATAAACATTTGTACTTGTTCTTCGGAGCGCAAATTTTTGGGTTCTTGTAGTATTTAATCTTCTTCTACCCTGAAAGCTCGAAAGGCTAGCACCAATCTCACTTTCGGGTTTAAGACGATTAAATAGGGGCAATATTGCACCCCAAATTTGCCCTCCTATATCAATATTATCGCTTAGGCTTTGCATTCATTTGCATACGTTCCATTGGGCCACTCGCTAGACATTCATTCGTTCATTACATCGCATCATTACTTACATCGAGGCGATCGGATTTCAAACTCACATCATTTTGTGTTTGAAAGAACCCGTTGCACATGCGTGCATTGGTGTCTTTGATTATTGGGTTTTAGGTCCGGACTGCTTGAGGTTTAGAAGGTGGAGTCGAAGGATTATGCTCACAACGGGTTACAATTTTCCTAAAAAGGGGCTTGCTTGAAGGTTTGAGTTTCAAGGGTTTTGGATTACTAGATTATCGGCTTTTATATCGCGTTTTCAATACACTTCGGTTTGAAGAAGGATGGGAAATCGGATTTGTTTGCAAGATGTTATTTTTCTCAAATCTTTAAGTTTTCATTCTCACCGTAAGTCCTAGATTGCGTGTTTAATTCATCAACTTACGCGGGTTTACTTCATGAGTGTGCAAGGAGGGTTCATTTTCGTGGCATTTTTCCCAAATATATTTCCTCTCATGTTTTTCTTATGTTCTACGGCCTAATTGTATCTATAACTTCGAGTTCTCCATTTAGGGTTCTCAAGGATTTCTTTTAGATCAACCATAGGAAACAAGTTTCAATTCAAAAGCCAAGTTTCAAACAAACTCATTCAATATTCAAATCTCTTTTCCATCCTTGTCATTCAAGTTTCAAAGTCTTACTCAAATTCAAAATGATATTAAAGGAATACCCGCTTATAAAGTGGAATCAAACTTCGAATTCAACATTCGCTTAACTTTGGTTTGTACAATTGCTACATGAATCATCAAAGTTTACAATGTCAATTTGGATATATGTGTTGATTACAAGATTCAAACTTTTGATACAAATTCTTCAAGAATACAAATATAAGCTATGGCTTTGAATTCAAAAAATACAAGCAAATTTCTTCTTCTATGTCCAAATCCTATTGTATTCTAATGGAAGTTTTTGTTGCTTTCCTTTCTACATTCTTGCTCTATCTTCAAACCTTGCCTTCTTGTCCAAAGCTTTCCTTTGCCATTCCTCCAAGCTTGCACCATTGCTCACATTCATGAAACAAACAAGGAAACGGTTAGCAAATAAACGAACAACATTAACAAGTATTCAAAACGATTTTTATCTCATCATTAGGGGGAAATAATTGGGATCAGGTTATGTTAGAAGTGTTTATCATTCATGTTCAAAAAACCCACCCTTTTGCAAATCACAACTCATGTTGGTTCACAAAAGGGGGGTGTGGCTCAGAAATCATCATTGCCACTGCTGCAAGTACATTGCTGTCCCATAAATCAGAAAATACAGTGCTGTCCCATAAATCAGAATATACATCAATAACAGCCCAACAGATCACAGAAAACACAGCAGCCCAACAAAAGTTCACAAAGAGTTTTAGCCCATCAAATAATGTCATAAGTCCAATACACAAAAATCAAAGTCACTATTGTTTTCTAACCGATGATCGAAACATAACACCTAAGCCCATTTTCGATTCACAAGGCCCTTATCCCAAAGACTAGAAACCCTAGTAGAGGACATTATAAAAGCAATGAATACACAAGAATCAAGGCAGCGATCATTTTTTCGAAAAACCCTAGCCGTAAACACAAAGTCAACCCGTAAACACAAGAACAAAGAAGCATTCATACTAACAAAGAAACCCAAACACAAAGCAACCAAGAACAGTCAAAAAACCAGAACAATAACACAAAATCATCATCTCCTAATTATTTCCCCCTTCAGAAAAAAGCCGAAAATAGCCACGAGAAAGAAGAGAGCGGAAAGGTATTACCGGTTTAGCTGAGAAGAGAGGAGGTTGCGGACCTAACGTGTCGCCATCCTTCTCCCTTCCTTGTCTCCGTTTCTTTTTTTTGTATTTTCAACATCGATATTGTCATCATCATTGTTTAGAGCTAGGTTTTCCTTCCCTTTTGCCATGTCGAAACTGTAAACGCAAAACCGAACGGTTACACAAAAAAAAACAACATGCAAATGATGTAAACAGAGCGAATCGGACGAGAGAGATGAGAGATCGCGGTGAGATCGCTAGTGACATTGAGTCCGACGGCGAAGCAAACCGGAGCGGTAACAGTGAGAGAACGAGAATCGGAGCGACGAGATCGTGAGACGATGAGCGAACAGAGTGAGAGACTCGATTTCTGAGCGAAATCGTGGTGAGGATCGCGAACCAGAGAGAGCGACAGATCGAGAGAGCGGCGGCTAGGGTTCTTGAGTGGGGAAGATGAAACTGAGATATATCGTGTCTTTTTGAGAGAAAGCAACTTATTTCCATTCCTCTTTTAGTTGTGTTTTATATTTAAATTTTGAGTTTAGTTTTAATTTTTATATGTTTAAGTTTGTTTGATATAAATAGCTTCAGTAAAAAATAATTTACTCTAAAAAATAATTTCTGTTTTATTTCATTAAACCTGATTATCTTTTTTTTTATTATTATTGTATAAATTGTTTCGGTCAAACAAAATATATTAGTTCTTTTTAATGTTTTTTTATTTATTTTACTTTTATAATTTAAGTTTAACATTAATGTAAAAATTAATTAGATTTAGTCATATTAATTTGAAATCATAATAAAAATGAGTTTAGCATAGCATTAGTTGTAGGATTGTTTGGTCTTGGTGTTTAGTTCAGGTGGTGACACTTGTCACCACCTGCTTGTCTATTCAAAATCTGTGTATATATGTCTATGGTATCCATTTTGCTCCCCTACTTTAGCCATCGATCGCGAGTCCGATCCGACGATCCGTAATGGAGGACCACAAGATGCCTCATGGGAGCCGCCACACAAGATCCAAGCTTGGTTTTGGGCTTGGGCTTTTCTTGCACCCCATTTAAAGCTTCAATCGGCCCATTCCTAAACTTTCTTTTAAATTCAATATTATGCAAGTTTTTTTATATATAATGATGTATTAAATAATGTTTGGCGATGATAGTTTTTATTTGTTGAATTATCAATTAAATTGTTAGTTGATTTTTCATCAAGTAAAAATATCTATACTAATAATTATTTAAATTCGATTTGTATTGTGTTAATTTATTTTCTTTTATTATCCGCTATTACATTATCCGCTTGCATGTTTATTTGAACACTCCACTCTTCATCCGCTTCTCTCATTTTTGGTTACCCACACCAAATTCTCTAAGGGTCTCATGGTTGGGATGGGCATGGCCATCCTCACGAGGTTAATTAAGGCCCTCGTTGCCTTGATTAATCATAACCCGAAAAACAATTGGTCCATATACCAATCACCATGCACTGGGTCTCATGGTTGGGATAGAGCACCTATCCTCACGAGGTTAATCAAGTCCATATACTTGGTTAATCATAACCCGAAATATCATTTCACGTCCAACGCCGCAATTTTCAACACACTTTCAAATCAAAAATAGTGTTATGGTACTTAATTAAATTGTTAGAGGTTCGCCAACGATTTAATTAAAATGTAAAGTATTCGGCCATTAGAGGGTAACCCAATGACTTGAATACTTTATTCCATACACTTGAACATTTAAAACACTTTCATATTAAATTAATTAATTGAATTTGTTTTCTTTAAATCAATTTTTCTACAAAAAACACAAAAACATAGTGTTATGGTACTTAATTAAATTGTTAGAGGTTCGCCCAACGATTTAATTAAAATGTAAAGTACTTGGGCCATTAGAGGGTAACCCAATGACTTAAATACTTTATTCCATAACACTTAATAAAAAGTGAACTTTGTTTCACCTCACTCCTTTCATAATAAAGATTTTTGGATGAGAGAAGATCGGTTGACCTCAATCACCAATCTCGAGTATCGAATCGTTAGAGGATATCCCGACGTTTTGGTACTTGTCATCTACCATTAAAATCAATTCAACCCATTCAAATCCTTTTTCTCATACGCGATTATCAAAATTAAAAACATTTTCAATTAAAATCAACACAACCAATCCAAGACATTTTCAACCAGAACTACGGAGTTTTGACTTTCCCATTGCACGAGGGAATACGTAGGCACGCGGTTTCGAAACCGTGTCAAACTCAAAATAATAATAAACAAATCTCTTTTCTTCTTTCTTATTCATAATTTAGAAATTAGCGAATACACACACAAACACATTTTGAACTAAATGGGTCCCATCGAGTACGATGGACGTAAGAGGTGCTAATACCTTCCTCTTGCGTAACCGACTCCCGAATCCATATTTTTGGTCTTGTAGACCGCCTTATCCGGTTTTTGTGGGTTTTATCTATATTTTCCCGTTCTTTCTAGAACAAATAAAATTAGGTGGCGATTTCATTGTTTTGAAAATTCATTTTAAATGATTTTTTGAAAATCGAGTTGCTTCACACACATTATTGACCGTGCATATCAACGAACATCCTTTATATGTATTGTCTGGATAGTTTCTTGCCGGTTCAGTAGATATACGTCGAATGTGTATAGACACACATTCTTGACCGTGCGTATCGATGCACATCCTTTATCTGTATTGTCTGGATTGCGATATTATGCAGGTGTATTTGCTTCGGATGTGTATCTACGCACATTCTGATGATGCTTTTGGTACCTCCGCACATTGTTCACCAAATTTCTTTATTGCGTGTCAGCAGTACTTGAATTTTTCCAGAGTATTTTTAGCTCGCATTGATCTTCGGATTTAATATCCGTTTGGTATTTTCTATACCTTTTTATCGCATTCTTTTACTGCTTTTCTAGAGAGCATGAGAAGTAGGGGTTTCCATTTTCCTTGCCATGAGAAGTAGGAATAGAGATGTATGATGGGGCTTCCGTAGTTGGAGCATGTTAAGGAACCCCTCTGGTTTATTTAAAGACCCGTTTAGGGCGCTTCTGTTTGCTAATTGTGTTTGGTTTGTTTAAAGTCCTCTTCTGTGCATAGGGAGGCGATTTTCATTGCGTATTTACAATTGTGCTTGCATAGGTCAAAAGTGGTTAGAATACCCGACGTGGCACCACCAAGAAAAGTCCCACTTTTTATATTTCCTGTTATCGAGTCATTGATATGATAGGCAAGCGGAAAGGGTCGGCAGTCGTTACCCGCAGTTCTAGTTCGTGTCTTGTATGGTACACGCGAATCATGTTACTATTCCTATATCGAGTCAATAACAAAGTGGCCAGAGTCCCCTATTATGACTCTTCACTCATTCATGGGGTTCACATTATTGCAGAACTCGCATCATTTGCTCTGTAGGTTATGCCTACGCTTGTTTGACATTTATTTGCGTATTGCATTGTTTGTGTGCTTCTGCCAAAGCACTTATTTGTTTAATCCCTCTACATCCCTTGGTCGTTCAACCTAGGTGGATGTTAGAATAGTTTCCCTAGGTTTGCTCGGTTAGGATAGTCTTCGAGCTTAGACTTTTATCCTCAACCATAGGGTCACTTTGCATGATAACATTAGGGGTAGAAGTAGTTAGTTTCCCTTTCTTGTTTTCTAGTTTCTTTTGCATCCTTGCATGTAATAAAACTAAAACTTGTTTTCTTTTCTTTTGAAAATTAAAACACTTAATAATGGTTCGAACTCCTTTTTCAAAGGTAAAAGCAACCAACCAAGACTAAACCTTTTTCGCCTACAGGTGTATTTTCTTTTTGTGTTTAAAACTGTTTTTCATAAGTAAAAAACACAAAACCCACCAAAACATGTGAGCCAAACTACGACGCTCTGACTTTCCCATTGCACGAGGGAATACGTAGGCATCTTGTCATGGGGCTCGATTGAGCAAGATTTGTAAATACTTCCTTCTTTTTCCCATGTTTTCTTTATTTTCCTTTCTTTCACATGAATTCTCTTTTAGCATACAGATATAGCGATTAAGCAGCAAATAGATATAAACACATCCATTAGATATAAAATAGAAGTGGATACCATATAGTACTACAGACGTGTGGGGTGCTAATACCTTCCCTTCACGTAATAGATTCCCTTACCCTATCTCTCGGTTGCCAGACCGTGTCTTATCCCTTTCAGGTTTTCGTGATGCATTTACCTTTCTTCTTTTGCGAGATAAAAAATGTTCGATGGCGACTTCATTGATATGGTTATCGAATGATGTTCAGCCGGTTGTTTCAGTGTGTATTAAGATCTTCTAATGTACTTAATAGAGTTTACACCTGCTTGTGTAGAAGCATATTATTGATAGCGAACAATGTAAAAAAACAAACAGTTGTTTGTTCCTCAAAGGAACATTTAGGTCAGAAGCTCTAAGAGGACTAAGAAGGTCTCTTAGTGGGAAATCCTATTAGAAGGTCTGGGTGATCAGATATTGATTAGGTCATTGATTGTTATATCCTTTTGGATCCCTGAACATATCATTGAAAGATTCCTTGAGAAAGCAAGTGAAGCTCAGAAGCTCAAGAAGACAGTGGTTGTTGGTCATTATGAGAAATTCTATCAGAAGATCAAGTGTGATCAAATTCTGAATAGGTCAGTGAACGTTATATCTCTCTAGATCACTGAACGTGTCACTGAATGTTAGTCACTGGAAATTGGCCCATGCAAATGTAATCAGTTTGATTATATTGGATTAAGACCTTGAGTTCAAGGAAAAATGACCTCGGAAGGGTGGATTGGAGTAGCTTGAGGTTATCAAGTGAACCAGGAAAAAGTCATGTGTTCTTTACTGTTTGCTTATGCCTTTGTGTTTATATTTTTACAGTTTGTTAGAAGCAATAGTTAGATACAATCGTGAGAAGCAAAAGTTCAGAAGCAAGAATCAACGTGAAGATGTCTAATAAACGAAAAGTTTATTAAGAAGTGGAAATCAAATTCAAACCCCCCTTTCTTGCGTTTTCTTCACACCTTCACTAATTTCTTTAATAAGATAGGAGAATATAAAATGGGTGTCTAAAAGTAGCAGGAACATTCTTTTTGACAAAGAAATCATTATACCAAGCAAATCCATACTCAGATAAAGAAATAAAAAACAAAAATCACCCGACTAAAGAAAATCGAACACAAATTCGAACAATAAACAAAAATCACATAAAGAATTAATGGGAAAGGATATACTAATAAACCTAAATCTGTCAAAAAAGGTTGAGATTGAGATATTTCAATTTTAAGAAATTGGAATATTAATATCACTAAAAAAGACTCGTTTTCTAGATATGGAGAAAAACGCATAAAAGCTAAAACTTTACAACAACAAAAAAACACGAACAAAAGCAAGACTCATTTGCTAGATCTGAAAAATATCTCATAAAAAATGAAACTTTGCAACAAAAAAACACGAACAAGAACAAGACTCATTTGCTAGATTTGAAGAAAAACCCATAAAAGCTAAAACTTTGAAGTCCAAACAAGATCAAAAACAAGGTAAACATTAATAATCGTACAATTTGATTAGAAGACTTGAAATGAACGGTGAAGATTAGTATTTCCATAATGTTAGCCACATGTAATGATGGGAGAAATTTAGTAGCTTGATTCTTTAACCGTCATCCAAAAATAAAGAAAAAGAAAACAAATAAAATATGTAAATGGAGAACATATAGCAAGATAGAGAAAACAATGAAGGTAAGTATGTCAGGGTTCCAAATAAGAAATTGGCTCAAACTAAATAATTGAAGTAATAAAACTAAAAATAAGTTAGGTAATAAAACTAAAAAGTAAACCAAAAAGTCAGGTCATATATTAAAATTCATCAACATTGTCATGTAGTCAAAACGATTTTTCTAGAAAATTTAACGGCAAGAGCCATTTTGAGTAACAAAACCATTTTTAAGGAACTACAATAATATAACATTTTTCAGTTAACGGATCAATGCAAAATGTAACACCCTTCTAAATATTCCGCGATTATTATAATATATTCAGAGTTAACATGTATTAAAGGACATCACAATTAATTAAAATAAATTTTCCAAACATATGTCATGTTTTATTGAAGAACATAATTTAATTTAATCAATAAATTTACATGTTCTACACAGCGGAATAACCTCAAAACTTGGATAAGTTCAAAACAAAACAAAACTTCAAAGGTCTATGCCTTGAGTAATCAAACAAATATCCAAATAAACATCAAAACAAAATAGAGTTTAACAATGACTCTAAATAAGCGTTTCTCAGTGTTACAAATCAGAGCATGACACCGACACGCGATAAAATAAAAGCATATCTCTACGAGCCATCTTCACCAACTCCTAAGCTGCTAGAGCTTCAATCTGAAATCATCAAAGTAAGGGTGAGACTTCATCATAATTACAATGAATTATAAATTCATAGAGCAACAAAATCTCATAAGCTATTATTCCACCCTATTCAGCATAATTAGATTTAATTCACAACTCCAAGTTATGAACATACATTACACACAACAACAAGATTATAACACTGGAAACCATCCTATCATGTTATAACTCATACAAAATGCAATGCAAGACTCGATGCATGTGGTACCGACAATGAACTAAATTCACATACCGTTCCATTCCAACTTGGACATAGCATTAACATCTATTCCATTCCAACTCGGACATAGATAAAACCTCACCGCCCATTCCAACTCGACAACAGATATTGGCCAACTCACTAATTCCACACAATGAGAATTAGCTACCACCAATGTATATGCATGCACATCAACAACATGCAACATCAACAACAACACATGATATCAACAACCATCATGAACAATCACCAAAAATGTAGCATGAACAAATCACCAGAATTATAGCATTCAAGAATTTACTCATCAACCAGTAATGCCACCAATAACACATACATGCAAACATCAATACACATCCAATTCATCAGTACAACAACATACTATTTCCATCCACCAAGTACACCAGATACGATTAACTACCAAATCGAAAAAACCAACACTTTCCCAACATAAAACAAATTAATTATTATTTTCTTCATTTTATAAAATAGAGTATTTAATTTAAAGAATAATTTCCAAAACGGCGATCAAAAAGGACTTACGGTTCAAAAGATATGATTTTTCAAAGTTTAATAATTTTCTAAAAAGTAACAGTGGTAACCGGTTCCTCCTGGGGAGTAACTAGTTCCCACTCTCATAGTGAAAACACGCCTCTGGAAATTATACTGGAAACTCAGTTCCTCCCACAAAGTAACTGGTTTCCACGATACAGAATTATCACCCTGCTGGAAAATATACCAGGAATTCAGTTCCTCCCAGGGAGTAACCGGTTCCTGCGATCCCCTGTAGCAGAAAATTATATTTTCACAACATGCTTATTTTCCCAACTCAATTCCATCATCCAAATGTGAACCAAACCGCAGATTATCACCAGAATCATTCAACAAGCAATATTATGATGCACAACAACACAATCCAACAATACCTAACAATCCTATAACATGTGATTGATTCAATTTCATGCAATTAGACAATTTAAGACCAAATTCCATAAACCTAGAAAATCATAAATTGGGATTCCTAACTACTTAATCAACCTTATCATTCTCAAAATCTATAAGGCATGATAATCAGATAAAATTACCCCTTACCTGAGAAATTCCTTGAATCTTTGGGTTCTTGGTTCTTCTCTTTCCTTCTGCCTCTTCTCACTTCTCACGTACGATCAATTTCTCCAAAAAGACTCCCAATTCACTTTTCCTCTTTTCTTTTCTTTTATTATTATTCTATAATAATAATAACAAAATAGTAAGTTTAGAGGCTTTTACTCCTCACACCCCCTTCTACTCTTTATACCAACAACCCAATTTCCTTTTTATTTAATTAAATAGTTCCAATAATCCAAAAATCCAATAATTCACTTTCTAATCAAATAAATAATTCAAATTCAAATTATCTAATAATTGAAAATATTGGGGTGTTACACAAAATATTATATTAATTTAAGAGATCAAAAGATGCATTAAGCCTTATATATAATATAAATATTCATCAACCCAACTACACGTAAAACCATGAGAGTTATCACAACCAAGCCACTTACCTCATAACTTCAATGATGTGAACATGAGGTTAACTGTATTAGAGTTCACACCCATATTGATGCACAAGAAGCTTGGAGGTGAAGATGAAAGAAGAGAGAGAAAGAGAAAGAGAAAGAAAAGTTTGTAATTAACTTTCAATCTATTTCTCAAAATTTGAATTGTTACAAATGTAACAATCTTGGATTTTTTATACTAACATCAAAATTCAAATAAAACTTAAATGCAAATGAAAGCTAAATGCAAATGTTAATTATAAAGATGAATTTGAATTACAACTAACATCATCCCTTAATTCATATTCAGCCATTTAAAAATCAACTACAACAATTTCATCCCTCACATTGATGAAATATTCAGTCTTGATAACCTTGGTCTAACATTTACAAGTTGCTTCTGAGTACTATAGTGAATAACTTCAAGCAGTCCATTCTGAATTTGGTTTCTTAGAAAATAATACTTAGTATCTATATGCTTTCTTCTCCTATGCAACACTTGGTTCTTGGTAATGTTTAGTGGTAACTTGTTACCAATCATGAGCTTGACTAGTTTGCTCACCTTGAACTTTAGTTCCTGCAACAAATTCATCAGTCAAATAGCTTGACACAAACATTTCTCCGACAATGTATTAAGCTTCATTGATTAACAATGCAACCACTAGATACTTCTTGAACACCAAGAAATGGGAGAACCTAGATAAATAAACATGTAACATGTAGTGCTTCTTGTGTCAACTCTGTCTCCACAACAATCAGAGTCTGGGTAGCATATCTGCTCAATAGCCTCTGAGTCTCTAGATGGAAACATAGTTCCATGCTTCAGAGTCCCTAATATATACCTGAATACTTGACTGCAACTTGATAATGTGATCATTTTGATTTACTCTTTAACCTTCACACCATTCTAACTGCATATCATATATCAGGCATAATGTTGCACAATTATCTCCGAGAGCCAACCAATTGTTTCAAGGTTGTAGCATCTATTTCTTCACCATTTGAAAAAATTGTAAATAGGATTAGAGGGATCATTATTTTGGAGAAGAATAAGAGATGTAAATTTAAGGGTTGCTAGGTTTGTTAGAGAAGAAATGAAGAAAAAAAATTTCTTTTGAAAATTTAAGTTTTTTTGATTTTAATTTGTTGAACAAGATGATAAATATAACGATTAACGATGAGGGAATTTTCTTTTTTAAAAATTAATTAATAAATTTTAAATTTATAATATTAATTATTTATCTCTTATTTATAATTAATATGGTGATGTGCATTATACTGTGACACCACTTCATAAAAAGGAATAAAATAATATGCATTGTATTCAACTAAATCACACTTTTAATTTTAAAATTATAATACAGATATAATATGATAAAATATTTTAATTTTATTAGATGACGGTGAAAAACTAATTTTCAACAACACTCTAACATTTTTAATCTCTCATAAAAAAATAGTGATACAAAAAAAAAAACTCTAAACTTATTAGAAGGAACAAAAATCTGAATATTTATTAAGATTATTAGTACACCATTTTATCAAAATAGAGATTAAAAATATATTTACAATTCTTTTAATGAGATAAATTTTATATTTTATAATTCTTTTTATTTTATGCAATAAATATTTTATTTATAAATAAAAACATTATATTCTCTTATATAAAAAAAATAGATTTTAACAGTTTTTTGGTTTGTATGTTAATTTAAATATTCATTTTGGTTTTCTAATTTTCAAAAATTAATAGTAGTTTTACAATTCTTCCAAAAATATCATGATAATTCTTTTCGTTTAATTAAAGACGAATTTTTAACAATTAATTTTTAACTCTTTTAATCGCTAATTAAACAGAAGAGATTAATATAATACTCCTTTTAAAGAGTTACTGTATGGATTTAATACGGGTCATTTTTAAGTTAAAAGACAAAATTAAATATTTAAAAGATAATAAGCTAAAAATATATAACGTCATTCCTTTGTCATGTGGTCACTGCATTGACCATATTTTAAAGGTCCAAATACCAATATGCACCCACACCATACCACTCAATTTAGTAGTATAAATGGATCTCACTTAATATTTTATAATTTTTAATTATTTAAATAATTAAAATATATCTTTCAAATATTCATACCGCTCATTTGAAATATTAAATTGGGTCCCACTTATACTACAATATATCTCAATTCAATTTGTGATTGGTTAAAAGAGAAAAAGTGTACAAAAATCTACCAAAGCTACGATGCTGTAAATGACAACGATGGTTATTAATATCAGCACAATTATATTTAAAAACTATTATTTTCTTACAATGAGTGGTTTTATATTTCTAAGCAACCATTGATATTTATGCTCTAAGCGGTGAAAGACAATTAATTCAAAAGAAATAAAACCAAAATTAATAATTTATTAAAATAAATTTTTTATTTAATTATAAAGTATAAAAACAATTATTTTATTTTCAATATCAATATTTATACTAGAAACATTTTAAATTAAATTAAAGAGAAAGTAGATAAAATAATAAATTGATTAATTATAATATTAATTTTATTTGCCTTTTCTTTTTATTTTCTTAAACTATGTACATTTACTTGACCTAAAAATATGTGCATATGTATTTGACCTTTTTTTTTCTCTTACGAATGTATCTAGACAAAAATTAAGATCAAATTCTTAAATGAAAATCACAACACTCATCTGTTAAATACCATGTGCATTAAATTTCACTTGTATTAAAACTCTACCACCTTTCACTTATCTTTTGTCTCACTTTGCTCGTCATGGAATCACCAAATACTCTCAAATCTAGTTTTCCTCCTCCTCCCCAAACTGTAAGTGTCTCTCTTTGTACTATTTTATATAGCATAATTTCTCCTTTATATTAGCAATTTTGCATGTTGAAATTAAATAAAATGTATACAAAGATGTATATTTTGTAGTTGAGGAAAACTATATAATCTTAGTATTTTCTTTTGGTTATGGTGCAATACTATTAGCATGGCGTACTTCTCCTGTTTGAACCGGGGTTTGAAACCAAACTTCTCCTCAGGAGGATAGATGGGGCGATTCAGGTGAGATCCAATGTAGATCCAACTTTCTATTCACTCGTGGGATCCGGGCGGTCCAGGGGGGACCATCATGGCTCCTCTCCTCTCGAGAATTCATACATCCTTATCAGTATATGGACAGCTATCTCTCGAGCACAGGTTGAGGTTTGGCCTCAATGGAAAAAGAAAAACGGAGCACCTAACAACGTATCTTCACAGACCAAGAACTACGAGATCATCCCTTTTATTCATTCAAGAATTCAGTTGATATAAAGATATATTAATTGTTGAATAAACCAAAAAAATAAGACTTGCTTATAATATGAGACGAAGTAGTATTATTTTAAATATTTTAATAAGAGACTCTCGAAACAATTGATATATTTAATTAAACATATAAATCAAATACATTATTTTTTGTCGATTTTAATGTCAAACAAATCAGATTAAAATTTTTTTAAATTTTTTTTATTGAACTTGAAATTATAATGTAACTTTTCATATAAGTTTGGCTTAAATGCACTTTTGATCTCCCTATATTAATTTTCTGAACATTTTAGTGCCCCTGTAAAATAAAATAACTATTAGGTCCCCCAATATTATATTTTATATTTTTTTGAGGTCACTCATAACAAAATAGTCTAATTTGCATATGTAGCATTGAAATTATGAGGTGACATTTTTTAATTGTTGTCACGTCATTAAAAATAGACTCAAAAATATGTATTTTAGAATTAAAATTTATAATGTATAATTTCTAAATAAATATTTATAAACAAAAATAATTAAAAACGTTTAATTATTATAAAGAAAACTTAAAAAAAAAAAATTTTTTTTAAATATTTATAATGACGTGACATCAATTAAAAAAATGTCACTTTATAATTTCAATGTCACCTATGCAAATTAGAATGTTTTATTATGGAGGACCACTAAAAAAACATAAAATATGATATTGGGGACCTAATAATTAGTTTTTTTGTATAGAGGGATTAAAATATTAAAAAAATTAATATAAGAGAAAAAAAATAATCTTATAAGTTTTAAAGTTTTTATTTTATTCTTTTTTAAGGAGCATCTTTTTAGAGATTTGTTTTTTCTATATTTCAGTTTTTGTCCAAATACATCCATTTTTTACAAAGTGTTGAACGACTTTTGAATTTATGAAATTTTGCAGCTGTCTCACTTAAATAAAAGAAATAATTATATATTATAAAATGTCTTTACCAAATTTGTGTATTCAAAGATTTTTCTTTAAATGTTTCTAGTATTATTTTTTTAATATGTTTAACAAATAAAATTATTTGCATAATTTTTTTTCTTCTCTATATTCATATATATCACTTAAATAAAATTAAACATGTCATTTTCCCCTTTTCTATTTGTTTATTTGTATATTGACTTTTAACATTTAGATTTGGTTATGTTATTATTTTAGAGCTCTATCTCATTTAAATCTTTATCGTTATCGTTCAAATAGATTGAAGAAAAATCAGAGAGGGACAAGAAAATTGATGAGTGGCTTCCTGTAAATTCTGATAGGAGTGCAAAATGGTGGTACTCAGCTTTCCACAATATCACTGCCATGGTTGGAGCTGGTGTTCTTGGTCTCCCTTATGCCATATCAATACTTGGATGGTATGTTAATTTCAAATTTAAATTATTTTTTAAATATGTATTTCCTATGTTCTTTAATATAAGAAAATATTTTTTTTTTAAAAATTATTAAAAAATCAAATATACATATAGTTCATATACATTGATTCTTCAATGAATTTAAAAACTATTTTTTTTTATATTAAGAATTAGAAAAAGTAATATTTATTATGATAAAATAGTGAAACCTTTTGATTGTGTTACATATCATTTCATGGGGTGATTCACCCACTAATAAATTAATATTTCTTTTACTCTTTTCAGGGGTCCTGGTATAACTTTACTTATCATTTCATGGATCATTACATTATACACCCTATGGCAAATGGTCGAGATGCATGAAATAGTTCCAGGAAAACGTTTTGATAGATATCATGAATTAGGTCAACATGCATTTGGAGAAAAGTTAGGTCTTTATATTGTGGTGCCTCAACAAGTTGTAGTAATGCTTGGTGGAACTATTGTCTACATGGTAACTGGAGGCGCATCATTGCAAAAGTTCCATGATACAGTGTGTCCAAGTTGCAAAAAAATTAAATTGACATTTTTCATTTTGATATTCGCCTCTGCTCAATTTTTATTGTCTCATCTACCTAGCTTCAACTCTATTTCTGGTGTATCTCTGGTTGCAGCAGTCATGTCTATTGGGTATATCAACTTCTTAATGGTTTTTTATGCTAACCAACATTCCTTCCATTTTGATGCTAACTTAATCTTTTGATGATTTGTATTTCACTACAGTTACTCTACAATTGCTTGGGGTGCTAGTGCACATAAGGGAGTACAAAAAAATGTGCAATATACAAATACATCTGCAACTACCGCAGACTTAATCTTTAATGTATTTAATGCAATAGGCTCGGTTGCCTTTGCTTATGCTGGACACAGTGTGGTATTGGAAATCCAAGCAACAATTCCATCAACACCTGAAAAGCCATCCAAGATTTCAATGTGGAGAGGAGTTGTTGTTGCCTATATTATTGTTGCTTTGTGCTATTGGCCTGTTGCTGTTATTGGTTATTGGGTGTTTGGTAATGACGTTAAGGATAACATTCTCATCTCTTTAGAGAAACCAACTTGGATGATTGCAACGGCCAACATGTTTGTTGTTTTCCATGTAATTGGAAGCTATCAGGTAAAATTCATTTTTTTATTATAAAAAATCAATATTTTTTAATGTATAATTTTTTTAATTAATCATTATTTTAAATTTAGTTGATAAATTTGTTAGATTGTATAATAAGATTATGATCAAAGTTAAATAAAAAAATTCATATATTTTTAGGAACTAATTCCTTTATGACAAAGATTAAAGTAACAAAGATTTCATAATACATTTTATATTTTGATTGTTAATATAGGTTTTTGCGATGCCTATGTTTGACATGCTTGAAAGTGTATTGGTGAAGAAATTAAATTTCAAACCAAGTACAATCCTTCGTTTTGTTGTTCGTAATATATATGTGGGTAAGTAAAATTAATTATTGTACAATATTAGTTTAGTTATGTTTTCTCATAAACTAGTTATGTAATAATGTTATATTTATTTACATTTTTGTTGGTTTTGTATATTAATATACATTTTCATTTTCAGCATTTACCGTGTTCGTTGCTATTACATTCCCATTTTTCGGAAATTTATTAGGATTTTTTGGAGGATTTGCTGTGACTCCAACAACATACTTTGTAAGTCATGAAAAATTATAAATAATAAGTTTTCTTGGAATTATTATTTCTATAGCTTTTCTCAAATCTTAATTTTATTGAATTTGCAGCTTCCGTGTATCATATGGCTTAAAATATATAAACCTAAAAGATTCAGTTTATCTTGGTGTACTAATTGGGTAGGTATTTTATATTATGATTTTTTTTCCTTTAATTTTTTAATAATTTATTAATGTTTCCAAGCATATATAAATTTATTATTTTTAATTTATTTGTTACAGATATGCATTCTGCTTGGCCTATGTATAATTATTTTAGCACCTATTGGAGCCCTGAGAAATATCATCCGTGATGCCAAGACCTACGAATTTTACTCATAAAATTCTTATCTATTTCAATCAATTATTAAGGTCATCGGAAAAATATAGGAACAATATTCTTTTCAATGAGCATGTTTTGTCTATCTTCGATGAGATGTGAATGGTTTAAGTTGATTTCGAGAGAATGATTCCTTGTATTTTCTAAGGTTGGTTATAATGTATCGTGGGCGGATTGGTGTGTCAATCCCCAAGGTCTTTCTTTAGTTAAGTTGGTTTTAGTTTATTGGTTGCTTGAGTGGAAGTTTTGTTCCCATCCTTTTTCTTTTCTTGTAATCTTGGGTTAAGCACCCTAATGCTTATAATATATCTCCATTTAGTTATAAAAATAATTAGAGGCTATCATGCAAATATGTTTCCCTATGATTTATCTACTTTTTAATTGAAATGTATTTGATTGAACACACTTTGAGGTTCAATGGAAGAACAAAATGAAGGAAATTATTTAAATTGAATTTTTAGTAAAAGTAATGTTTCAATGTTTTAAAGCTTTTTAGGCTAATCCAATCTTTTATTAAAATGTTTGATAATGCATATGACAATTTTAGTTGGAAATTTTTAAGACATATGTTAACAGCTCAAGCTTGGAACGCCGACTTTTTTGTGGTTCTAGCAAACACGATGAGTGTTTTTGTGTGTGTAGACGAGAACACACCCAAAAGGTCTTTTATGGATATTTTGAGATTTATGTTGAGGGTGCCATTGTCGTTTAAAATAAACGATTCGGTCAAAGCAGAAATTGATGGCAAGTTTTTCACTCTCTTTCTTGTGGAAGAATCAGTTGGCTAGCTCCGCTTTGCTACAAGTAATTTCAAAACTCAAGGGTGACGCGTCACCCGAGTCAAGCAGGACTTTTCTTTCAGGGAAAAACCATAGCCAAGGAAAGCGATTCCGAGTCAACCAAGAGTTTTCTCTGTGGGAAAGGGATTCACTCCTTGCTATGAATTACCAAGTGTGAAGAGCATATGAATGCGAGTATCAGTGTGTGACGACACGAACTCCAAACAAAGTGTGGAGGGTCAGAATAGGGAACCGTTGCCACTATATATATAACTCGATAAAGGAAGCTTTCACGATTCGCGTGAGCTGGGATGACAAAGATTGAACTGGGCGGGGTTGGTTGCTAACCCTTTCCGCGTGCCTTTCTCATTAGGGCTTAATGATGGTGCCATAATATGTTTCCTAACCACCACACTGCTATGCAAGCACAAATAGTAAACACTTACTGAAAAATACCTACTCACAGGAAGGGTTTTAAACAAACCAAGCACAAGTAGCACACTATATGTCGAATTGTCCTAAACGGGTCTTTAAATAAACCAGAGGGATTCATGACATGCTCCAACAACGAAAGCCCCATCATGCATCTTTATTTCTACTTCTCATGGCAAGGAAAGCGGTAAACACCCTACTTCTCATACTCTCTAGAAAAGCGGTAAAAAGGGTAAGAAAATACCGAACGGATAACAACTCGTGAAAGCTATAACAAATAGCTAATAATTCGAAAAACTTCATGAACTGCTGACAAGCAATAAAGAAAATCCAGTAAGCAATGCGTAGACGCATCAATAAGCATGGTCGAAATGTGTGGCGTACACATCCGAATACCAACAATAACCTGCAAGGGATGACCATTCAAACAATACAAGTGGATAAAGAACAATGTCATATACACAAAATATAAGACGTGTATCGTACACATCCGTCCAACGGGACACCTGCACCGGATAACTATCCATGGCAATGCAAGCCAATAATGCACAACGACAAATGCATAGGACAAGGAGTGTGTATCGTACAAATCCAAATCAAACAAAGAAGCCTGCACGAAATACATTAACCAATGTATTGTGGCAATATGGAATGTGTGTCGACACATCCGTATAACAAAACCTGCACAAAAATACATTAACCAATGTATCGGGGAAAATAGAGTGTGTATCGACACATCCGTACAACAAAACCTGCACGAAAATACATTAACCAATGTATAATGGAAAATGGAATGTGTATCGACACATCCGTACAACAAAACTTGCACAAAAATACATTAACTAATATATACTGCCAAATAGAATGTGTATCGATATATCCGTACAACAAAACTTGCACAAAAATACATTAACCAATGTATCGAGTTAAACGGAATGTGTGTCGACACATCCGTACAACAAAACCTGGACGAACATACATTAAGTAGTGCATAATGGAAAAATGGAATGTGTATCGTACACATCCGTACAACAAAACCTGCACGAGAATACATTAACCAATGTATAACGACATACAAAACGTGTATCGTACACATCCATATAATAAAACCTGGACAAAAATACATTTACCAATGTATAATGGCAAACAGAATGTATATCGACACATCCCTACAACAAAACCCGCACAAAAATATATTAACCAATGTATAATGGAAAACGGAATATGTATCGACACATCTGTACAACAACACCTGCACAAAAATACATTAACCAATGTATAGTGGCGAACAAAAACGGAATGTGTATCGTACACATCCGTATAGCAAATCATGCATAAAAATACATTAACCAATGTATTATGGAAAATGGAATGTGTATCGACACATCCGTAACAAAGTACCTGCACCAAATTAATTATGCAAAAAGAATTCGGGGCCATAGAATATAATATCGCGTATCGAACGCAAAACTCCAATAAAAAATAATAATCAGAACAAGTTTTCCGATCACATAATCAAGCGATAATTGTGAAATCGAAACTACCTCAAAGTATCTTGCATAATTAACAAACATGTTAAAATAGCAAGGAAAACATGTGCAAGAAAGAGTAGAAGAAAGCTTGGAGAAAACATGACATTTGAGCAAGAAAACAAAAAAATGATTTTTTTGTTTCAGTGAAGTAACAGGTTACTTCAGCCAAAAATGCAGAATTTGGTCACTGACTCAGTGAAGTAATCGATTACCTCAGAATGGTAACGGGTTAATTCAGTGAGGTAACCGGTTACTTCAGTGAGGTAACCGGTTACTTCATAATGGTAACCAGTTACTTCAGCCAAAATTGTAAAAAACCAGTAACTCTGCCAGTTTAGGTAACAGGTTACTTCACTGAAGCAACCAGTTACTTCAACTAAAAAATTTAAATTTTTAACGTGAAAATGTGAGGTAACGGGTTTCCATTTTGAGGTACCCGGTTACTTCACTAAAGTAGTAGATAATTTTTGTATTTTTAGGCTTTGAAGCATGGTTGAAGTATTTAATCAAACACGTAACCTACATATATCAACACATGGTTTTGTGCATGAATTAAAGCTTAATTCTAAATCTAAACACATACAAATCAAGGTTTCACATCCATAATTCGATAAACATCAACAAGTAACCACTTGAGTAAACACTTTTCTTATGAAAATCAACTAATCAATAAGTACTTTTTCATCCAATTCCGAATTTCAACATTATGATCACATCAAATCTAAGTTTCTCAACTTGATCCACCATCTCAATTCAATTCCTCAATTAATATCTTGATTAATTTTTAATTCTAGAAAAACGCTTATTCAAGAATCAATTACGCTTTGCTTAAATCAAGAATTCTTACCGTCGAAACGAAGAGGAGAACGAGAAGAAGAGATCACCGATGTCGAATCGAAGACCGGAGGGGAGATAATAAGAGAAAATGATGCGTGAAGCTTGGGGAGAAGAGATGAAAACTTCAACTCTTCACCTCGACACCTTGATGTTGTTGAATATTCTTGAAGAAACTTGATGAAAATGTTGAGTTTGATTCATGAGAGAATAGAGTGAAGTGTTTGTGTTTAAATTTGACAAATGATGAATCCCACCAAATCATGAGAGAAAAATTTGATTTATACTTGGAAAATGCCTTGAGTAAATTGGACTCAAAATTGGGCCCAAATTGGTTTTATCCGGCCCAATTTCGTGAGCAGTACCCGACCTCGAGATCCGTGTCGAATTTGAAAATGGGCCCTACACGAAAAATGTCCAGAACGAAAAATCATTTCGCGTGAGACAAAATTTTAGCTCGATCCTACAAACGGTTAAAAAGATATAAATTTTTGAAGTTTCAGCTCACGTTAAAGGCATCTGACACATGCAGAATTTTAATGGCGCCACCTGGGGAAAACTCCCCGAACAAGGATCTTTTGATCAAAATCCGAACTCGGGATACAAATAAAAATCGAAACCAACATAATTTTTAAAATTTTGACACCAGTCCCATCATAATCCGATAAAATTCGAGTGAGATATGATTTTTTGAACGTTGCGCATCAGATGAAATGATGCTCGGTTCGGGTAAAATATACCTTCGAATAATAAAATTCTGGTATTGATCCGTAAGGAATTAGCTCTCGGCTCGAGAATGAAAGTTGAAGAGAACATCAAGACGGAATTTTGGACACCAGAATCACTCAATTTTGACGCTCCCGTCAAAGGTTATGAATTTTTTAACGTCCCCGTGAACACAGTTCAGCCACAAACTCAGTTTATTGCACTTGAAAGATTAATTTTTCTGGAGGCTTTCTTCACACAATTAGCTTCCGACCCGAGAATGAAAATTGGGGATAAAATCGAGATGGACTTTCCAATAGAAAATCAGCCAAAAATACCTAACGATCTAAGAGTTGTGAATTTCGGAGCGTCCAAAACACCAAAGAAACAAAATTCCACTTTATTAAGAAATGAATTGTCGGAGTCCTTCCTTGACGAATTGGCTCTCGGTATGGACAGATACAATAAAGGACATACTAAAATGGTTCCAACGGCTGTAGAACCTACCCGAGATAACCTTCTGACCATAAAATCATGAATTAAGCACTCAAATCGAGAAATATCAATATCTGATTCAAAATAGTCCGAACTAGCCGAAACACACAATTTCTTCCACAACCTAAGATGCTCTTAACCTCGTTACCATGAGATCAGTGATATCCATGTATGTTTATGATAGTTTAACTATAAGCCAAAAAGGTTAAAATGAAGAGGGCAAATTTTGGGGTACAAAAGTAACATCTATTATGTGGTAAATGTTTATTCTTCTTGTGACTTGACCAAAAAGAGGTTATTGTGGCGTAATTTGTTCGAATTGAAGGATACTTTTAAGGACGAAGAGTGGATAATTGGTGGTGATTTCAACGCTATCAAGGATCATAGGGAAAGGAATGGGAGAGTGGAGGTAGTGAGTAACAATGAGTTGAAGGCTTTCGAGGAGTTCATTGAGGAGAGTTTGTTGGTGGATATTCTATGTAAAGGGAAAAAAATTCTCCTAGTATAGTGGTGATGGTAAGTCGATGAGTAGAATCGACTAGTTTCTCTTTTCGGATCATGTTGTGAATAGATGGAAAATGATTGGTCAACTTATTTCCTCTAGGGATATCTCAGATCATTGTCCAATTTGGTTAGTGTTGGATAGCATCCATGATATGATCCATCACAAGATAGAGGTCTACGTCGACGACATGATAGCTCGATCACAAATCGAAGAAGAACATCTTGATCATTTGTGTAAGCTATTTAATAGACTGAAGAAATACAGGTTGAGGCTGAATCCGAGCAAATGCACTTTTGGAGTCAGATCCGGTAAACTCATGGGACTCGTTGTCAGTGGTAAAGGTATTAAAGTTGACGCTGCTAAGGTTAAAGCTATTCAAGAAATTCCAGCTCCTCGTACCGAAAATGAAGTCATAGGTTTCTTAGGACGACTGAATTACATTGCCAGATTTATTTCACATCTAACTTCTAGTTGTGAGAAAATCTTCAAGTTACTGAATAAAGATCAAGTAGTAGAATGAAACGACGATTTCCAGACAGGTTTTGACAAAATCAAGGAGTACCTACAAGAACCTCCTATCCTGATGCCACCAGTTGAAGGAAGACCTCTCGTTATGTACTTAAAAGTATTAGAGAATTCAATGGGGTGTGTGTTGGGGTAACATGACGAGTCTGGTCGAAAAGAGTATGCAATATACTACCTTAGAAAAAAGTTTACCGATTGTGAAACAAGATATTCACAGCTTGAGAAAACTTGCAGCGCTTTGGCTTGGGCTGCTCGCCGTCTAATACAATATATGTTGACTCATACTACCTTGTTGATCTCTAAGATGGATCCGATAAAATACATATTCGAGAAACCTGCTCTCTCCGGAAGAATAGCAAGATGACAAATGATCTTGACCGAGTATGAAATCCAGTATACTACCCAGAAATCGATCAAGGGAATCGTAGTAGCTGATCATTTGGCTCATCAAGCCATATATGACTACCAGTCTATGCATTTCGAATTCTCAGACGAGGATATTATGTTAGTCACCAATTACGAAGAGCCTGGGCAGAATGAAGGACCTGAGCCAGGATCCCGATGGACCATGGTCTTTGATGGAGCTTCTAACGCACTTGGCAACAGTATTGGCATTATGATTACATCTTCTAAAGGCGGCCATACACCTTTCACCGCCAGATTATTTTTCGACTACACCAACAATATGGCTGAATATGAAGCATGCATCATGGGTATCAAAGTTGCTATTGACTTGAGGATGAAGTTCTTGCAAGTATATGGAGACTCAACTTTGGTGATTATCTACATTAAAGGTGAGTAGGACATGAAACATCTAAATCTCATTCCATATCAAGAACATGTGTAATATAATCCCTTACTTCGAGGAAGTCACTTTCGAGCACATCCCACAAGAAGAGAATCAGCTAGCAGATGTGTTAGCTACCATGTCATCTATGTTCAAAGTCAGATGGGACAACGAAGCTCCGCGAATTACTATTGAAAGACTAGACGAACCAGCATACTGCTGTGAACTTGATACCGAAGGAGTAGATGAGAAACCTTGGTTCTACGAAGTGAAGAGGTATCTCGAGACTCAAGAATACCCTAAAGGGGCATCTGCTAATGATAAAAAGTTTCTAAGGAGATTCGCTGCCAAGTTCTTTCTCAGTAACAACATCTTATACAAACGCAACCAGGACTTAGCCTTACTCTGATGTGTAGACCAGAAGACGGCTGAACGAATCATGGAAGAGTTACGTGAAGGCACTTTTGGTACTCACTTCAGTGGACATACAATGGCCAAGAAGATTCTGAGAGCAGGTTACTATTGGTCACTATGGAAGCCGATTGCTATTGATATTCTCGGTCTTATCAGAAATTCCAGATATACGCAAATAAAGTACATGTACCTCCAGTTCCATTGAATATTCTAACTGCTCCTTGGCCTTTTACAATGTGGGGCATTGACATGATCGGAGAAATCAAACCTACCGTTTTTAATGGACACCGTTTCATCCTTGTTGATATCGATTACTTTACCAAGTGGGTAGAAGCAGCCTCGTTCGCATCTGTTACCAAGAATGTTGTGGCTCGATTTATCAAACATAATCTCATATGCCGATATGGTGTCCCCGAAAGGATTATTACAGACAATGGTACCAATATTAACAACAAAATGATCACCGAACTCTGCACTCAGTTCAAGATTAAACATCACAACTCTTCCCCATATCAGCCAAAGATAAATGGCGCAGTAGAAGCTGCCAACAAGAATCTTAAGAAGGCCATACAGAAGATGACAATGACATATAAGGATTGGCATGAGATGTTGTCGTTTTCTCTCCACGGTTATCGCAGTTCAGTACGAACATCTACAAGGGAAACCCCATTCTCTCTCGTATATGGCATGGACACGGTTCTACCCATTAAGGTTCAGGTTCCCTCACTCAGAGCATTGAAGTATACGGAGTTAGAAAAAGACGAATGGGTCTAGACTCGACTTGACCAGATAAACTTGATCGACGAAAAGAGACTCGCAACCATCTTCCATGGACAGATATATTAGAAACGCATGATCAAACCCTTCAACAAGAAAGTCAAGCATAGAGTATACCAAGTTGGTGATCTAGTAGTCAAGCGCATCATCCTACCACAAGGTGATCCCAGGGGAAAATGGACTCCCACCTCTGAGGGACCATTTGTAGTCAAGAAGATATTTTCCAGCGGATCCATTATACTAAGCACTATGGATAGAGAAGACTCCCCACACCCTATGAATGCATACATAGTCAAAAAATACTATGCATAAACGAGACCCACTAGGTCTACTATGCTAGGAAAAAATAAGGGCAACCTGGCGAACCAAAAGGGTTTGGACAAAAGTTAGGGACATATATGTAAAAAATGTACACCCGGCAAGTCGAAAACCTACAAAGGTGTCTTGGGCAAAAAAGGGTATCCCGATAGACTGAAAATTTGAAAGGGCAGTCTAGGCAAACATTAAGGACTAAAAGCGTATGACTATGTCTCATCAAGATTATCTACTTAAAGACTACACTACTATCAGCTTCAAATGGCACAGATCAGTTCAATCACCTTCTTCTGGCACCAAGGAGATAAGATATTCAAAAATATATGAGAAATAGCAGAGTTGAAACTCAACGAGATTATTTACCTATAGCTTTTACTATCTTTCCAATGCTTCTGGCAATTTCCTATTACTAGGATATTTGTCTCTTTGTACACAAACTGCCTGTCTATAGGCTTACTTTTCAAAATTAATACAATTTCCTTTTTCCAGTTTTATACCTTTACTCTTATCTGTTTTGTCTATATAAAGTCCAATGATTACTTTGAATATCAGCTCGGTGAATTCGATTGAAGAGTTTCCAATCAGATGATTGAATAATGGGCTTGTTAGGGTTCCCATAAACATGTCAACCAATTCCCTATTAGACAAGGATGGTTGGAATCTGCCTGCTAGATCTCTCCATTTTTTGTGCATACTCTTTGAACTTCTCATCACGGTCCATAGACATATTTTGTAGTTGCATGCGGGTTGGTGCCAATTCAGTATTGTACTGGTACTGTTTTTAGAAATCATCTGCCAAATCATTCCAGGTATGAATGTGAGTATTCTCTAGCTGGTAATACCACTATAACTGTGCTCCAGGTATGAATGTTGTGAGTATTCTCTAGCTTGAAAGAAATGCATTCATAACTTTCTATCAGCAGTGTGGGGATGAATCTTCTGAACATAGGACTTCAGATGAAGCTTTGGACAAGAAATACCATCATACTTAGAAAAAGTAGGAAATTTGAACTTGCGGGGAATGACCACCCCAGGAACCAGGCTTAAATCATCAAAATTCAGTCTTGCAATTTTAAGATTTTCCACAGCATTCAGACGGTATTCAAGTTTCTTATACTTATCATTGTCAAGAGGGTACTGCTCGCTCATATAGTCTTCTTCCTCTTCTTCCCGAGATCCATGATGGCTTCCTTCATCGGCCTTGACGCTTCCTTCAGTTTCACCACTCTTTTCTAAAAATTCAAGTTGTCTGACTACCTTGACTGGACCTGTGTGCTTTCTTCCCAGGTTGATAATTCCAACAATATGCTTCTTTTTGGTGATGAGTTTTATCAGATCTTTCTGACCTTGGCCCAAGTTTATGAACATCTCTTGGAGCTGAGCATTCTGAGCCTGGAGATCTTTGACAGTTTGTTCGAGAGCCATTTGTTTTGAAATAAACAGTGAGAGAATAAGAAAACCGACCTTTGGAGTACCTGTTATGAAATGATATGCTATGATGTGCAATGTTATGCAATGCAATGTTTTCAAGGACCTTAGGAAGTTAAATTTGGTAAACAATCAAGAAACAAACTTTTTATTAGTCTAATTAGCAATACAAGTACAAAAAATGAAATTCCTAGTGCTTAGTGTAACACCCCATCTAAATACCCCGAATATATTAATTAAATTAACATTTAAATCATCTTTAATCAGAGTTTAACACGGTAATCATGGGATGTCACAATTAATAAATAGAATAAACCTTCAATCAAGCAGTAGCCATGCTACACTGAGGATCATCATCCAACAATTCAATCATTGTAAGACCATGTCTTACACAGCGGAAATACCAAAACTAAAATTTAATAAAACATCAAGGTTCTCAAGGAATTCTAATCCAAAATAATTAAACAATAATGATTCTCTTAACTAAGCGTTCCCCAGTGTTACAATCTAATCAGAGCATGACACTGACACACGGACTAAAAGATAAGCTCTAGAGCCATCCTCACCGACTCCTCAGCTGCTAATTTAATCTGAAATGGTAAAGTAAGGGTGACACTTCTCATAATTAAAGCATATTATAAGTCTTTCAATCAATAATATATCACAAGCATATTATTTCACCCACTTAACATAAATCCAGATTCACACACACAGCCACATTCATCATGCTTAATCATAACAATCAACGAAGAGTAACATTGGAAGACATCCTAACATGTTACCACTTCATATAAATATAATGCAGACTCAATGCATGCGGTACCGACTCGTGACCAAGTCACCCAACACTGATCCATCATCAACCAGATACAGTACCATCGATTCGTCCATAACCACTCGGACACGAATCCAGCCTAACCACCCATCCTCACTCGGGTATCGGTTATCGGCAATCCAAGTCAAATTCCGCACAATGGGAATTAACTTCACCAAACAATGCAAATGCACGCACATCACTAGCATGCAACATCAATCAGTCTATGTATACATTCATTTAACATAACTGAATCACAACAATCAACATGATATATCAACCAATCATGCATATATCTAACATCAACATAAACATGCAAACCAATCAACATGATATATCAACCAATCATGCATACATCTAACATTAGCATAAACATGCTATTACATCTACACATTACCAGTATTTGCATCACCGAAAGTCCTCTACTACACATACATCATTATGTGTCAGTTAATAATCATTTATTTCGAAATTCAACCCCTTCCCAAAATAATTTCAAGTTTTCTAAAATATTTTCATTTCATAAGATAGAGCGTTAAATTTAGGAAATAACGTCCAAAACGGCGCTCAAAACGGACTTACGGTTTGAAAGTTATGAATTTTTGAAGTTTTAGAATTTTTAAAAAAATTAAGGCAGAACCCGGTTCCTACCTATACAGGAACCGGTTCCTGCAGAAGTTCAAAAAGGCGCTTCTGAAAAAATGTATGGGAACCCGGTTCCTACCCATACAGGAACCGGTTCCTGAGTGCATTTTCCAGGTTTTTACAGATTTTTCAACGTGGAACCTGGTTCCTCCCCACTGGGAACCGGTTCCTACGTACTAAAAAGTGATTTTCTGCATTTTTGACAGCATTCATCCATTTTTACTCAAACCCATTCTTACCCATACGAATCCCATCATTGGAAACACCAAAATACATCATTTTGCATCATTCATTACATCAATTATCATCTTTCCATCATTTCTATTCATTAACTGACACCTTAATCATATTCCATACATATTCTGACACATTCAGACTCAATCCGACACCAACTGACACTATTAGGTACACATCCATGGGAACCTAGAATTTCCTAAACATAGATTTCCTAACATGCCATGATCCATAATATTAAAATCAAAACCTATAATAAACAATAACCAATCGAAATCACCCCTTACCTTGTGGGTTCTTCGAATTCTGACGCTTCTAGGTTTTCTTCCTCCTTTTCTCCTCTTCTCACTTCACGTATTCTTGTTTTTCCAAAAATGATTCTATTTTTCCTTCTTTCTTTATTTTATTCCTTTAATTCCTTTTTAACATAATTAAAATAAATCAATTAATGTGAGTAGAGTCTCTTACTCCTCACACCCCACTTTACTCAACATACATCCAATAAATCCATAATTAATCTCAATAATTCAATATATTAAATAAATTATGTTCTCAATTAATTTAATAATTAAAAACCATAATTACTTAATTACCGAATTATTTTCGGGGTGTCACACTTAGGCCTCCCATGGGCGCTTCCTCTTTGTGTTGACGTAGGTCTTAATGCTCTGTTCCTCGTGAAGCAGCTTCGTCAGCTCTAACACTTTTTTCTCGCTTGCATAGCATTGAGATTCGAATGTATCTTCAATTCTTCAAAATTAGTAGGCATGTCTGGATGAATAATGGTATAACATTCATCACCTTCGGCAACATGATCCAGCATATGGCATCATGAGTTTTTGAGCACGAGCTCACACCCATTTGAGGTAAGGTTCCCAAGGAATGGAATTTTTATGCTCCAAGGTCTTGGTATCAGTTTTCTTCACCATGCCCCAAGCATGCAAAAATCTTCGGCGGTAACCTTGGATATCGTTGTCGTAGTCAAACACAATGCTTTAGATAAATATATCACGAGGACCATCTCTTCGAGCATAATCAAACTAACGTAGCGCTACAGAAGGATTGCAAGTGATACCTCCCCTTATGCCAAGGAGTGATACATTAGGGAATTCTCCATAACGCTTAATGAAGGTGGAGTCCTTTTGAGAGTAGAGACACCAACAGATATCTGAATGAGAGAGTGACGTCAACCTTTGAGACCACTTCAGACCTTGTTCATTCTTCATCACTGATCAAGGAAGGTGCAAAATAAACCACCTGGATAACCATGGTATGCAACACATGAGAGTCCCTTATTTTTTCATAGTACGGGTGTGGAGAGAATGCATAATATCTCCAAGTAAGGTAGGCACAGGAGTATGAGTGAGGAAAATATTGATGGTGTTCACGTCTATAAATTGATCCAGATTAGTAAATAATACCAACCCATAGATTAGCAAAGCCAAAACGTCTTCGAAAGCGTGGAAACTCATAGCCTTTAGGAATTCTCGAGCTTTCTTTATCAGAAACTTAGCAAGCAAGCCCTTAACTCCACTTCTTGTCTCCTAATTGTCTTCAATGTCAGACCGCTTTAGATGTAACACTGATGCGATGTCTTCAAAACTCAGAACTTTTTCTAAACCGATGAAAGGTATCTGATCAAGGATGGGTATCCCAAGTAGCTTAGAGAACTCTTCCATTATAGGTACTAACTGATAATCTAGGAAAGTAAAGCAATGATGCTTCAGATCAAAGAATTGGAATACGATGCTCATCATATCTTCTTAAAAACCGGAGGTAACCAAGTCGAGTAGATAACCATGTCCTTGATGAACTGAGCGTGATCAGGAAGTTTTGAGACCAACTCCTTGAGTTGAGAAGATATGCCCACAAAGTTGATTAGAATAGTCTTCCTAGAATCCATAACCCTACAACACAAAGCAAAATTAAATCCCTAGGTCCTTGAAATGGTTAGAAATGTTATGATGATATGATGTTATGATGTCATGTTTAAATAGAAAACACAAGCAATTCACACAATAGCCCTAGGTTTAAGGCTTGCATGAGGTATAGGTGTCTACCCTACCGAAGTTTAAGTTGGTTCAACCTGTCCTACAATAGTAACTGGGTTCTAGGAATCTCATATCACAGATCTTTCTCGCAGGCTTTATTTCAGTACGACTACCAAGTGGTCGACCGAAACATCCCGAAAGTCGAATCTCAATGAGCGTAGCATCGAGTATCAACCAACCTCTGTCTGCACCGAAGCTGGCTATCTCACTACCTTCTAATGGCCAAGATGGATTCATTAGGGTTCTAAAATTTTAGTTAATGCTTGATGACACCACGCAGATGTCAAATATTTCCTCAACTAAACATAAGGAACATCATGACATCTAAAGTGTTGCACTAACCATAGCCATCATTTTAATCGTTTCGGCTTACATCGTACAGTCGCGATGATCTATTGCTACTTACCTAAGGAAACCTGGATCCGGGTGTATAATCCCCCACAAATATAATACCCAAGCAATACCCTTAAAATTAAATCAGACAAAGCAAACAGAAAGCCATAAAAGTGATCTAAAACCCTAAGGTAACCTCTCTTTGGGTACTCCCCGGCAGAGTCGCCAGTTCTGTAACACGGTGGGAGAACTGACTTGTTTGTTTCGCGCTTTATCGCAAATGTTGCGGATAGCAAGAGTCACCATCGAATTTCCTTTTATCCAATAAAAGGAAGGTGAAAAGAACAGGAAAATACCTTTGTTAGATTATGAGTACGGGAAGTAATTATGAAAAACGAAGGTATTAACACCTTTTCCATCCGTAGTTATCTACGGGCTCTTAATTGATTAACTCACCTTTTGAAAACTTGTTTTCTGTTTTTGTGTGGTTTGAAAAGTATTTTGAAAAGTATTTGAAAAGTATTTCGCTTTGACTTTATAATGATTCTCATTGGAATGTATACAAAGTGTTTGGAAATATTTGTTTCGAAAATGTTTAACTTTGTAATGATTCTCGCTGGAATGTATACAAAGCGTTTATTTGAAAGATAGTTTGAAAATAAGTGTGAGGTGTGAAAAGTATTTGATTGAGCAATGAATAGAGTCTTATTTACATACTCAGGAAAGGTCATTCTTGTTATTTTCCTTCTCCTTTAGGATGAGGCTATCCATACCTTTAGTTGATAGGTAAATTTATCCATTGGATGTGAAGGGGAAATCGTAGGGTCATCATATGGTCATTGAAGGCAACATGTAAGGATACCTTAGCAAATTCGTAGGCAACAGTCGAGGGACGAGATCATATATTCGTGGGCAACATCGAGGGTCATCGAGGGACTATGATCTTTGTATAGAAGGGACTATGATGGTGTTATTCGTAAGCATCTTTGCTAATGGTATCCCTATGTTCGAGGGACACGACCATTGTTTCGTAAGGCAACAAGAGAGGATACCCTATGGAGGTGCACGTGTGATAGAGTGTGTTAAGTTCAGATATTTATCTTTGGATTAGGGTTATTCTAAGATTGATTTTAATCTAGTCATACAAACCCTGGTTAGCATACATCTAGGCAGTTAAATATTCGTAGGAAAATAAAGTGCAGAAAGTAAATATCCTACGTTATTACATGGCTTTGGAGAAGATACATAATATAAGTGCAGAAAGTGAGGGCAGAAAAGTAAATCTATGTTATTACCAAAAAAACTTTGCGACCTATACAGCGATTTCTAATATTTAAAATGTGAATTAGTAAATAAATAATAGAAACAAAATATTAGTAGAAAATATTTTAGGGTTACTAAACCTAATTACTAGAAAGAAAAAATATTTTTTTTTGAATTTTTGGATTGATTTTAATTAGGAAAACAAATTAAAGATTAATTTTAATGGTTAATTAATAATTAATTAAAATAAAAGAAAAATAAAATATTTTTGATGTCAAAAATAAAATAAAGGTTTTTCTAACCTAATTCTGAAAACAAAATATTTTTTTTATGTATTTTAGAAAAAAAATTAAAGGAATTAAAAAGAAAATTGAAAATATGAGAAAATATGGAAAATAGGTTAGTTTTGCAAAGTGGTAAAAATAAGGTGGGGGTGCCAAGGTTCGAACCCCTGACCCTAGGGTTGTCAAGCAAAACGCGTTGTCGTCTGAGCTGCCTGTCATTGATGTTAGTATAATGAAACAAATATAATATATATTAAAAACCAATTTTAAAATATATTAAAAGAAAACGCGCGCGAAGGGGCTTCGTCCCCGATTTGAATTTTCTGGGAATTTTACCCACGATTTTTCCGAGGGTAAACCTATACCGACGGTGCTTTTCCATAGCTACATCCCTGCAAAAATCAAAACTTGAAAAATACGAATGATAAATGAGATGTGAGACCATAGATAGATTATAATCGATCCTTTGAACACCATGGTGTCCATGGTTTGGTCCAATTTTGCCTAAAATAGAAAACCCCAAATCGGAGCTTCAAACCCTAGCCATGGTGAATCTCTATTCCTGCATTCAAACTTAACTCAGGCTATACAGAAAGCATCGAAATCATGTCAGAAATACAGATATATAGTTAATTCATGTTAAAAATGCATGTATATATGAAATCGATTTTGAAAATATGTATGGAAACCGAAACAATGTTTTTACGTTTTAGAAGCTTTGGATCGCTTGTGAATGTTTGGAATGGATCAGAGGAACACAATGAAGCTATTGGAATGCTTGGAACGGATTGAAATGATGCAAAACCTGGTCTGCAAGTAACTTAAATAACACGGATTTTTGAGACTTGGCTAGGGTTCTTGGCTGCAAAATTTTGTCTTCTCAGCATTAGCGTTAATTGTGTATATATAGTTGATGAATTTAGGTCAATAATTATGATCAAGAATCAAACCTTGAATGCAAAAAATATTTGATTGAGAATTTGCACCAAATATTGCCTTTTTTTGGATTCAATCATGTTCAATCTCTTGCCAATCAATGATATTTCGAAATTGACAGCTCTTATTGAGTATCTTGGACTTCAAGGAACTTGATTTTATAGCTTGTATTCATCAATTTGATTTTTGATATTTTATTTTAATTAAAATTGGATTTAAATGAAAATATTCCAAAATAAATAAAATAAAATAAAGGGAGGCGTGAAAGTGGACTTAGGAGTCATGGATGATCTTAGGAGAAAGTTTGGATCACAAAAACTTAGGCCCATTTAGAAGAAATTTGATTTTGCTAAGTATTTCTCTTCATGCACTCCTTCAAATTTCTCAAACTTGCACAAGTTGTATCTTGCTCAATTTTCAAAATTTTGAAGTGTTATTGGACTTTTTAGAAAGATCAATATGTCCTATAAACACTTATTTTGGTTTCATCTTCATTGAATCTTCCATGTTCATGTACACTTCTTTTGAAAAAGATAACTTTTTGTTGACTTTACGAATGACATATAATGATTTGATCCATAACTCTCAAATGAAGCATTTTTGGCCAAAGCTTGTGAGATACAAAGTTGTAGAGAATTTAATTCTATTCAAAATGATCGTTGGTGGAAAAATTTCTAATAAAGCATGTGAAAGTTATGTCTTGTCAAAGTTATGTTGTCTTTTTGTCAAGAAACCCTAATTTAGAAACTTTGACTTTTGACTTTTGACTTTTGACCAAATCTTGAGTTTTCTTGATGAATAATGATCAACCCTTGATCAAATGATGAATGCAACTTCAAAACCTTGTTGTTGACCAAAAGTGATGAAATTCGACTTTATGTTGACCATAGTTGACTTTTTGTCCAATTCAACTGATTTTCAACCATCCGAGCAATTGGCTGAGCAAACTTGAGCTGTAAGGCTTGACACTTGACATGGTGATCCCTTGAGACATATGAGGGGGTATGATGGTCACTTGAGGCAATGGAACTCATCCTTGACTTGAGATTATCAAAACCCTAGTTGTGGGTTGATTTCTTAGGAGAGGGTTCATCTGGTCAACCCTTGAGGAATTCTTGAGTATGGAGATATGGGTTGAATTAAAAAAATAGGAGGGAAAAATTTGGGGTATAACAGGTACTTTCTTCCTTATCTCTTTCTAAACTTGAATTAGGTTTATCATAACTTATGAAAAGGTATCAGCTTCTTCTAAGTAAACACAAAACTATGAAAAAAGACTTTGTGGTTGTTTCTGAGATCTCTAATAAAAGCGAGCCAACTATTTCAGATTTAAATTAAAACTATTCTCTTTAGAAAAATCAAATGTTGCTCTAAAAAGTATAGTTTCTAAGTTAGAAGAAGATATCATTTCTAACATATCTTCTACTGATAAGGTAATTAGATATGGTAGAGCTTTCCAACACTTCCTTGCTAAAAACATATAGATAGAAGCAAGATGGCTTCAATGGTCTACGAAGTTAGTATAAATGCGAGTTGAGGTTTAGGATATTCAGGACCATCAAAACCAATTGATGGGACTCCGAGTGTCAAACCAAAACCTATGTCTGAACATTTCGTGCTTGGTAGCACTTAACTAAAATGTCCAGAACAAGAAGGTTTTGATTTTTTTGTACCACAATATGAGGCATAGAAGGAAACTTCTAAACCTACGTATCATGCCCAAATTCCACATGATTATACTGTTGCACAAAAATCCAAATGTGTAAGTGCCTATGGAAAGACTAACAAGAAAGGACCCAGAAAGTAGGTACCTAAGGATCGGTTCATTTACATTATAGATATCCTTAATGGAGCTACTAAGACACCAATCATGGTACTTGTACAGTACATGCTTGCGACATATGATAGAGGAAAGACATATGTTCCAAGATTTGGAACTTAAGTCTGGAGGTGTCGTGTGTTTCGGGGGAAACTAGAAAGGAAAGATCGTCGTCTCTGGAACTGTTGGTAATGGTAAAATTCCTTCCATTAATAATGTTCTGTTAGTTGAGGGTATAATGCATAATTTTTATTGTCAATTAGCCAACTTAGTGACAATGGATATGACGTCATTTTTAATGAAACATCTTATAAGGTTGTTAGTCAGAAAGGTGGGCCAGTGCAATTCAATGGAAAGAGGAAGAAAAATATTTACAAAATTAGATTATCAGATTTAAAAAATCAGAATGTAAAGTGTCTTTTGTGTGTTAATGAAGAGTAGTGAGTATGGCATAGACGTCTAGGCCATGTTATCTTGAGAAGGATATCTGAGTTGAATAATCTAGGACTAGTTAGAGGTTCAACCAATTTGAAGTAATCTTTAGATGCTCTTTATCACAAGTATCCAGTAGACTCTGAAGGCAAGTAGATCACCATAAGCGCTTTATTAGATGCTCAAAAGAAGATGTACAAGAATCATCATAGAGCAAGAACCATTCTACTAAACACAATATCATATACATAGTATGAAAATATTACAGATAGAGACACTGCAAAGTTTATCTTTGACTCTCTTCAGACGACTCATGAAGGCAACGCTCAAGTGAAGGACTCAAAGGCTTTGGACCTAACACAGAAGTATGAAGCCTTCAGAATGGAAGAAGATTAATCTGTGGAAACTATGTTTTCAAGATTCCAAATGCTTGTTGTAGGAATCATAGTTCTGGACAAATGTTATTCCACTACTGATCATGTCAAGAAGATTATCAGGAGTCTTCCTATCAAATGGAGACATATGGTAACTACTTTGAAATTGGAAAAAGGATCTCAACAACACATGTCTTGAGGAATTGATTTATTATTTAAGAAGTCATGAGATAGAGCTTCAAGAAGATTATTGTACCCCAAAATTTACCCTCCCATTTTAAGGTCAATGTGATTAAGATACACCTTCATGCCCAAGGCTATTTAAGATTGATCAAACAAACCCTCTCTTAAGCAATTGGCCTCCAATTAGGGTTTTGCTTCTCTCAATCTAGATGTGACTTCCAATGCCTCAAGTAGAATTCATGCTTCCTCATATGTCTCAAAATATATCCATGTCAAGTTTCAAGCCTCACAGTGCAAGTTTGCTCTGTCAGTTACTCAGATGATTGAAAATCAGTTGTATTAGACAAAAAGTCAATTGTGGTCAACATACAGTCAAACTTCATCATGTTTTGTCAACATAAAGATTTTGAAGTTACATTCATCATTTGATCAAGGGTTGATCATGATTCATCAAGAAAACTCAAGATTCATCAAAAGTTAAAAGTTACTAACTTAAGGTTTCTTAAGGAGAAGTCAACTGAACTTTGACCAAGCATAACTTTCACATACTTCATCAAAAATTTCTCAACCTAAGCTCATTTTGATGGAAATTAAATTCTCTACAACTTTGTCTCTTATAGGTTTTTCCCAAACAAATGCTTCATTTGAGAGATATGGGCTAAGACATTATAGGTCATTTCAAAAGTCAACAAAAAGTCATCTTTTTTCAAAGAAGTGTACATGAACATGGAAGCTTCAATTGAAAATAAACCAAAGAGAGGTTTTAGAGGACACCTTAAGATTTCTAAAACATCCAAGATCATCCTCATAGGTTGAGAATTGAGCAAGATATGATTGGTGCAAGTGTGACAATTTTGAGAAAATGCATGAAGTGCACGAATATTTTTGTAATAGCGTAGTTTTTACTTTCCTCGCATTTTTTAAAATTATGTAACTGCTCATGGGATATAATAGTCTAGGTTTAAATTTCTACACTTTTACTTTCCGCACTTTATTATGTATCTTCTCCAAAGCCATGTAATAGCTTAGGTCTAAATTCTCGTATCTTCATTTTCTGTACAAATATTAACTACTTAGATGTATGCTAATAGGATTGTATGGCAAGATCTAAAATAAATCGTTAGATAACCCTAATTTTTCAAGATAAAATATTTGAAAATAACACACTTTTCACACTTGCACCCCTAGGATATCATCTCTTGTTGCCTTCGGATATTGGTCATGTCCCTCGAAAATAGGGATACCAATAGGAAAGTTGCCTACGAATAATATCATCAAAGTCCTTTCGATATAAAGATCATAGTCTCTCAATGACCCTCGATTGTTTCCTACGAATATATGATCTTGTCCCTCGATTGTTGCCTACGAAAAATGATGATAGTCCATTTGAATTGCTAAGGTATCCTTACAATATGTTGCCTTCAATGACCATTCGATGACCCTACACCTGTCCTTTCACATCCAATGGATGGGGCTACCTACCAACTTATGACATGGATAGCACTATCCTAAAGGAGAAGGAAACCAACAAGAACGACCTTTGAGTGGGTTAATTACTCTTAATTGCTTGCTCAAAACAAATACTTTTCACACCTCACACTTTCAAACAAATATTTTCAAACACTTCGCACGCATTCTTGACGACTGATACAAGGATCATTTTACGAAGTTAAATTAAAATATTTTCAAACAAATCACACACAAAAGCAAGTTTTCAAAGTGAGCTAAGCAATTAAGAGCCCGTAGACAACTACGGATAAAAAGGGTGCTAACACCTTCCCTTTTCATAACTTACCCCCGAACTCAGAATCGATAAAAGGTCTTTCCTGTTCTTTTCACCTTTCCTTATTAGATAAAAGAAAAGTCGGTGGTGACTCTTGCTAACCGCAACATTTGCGATAAAACGCAAAAATAACCAAGTCAATTTTCCCACCGTATTACAAAGATGAACCTCAGAAGAGAGGTAAATCTATTGCTCTAAAGTCTAAGTCTGAAAAGACAAAGACTTATCAAGCAGAGGAAGAATCCGAAGAATCCGAAGAAGATTTAGATGAAGATGAATTGTCTCTCATTTCAAGAAAGATAAATCAGTTTTAGAAACACATACATAGTAAGTTCATAGTACCAAAAAGAACTAAAGGTAGAACTAAGTCTAAATCTGGTCAAAAGAAAGCTTCTGGAAAGGAAGTTACCTGTTATGAATGCAAGGAGCCCGGACATTACAAGAATGAGAGTCCAAAGCTTAATCAAGACATAAATCTTAAGAATGTTTTCAAATCTAAGAAGGATCTCATGGTAACGTGGGATGATTTAGAGTCCGAGGAAGAAGATTCTGATGTAGAACATGCCAATGTAGCACTCATGGCAAAGACCAGCATTAGCGAATCTTTATCATAGGATGAACTGTTACTTGATGAAGAGCCAGACTTTGATGATAATAGAGAGGTACTTTCTGCTGTATCTCGTTTTAAACTTAAATTAGGTTTATTAGAACCTATGAAAATGTATCAGCTTCTTCTAAGTAAACACAAAACTCTGAAAAAGACTTTTGATGCTGCCTCTGAGAACTCTACTAAGAGCGAGCCAACTATTTCAAATTTAAATGAAAACTATTCTCTTTAGAAAAATCAAATGATGCTCTAAAAAGTAAAGTTTATAAGTTAGAAAAAGAGATCATTTCTAACATATCTTCTACTGATAAAGTAATCAGATATAATACAATTTCCAGCTTTTCCTTGCTAAAAGCATAGATAGAAGCAAGGTGACTTAAATGATCTATGGAGTTAGTAGAAACGGAAGTAGAGGTTTAGGATATCCAGGACCATCAAAACCAATTGATGAGACTCTGAGTTTTAAACCAAAACCCATGTCTAAACATTTCGTGCTTGCTGGCACTAAACTAAAATGTCCAGAACAAAAAAGGTTCTAATTCTGTTGCACCACAATCACATGAACATAAGGAAACTTCTAAACCTATGTATCATGCAAAAATTTCACATGATTATACTATTGCACAGAAATCCAAATGTGTAAGAGCCTCTGGAAAGACTAACAAGAAAGGACCCAGAAAGTGGGTACCTAAGAATCAGGTCATTTACATTACAGATCTCCTTGATGGCGTCATTGAGACACCGGTCGTGGTACCTGTACAGTGGATGCTCGCACACATGACAGTCGAAAGGCATATGTTCCAAGATTTGGAACTTAAGTCCGGAGGCGTCGTGTGTTTTAGAGGAAACCAGAAAGGAAAGATCATCGGCTCTAGAACAATTGGTAATGGTAAATGTTCCTTCCATTAATAACGTTTTGTTAATACGGTATTTATAATAAAACTAACACACTAAATTAATTGGCTTTTATAATATGTGATTTTGTACAGTTTTACCAGAGCCAATTATTAAAAATTATTATAAATGTACATATCGTAGAGGTAGTAATTTGTAATTTTTATAATATGTAACATTATGGTTTCGTTTGATCCAAGTAGTCAATTTCATCTACTGGATAACTCTTATTGTTGTTTATGATTTTTGTTTTTACAAGTTCATTGATTCCCACTCAAGAAGCTTTGTTCATTTTATTTTCTTCTGACATGTATAACTGGGATCTCTTAGAGATTAAGAATGATTTACTAACTCTCTGTAAGAAATTTCCTGTCACTCACACAACCTTCTTATTTGCAGACTTTTTTAAAATAAAATATTGAACTTAGCTTCTATAAACAATCGGTTTTTTCATTTGTCTTGGTGTTAATATTTTCAAATCTTGTGATGTTTTATTCATGTTGATCAATTTAACAGGGATGTAATCTACTTTGATAGACAAAAGTGATACCAGTAAATCAGTGTACTTTACTCATTGCACATCTGAGATGATTCTTATCACTCATCTATTGGCAGGAGAACTAGAGAAGCTTGCATGCCCTCTCTTAGCTGATACTTATGTAACCTTGCTGAAAGGTCATAATGCATGGTTCTGCCAAAAGTTAGCCAAAGGAGAATTGAGCCTTGAAATGGGTGCTAGCATCAAAGGCAAGGGAATGATTCAGGTAAATAATTTGGTCAATTCAAATGGTAGATTTTATTCAAGTTTTCTTTGTTGCTTACAGAAGACCCAAAGAGGACAAATACTTCTGAAAAACAGTGTTGCAGACTTGAGGTTGAAACAAACTTAATGCATAAGGACCTTCAATGGAACCTTCTATAGTCCTACCTAACCTTTTGAGGTCATGTACCATTTGGAAATATTTAAGTCAACTGTTTATTCTTCCATCATCAGGTAACAATTACATCACTAAATTGCTATCATGTTACATATGCATGGTTATTATTAATATAGGTCATGTGTAGAATTCTCCCATGCAAAACAAAAACCAACTGAATCCAGTTATGAAACTAACATTTTCTGTGGTTTTTGTTTACCTCTAATCTTTATGGAATCTCTATTACATGCAATTATTCAAGCATTGCGAGATGATACCATGAATGATCCCTGAAACCATTTTAAGATCGCACAAAGCCATGTGTTTTACCGGCCATCTCTTCTTGGTCAGCAGTCTTAGAATCCTAATCTCATGGGTTTGGCAGAGGATTTTACAATTGCTAAATGTAAATCTGAGTATCGTTTTTCTGTTTCATATCCACCTCCCTGAATTCTTAAGTCCTTAAAATGAGTATTTGTTGCATGAACACAATCTGTAGGTATGACCAATCAAAATGTCAAGATATATTAAAACAATACTAAAAAGGTGCAATAACTGCATGAGCTATTTTAAAAATATTTTGAATATTTAGGTTGTTATGTCTATAGGTAATGTATTAATGCAAGAATCACCCCAACAAAGGTGTGTGTCTTAATATTTATTTGTTGAACTCTGTTATTCAGTTCGGGAAAGTTTCAGAGAAGGAATGTACTTTATTTAATCAAGTCTATATTCAGCTTGAGAGTTAGTTTTGTGTTATCGGATTGGGTTGGTTAGTAATAATTGAATAATTGTTTTACTATTATAGAAATTGTATATATAAGGTGCTTCTTGTAATTGCAACTTTCATTTCTCTCTAAACATTCAACATGGCTAAACCATCAAGCTCTTGTTCTCCGAAAACAAAGAAAGTGATTTGTGATTTAAGGTAATTAACTTTGCATGTTAGTTATCTCTAATCTCTCTTTTAGTTTTATAATGTTGAATTTGATTTTTTTTTATTGTGATTAAGCTAATTATATTGATTTTGTGTCACAGAATCAAAACCATGGATGGATAAATTGCAAGTTCTGAAAAATATGTCGTCTTCACGAACATCCTCGGCCAGGATTTTTAAAGTCACTAACTAGTCAGAGACTCATGCTCTCGCACGGGTGAATTTATTTTAATATTGACGAAATAATTTTTTTTGATATACATATGAAATTTTCATATTTATTGAAAAAGTACAATGAAAAATTATGAAATCAAAATATTATAACAAATAATATAATTATACAAAATATAACAATAAATTTGACAAATGATGTATTCAGATACACATGTGAATTTAAATTGAATTACGTAATGTTAAAATAAACTTAATGTATTAAGTAATTTAAAACAAACTGGCGACATGGAGAAAGAAAAAAATTAACATTTGAAAATAATGGTAAAATAGTGACCAGTAAGATAAAAAATTAGTTGTGTAAATAATATGTAGTATTATTCAATTTCATAAAATATATTTTTAATTTTATTAAATTTAAATAATAGATTAATTATTATTTAATGACAAAGTACAATGAAAAATTATGAAATAAAAATATTACAACAAATAATATGATTATACAAAATATAATGACAAACTTGACAAATGATGTATTTAGATACACATGTGAATTTAAACTGAATTACATAATGTTAAAATAAACTGAATGTATTAAGTAATTTTATAAAAAAATTTGTAACATGGAGAAAGAAAAAAATTAACATTTAAAATAATGCTAATAATTTGATAGTGATCCGTAAGATAAAAGTTATTTGTATGAATGATATATAGTATTATTCAATTTCATAAAATATATTTTTAAATTTATTAAAGTTAAATAATAGATTAATTAGTATTTAATGGGAAACTACAATTAAAAATTATGAAATTAAAATATTACAACAAATAATATGATTATACAAAATATAATGGTAAACTTGATAAATGATGTATTTAGATACACATGTGAATTTAAATTGAATTACGTAATGTTAAAATAAATTGAATGTATTAAGTAATTTTTAAAAAAAACTTGTGACATGGTGAAAGAAAAAGAATTTACATTTTAAAATAATAGTAATAATTTGGTAGTGACCCGTAAGATAAAAAGTTAATAGTGTGAATGACATATAATATTATTCAATTTCATAAAACATATTTTTAATTTTATTAAATTTAAGTAATATATTAATTAGTATTTAATGGGAAATTACAATTAAAAATTATGAAATTAAAATATTACATCAAATAATATGATGATACAAAATATAATGTAAACTTGATAAATGATGTATTTAGATACACATGTGAATTTAAATTGAATTACGTAATGTTAAAATAAACTGAATGTATTAAGTAATTTAAAAAAAAAAAAAAAAAACTTGTGACATGGTGAAAGAAAAAGAATTTACATTTGAAAATAATGGTAATAATTTGATAGTGACCCGTAAGATAAAAAGTTAGTTGTGTGGATGATAAATAATATTATTCAATTTCATAAAATATATTTTTAATTTTATTAAAGATAAATAATATATTAATTAATATTTTCAATGATAATAAACAAATAGAAAAGATAAAATATGTTCTAAAATGTAAGTTTAAAATGAGATATTTAATTGTAAAAGAATCAATTATATTAAAATTCAAATGTATTAAATAATCATATAAAATGAAAAGAGAAGAGAAAGAAAAAGAAAAGAGAAAGTAGTATAAGATGGGAAAAAAGTTTTTTAATTTAGATCAATGAGAAGTTGATAATCTGTCTATGAAATGAGAAAAGTTGAAAAAGTTAAAAGTTATTTTGTTAGTTACTAAAATATTCAAAGTGTAGTGCAATGTTTTTTTTGAAAAAGATAATTTAAGTAGTTTGGGCAATTTCTTAATATATGTCAGATAGTAGATGATCCACCTACTACAAGTTTGTAGCGCTTTAAGTTATATTCAATTTCTTTCTAGTTATGGAATCACAATTTATAATTGATGGCCTTTTAGATAAGCGTATTTGAGTTTATCTACGAGTATAAGCACTTATTAGCTATGTAGCAGTGTAGCACCAACACTTCTGAAAATGATGTGTTTGTGTCAGTGTCAGTGTTCGAAACTGGCTCTGGCACTTACGAGTATATCTAATTTATTTATTTTTCTCAAATTATTAATGATTTCATCATGTCATTGTCACTGTCGTGTTTTCAATATTCGTGCCCCATAGTTTATTAGACTATTTGAGATAACTTATAAAACCAATCCATAATATGTTTGAAAAAAAATCACAGATCCCTGTATATAGCATATTGTTGTAACCATTTACCACTTGTAGCTTTGTACCATAAATTGGTCTTTAAGGCATTATATCCTCCAATAATCTATTTCAATGAAGTTTTCAAAGATGTGTTGCTTCGTCCATTTGGGAGTGATATAACCTCACTACACCCTAGGCATTTCCATTATAGATATAGACCAATTGTATGCTTCTGCACATTATATATATGATGGGTTTAGAGTCTATTCAATATCTTAATAGAAAATTTGCCATTGTGCGACTGAACACATTCTCTCTTTTGGCATCAACAAGATAACAACATGTGAATATTATGTAATTGAAGAACATGTTGTTGAGAATAATACATATCCAGAACTTGTTGAACCTCTAAAAGGCATTTTTATAATTCTTAGGGTACTTTAGTATTTGTTATTTTACTGTTAGTATCGTATAACTTAATCATCAAGATTAGGATTAGGGTTTGTTTTTAGTTAGTTACTTTTTGGGCTTTTAGTTGTGTATAAATAGGTACTCTTATTTCATTGTTTTTAATTCAATACAATTCATTCCTTATTTTATACTCTTTCTTATTTCCATCATTATTCTCTTTTATCCTTGTGCCCCAACAAATTGGTATCTAGAGCTTCCGGTTTAGAATTCAGGGAAACAAGAGTGATTGTGAGTCGTCTGTGTGTTTGATTTTTGCTTCTAGGTTTCACGTTAAATCTAGAACAAGAATCGTTTTTCTGTTTGTGGGTTGAGAAACACTGTGTGAGTTAACATCTAAGGATATTTGCGCAAGGAAGAAGATGAACAAAAACAACAACTTAAGCACCAAACTTCTAGTCTATGATGGAAAAAACTGGAATAAATGGATGATCCAGATGCGTGTGTTGTTTGGAGCTCAAGATGTTTTGGAGCTTGTTACCGATGGTTACATTCCAGTTGTAGAAGTTGCAATACAAGAAGAGAAAGAGGCGCAGAGAAATAAAATGAGGAGAGATCAGAAGGCAATGTTTTACATCCATCAGTGTGTGGATGCGACTGTGTTTGAGAAGATTGCAGATTCTATGACGTCAAAGGGGGTGTGGGACACACTGGTCATATGTTACGGTGGTGACACATCAGTGAAGAAGGTGAAGCTTCAGTCCTTGAGAAAGCAATACGAAAATCTCAACATGAAGAGCAGTGAGAATATTTCTGAGTATATCTCAAGAGTGATTCTGATCACTAATGAGATGAAGGCTTGTGGAGAAACTCTTTCTGAACAAGTAATCATAGAGAAGGTTCTGAGGTCGCTTATCCCTCAGTTTGATTACATTGTGGTTGCTATTGAACACTCCAAAGATCTGGAAACCATGAAAATTGAAGAGCTGCAAAGTAGTTTAGAAGCGCATGAGTTGCGTTTGACTGACAGAACTTCTGATAGGGAAGTTGAGCAGGATCTGAAAGCTTCTTTTGTCAAGAAGGACCAGAAGAAGAATAGATGTGGTGATAAATTCCAGAAGTCAGAATATTTCTATTCTGATGAGAAACATCAGAAGGGAAAGGAGAGGAGAAAGGTTCAATGTTACTGCTGTAAGCAGTTTGGCCACTTTGCTAGAGATTGATGGTCAAACAAAGAAAAAAAATCAGAAGAAGCGAATATAGCTAGAGGTGATTTAGATGATGAACCTGTGCTATGGATGACTTATGAATCTGACTAGGAACTTGTGAGGTTGTCATTTTCTGAATTTGAAGAGGATGAAGATGACTCTGAATATTTTGATTCTGAAGGAGTGTCCCTTTATGAGTCAGAGTCATAAAATGAGATTGAAGAGTCAGAAGTTGAAACTTCTGAAGATGAGTCAGAAGATGAAACTCCAGAAGAAGAGCCAGAAAATGATTTTGTAGATTCTGAATATGAGTTAGAATCTGAGGTTTCAGAAGAAGAGTCAGAGTTAGAAGATGAGTTAGAATCTCAAGGGGATTCTGCTTCTGAAGATGAGTCAGAACATGAAGGTTCTGAAGATGAGTTAGAACATGAAGGTTCTGAAGATGAGTCATAACATGAAGGTTTTGAAGAAGAGTTAGAGTCAGAAGATGAAGAATCTTCTGGAGACTCTAAGGATGAGTCAAATAGTGAATCTGATTCTGATCTAGATTCTGATGATGATCTAGAATCTGGTGGTGATCATGCTTCTGGAAGGAAAACTATGAAGACGTAGGTTCTGGAGGATAAGATTTTGGAGGTGATCAAATTTGTGATGGTAATCATGATTCTAAATTTGGACCTTCTGAAGAAGGTGCTTCTAAAGGTAGTCCAGCCTCTGACAGTGGTCATGATTCTGAAGGTGGAACTTCTGAAGCAAGAGCTTCTGAAGGCGATCCAACTTCTAAAGGTGATGGCTCTGGACAAGGTCCAGAAGTTAACAAAGGTGGAACTTCTGGTGGAAGTTCTGAAGGTGATGGTTCTAGACAAGGTCCAGAAGTTAACAAAGGTGAAACGTTTGGTGGAAATAAAACTTCTGAAGAAATTCCAAAAGAAGATATGGTTCCAAAATCAGAAGGAGATTCTGAACAAATAGGTACTGAAGATATTCTCAAGAAGAAAGCGTGGTTGAATGCCATGAAAGAAGAACTTGAGACTTGGAAGTTAATTGGGCTTCCAAGGGAGTAGAAAGCCATCAGCGTCAAATGGGCTTTTAAGGTGAGATTTAAGTCAAATAGATCAGTTGGCAAGAACAAAGCAAGGGTAGTGGCCAACGTTTTTATTCAGAAACCTGGACGAGACTATTTTGAGGTGTTTTCTCCTGTAGCGAGGCATGAAACAATCAGATTGGTGGTTGCCTTAGCTGTAAACAGAAGTTGGTCGCTGATGCATTTGGATGTAAAGTCAGCATTTCTGAACGGTTCATTACAAGAGGAGATATACGTGTCACAACCTCCTGGCTTCGTGAAAAAGAATCAAGAAGGGATGGTGTATAAGTTACACAAAGCTCTGTATGGATTGAAGAAAGCACCCAGAGCTTGGACTCAGAAGATTGATTCATTTTCTAAGAAGCAAGGATTTCAAAAAATGTGAGATGAAGTATGGTGTGTATGTGAAACATTCCATAAGCAATATTTCTAGTGTGTCTTTATGGTGATGACATATTACTTACGGGGAGTTGCAACCAGAAGCAAGTTGCAGATGTTCTGATGAAGGATGTCAAGACTGAACACCTTATCCGTTTGAGGGATGAAATTGGTGTTGTAGATTTTGATGGATATGAATTAAGGGATGGTGTTGAGAATAATACATATCCAGAAGTTGTTGAACCTCTAAAGGACGTTTTTGTAATTATTAGGGTACTTTAATATTTGTTATTTTATTGTTAGTATCGTATAACTTAATCATCAAGATTTGGATTAGGGTTTGTTTTTAGTTAGTTACTTTTTGGGCTTTTAGTTGTGTATAAATAGTTACTCTTATTTCATTGTTTTTAATTCAATACAATTCATTCCTTATTTTATACTCTTTCTTATTTCCATCATTATTCTCTTTTATCCTTGTGCACCAACACATGTTTGGCATTGTTGATACTTCAAATTTTGAAAGATTTAATGAGATAGTATAATTTAAAATATTTTCGTATTGAATGTATTTATTGAAAAACATGTACATTATTGTTTTAACATGTAGTTGTTTAATTTATTATTTGTTGAACTTATAGATATTCACCGACACTTCATCCTATGAATCAACAACTTTGGTCAAAATGTTTTTTGAAAATGGTTGAAGATCAAAAGGTGGTTAAAGATCAAAAGGTTGAGGAACAAAATTATATATGAAAAAATGGACATGAAATATTATGACTTGGTTGAATATTTTGTTGAATATTATGACTTCTTAATACAAAAATATGATTTTGTATACATTTTGGTAAATATGAAAAAATATTATGACTTAGTAGTACATGAAATATGAATTTGATATATAGCTTTTTAGTAGATGAAATTTTTTTTTGAATATTATGACTTCTTAGTATATGAAATACGAAGAAACGTGATAACTAAAATAGTGTGTAATGGTATCATATGAAATAGGGTGTAAATGAATTAAATATAATAATCATATTTCACACCCATGATAATTGAAATACGGTGTAAATTTATCCCATATTTACATCGTGTTTTTTTAAAAAGGGTGTAACTTAGAATGTATTTACACCGAATTTCAATTAAAAATGGTGTAACTTAGTATATGTTTACACCCTTTTTGTATCCAATCGGATGTAGATTTATTTGATATATATATATAACAATTTACATTCGTTTTCTATTAAAAAAACATATAACATAGCATGTATTTACACCTAATCTATCATATAAGAACTTTAATAGTTCTGAAAAAGACTTACATGTTGCTATCATAATGTGCCACATCTTCCTTTGCACATCATTTCTTCTTCTACTACTACTTTTCTGAATACCTTTATTCTATCATCACAAATTTCCTTTTCGAGCATTCAAATTTTGCCTTTTGCATAATCTTTATCCTCATTTCTCCATATATGTTTAATGTTGCAATTAACTAACACCCTCTCCATTGCAATATTTCTGCAAAAACTTATCTCTCTCATCACTATAAACGGGAACCGATCCCAACTGTAATTTCTCTGTAAACTTCGTCTACTTCATCTCTCTAACTAATTTCAGTTTTTATGCTAACCTCATCGTTCTTTTCTCTAGAAACAACATAACTATTGTATTTTTCTGAATTACCCATACCTTTTTCTTTGTTAAACAAGGTGAAATCTCTCTAAATCTCTATTTTTTTTTTACATTTCAAATTCTAAATCATATTTTATTTGTTCTCATCTTTAAACTATATATTGATCTTTACTTTACATTTTAGTTCCAGATCTAGAAAAATAATTCATTATAAGCTTACAAATTTGAAGCTGAAAATGAATTTAAAGAGAGAGCAAATACATTTTTATAATTGTATTTTGTCTTGTTGTGAGTCTCACAAATTTGTTGAAGAAGTTTTATTTCTTGAAGCTTTTTACTCCAATAACAAAACATCACCAACTCTTTCTTGGTCTTCCATTTTTTTTCTTCCTCTTCTTTAGATCTAAAAAAAAGGCTATTGATTAGAATTTGGATCTGGAACCAATAACAGGTCTAAAATATTGTATCCTCAAGCTTTAGAGATTTTATATTTGACTATTTTAGTGTTTTTAATGACTTTTTTAGTATACTTACTATTATGTTTAACATTACATAAATAATAATATAAAATGCAAAAAAAAAAATTATTTTATCTTCGTCTTCCAAATATGCATATAATATTCTCTTTCTTATATAGTAGAAAATGTAAATATCCAAATACGAGAAAATAGATATTTATTGTAAATTAACTTAAAATATTTTTAATTAATAATGTTTTTTAAATAATATTTTTAATATTTTTATTGATCCAAATACTTTATATAAATAATGTCAAAATAAAAATAATATTTACATATGGGATAATATATAATTGATCCAAATATTTGTATATATATGAAAAAAATTATACTTATGATCAAAATATAAATAAAAATGTCTTCCTTTTAAAAATAATAAACTCTTTTGGTTAAGCAATTTTGTTTTCCGTTCTTTTAATTTTTATTATACTTTAGAAACAAATGCGCGTAACGCATCAGTACTCGTGTGAACGCATGGGTAACTACATATGTGCCCGTGCGACACACATGGGTATCATACCAGTATCATGTGAACGCACGGATAACTAGGCCATAATCTATGTGAACTCATGGATATCCGGATCAAAATTAGTGTGAACGCATGGATAATCATGCCAAAATATGTGTGAACACACGGGTAACACACCAGTGTCATTCGATCCTACAGTTAACCGGCCAAAATCAGTGACAACGCATGGGCTATTACATTTTTTGTAGAATTAAAAAAATAAAAAATAAAAATATTTGAAATAATTTATGAACTCGAACACGCGAAAAATATGTTCTTTTTTAATTATATATGTATCTAATATTTTAATTTTTAATTTGTTTAAAATTTAAAATACAATAATGTTTAAGATTATGAATAATTAAAATATATATTATTGATCTCTTTCTTTTAAAAATTAAAAAATTCATGCAATTTTGTTTTTATTTTAAAAATATGTCTTTAATTTAAAAATGTATCTTTGATTAACTTATATATTTATATTTGACTTTTTTTATTTTTCTTTTTTTATAATTAAATTTAATTATAAACTATTTTATTTGAATTCCAAAACCAAAATGGTGACAATTCTGCGGTCCAAACCAGTACTCGTGCATGTTTATATTAAAAAATGGTGTAACTTAGTATGTATTTAAACCCAAATTTTATCAAATTGGGCGTAGATTTATTTGATTTAAATGTATATATGTATCAATTTACACTCGTTTTCAATTATAAAAGGGTGTAACTTAGCATGTATTTATATTCGATTTCTATTAAAAAATGGTGTAACTTAGTATGTAGTTACACCCGAGTTTTACCAAAATGTGTGTAATTTATTTGATTTAAATGTGAATATATAACAATTTACACCCATTTAAAAAAGGGGCATGTAAGCATGTGTTTACACCCATTTTTAAACGCATGTAAATTCGATAGATATTTCTCACCCATTGAATTTACACCTTTCAAAAACATGTGTAAATTGTATAAAAAACGAGTGTAAATTTATAATTTTGTACCAATGTCCCTTGAAACAAAGGATAAACATACCTCTCATATCAATAAGATACAAAGCACAAATACACTAATCAGTTGCAGCCTCACTGGATTGACTTTCGAGAAATTATTCAAGCGTGTTTTACAGGAACACGTGTGTTTAAAGGATTTGTGGTTCAATTTAAAAAAAAAATGTAATAGATTCACCTAATTTGTTTCAAAATACCCACCTAGTTCATATGATAGTCCTTCTTTGTATATATTGAAAAAATTACTAGACTTTATTTCTTTCAAATTGTGAGAGTTCTTCTTCCATAAACATGTAAATTCACCTATAATTCATCTAAACAATTTGGTTCACTTTGAGATATTATGGCATGTTGTTGTTTGATAAGTATCAAAATGTCGTTATTTTGTGTTGTAAAATTGTAGCACTTATTGACATTGTTCTATGGGTTTTTATAATAAAACTTTAACTTTTGTGTACATAATCGTTTAATAGTAGATTCGTGTAAATATTGTATCGATTAATAGCTTTTATCCCATTTTTGCAGGATTTATCGCATTGTTGAAGCATGGAACAATAAAGATTGAATACAGCTTCAAGATGCATTTTTGGAACAAACTAATGAAGCTTCAGGTTGGGCTTAGCGCGGTCATAGCACGCTTGGAGAGTGTCTGAGTAGAAGGTTTCGTTCTAAGCACGGTTTTAGGCTCTTAGAACGCTCTAAGGCGGTTTTCTCAATAAGAGGTAGCACGAATTTGGCGCTTAGCGCGGTCTGTAATTTCTTATTTTGTATAAATAAATTTAGAATGGAATGTTTAGTTTATCTTTTGGGGTATTTGTTCACAATCCATCAACCTTCATTCTTTGTAGTTTACAACTTAGAAAATAACATGCATGGCTTGTAATCGAGTGATGCAAGACCGGGAGCCTGGATGATCGAGATTGACACTACGAATGATTTGGTTTCTTCTCATATGTTCTCTTTGAAAACTTCATTTGTTGGGGCTTTGTTTGTAACTATGTTTTGTTTATATGCATATTTATTACTCATGGTGTTGCATGAGACTTATTTTACAAATTAATGTTGGTGATTGCTTGCTTTATTTAGGTTTGGTTTGCCACAGATATATACGGTTCAAATCTGGATTTAGGATGACCATCTATTGGGTTTTGATTTTAGAAATAGATTAAGACTTAGTATTCACATGAGTATCCTCTCTTAATGCCTCTATGTTGTTTGAGTTGTGCGTAGAATCACCTTCTATGGAAATACGACTGTTATCTCACTCTACATTAGAAATAACCTCTGTGTGAGTGATACGTGATGATGTTGATGAAAGTATAGGTTGATTGAAACTGATTAGTAAGTTTAAGTATTTAACGGGTATGTGAAATTCAATTCCAAGAGTTGTCGCCTTTCTGAAAAATGAATTATTTTTCTGTTCATAAGTTTGATTCTCGCACCTTACACTTTAAACCCAATCAAAACCAAACTCATTAACATGAGACTTGTCAAACAACAATTTAGTAACCACTAATTCCTGTGGAGACGATATGATAAAACTAAATAAATACTTATTATTTGTTGTCGCTTCAACAAAATGGCGTCGTTGTCGGGGATTGGTGTTCTTATTGGATCTCATTGCGATAGTTTCTTTGTTTTTTAGTTTTGTACATAATATTCATATTGTCCATACTTTGCAATTAAACTTGTATATGACACTTGTGTATTTACTTGTTTATGTTTATCATACTTTTGAATTTGTACATGTTTTTCATACTTGTCAATATTTGATTATGTTTGTTTTGTAATTATTTTGAGTTTGTTTTCCATATTTTTTATGTATGTATGTTTGTTGTGTTCAAGTGGGTGTAAAAATGTGTTGTGTATCAATGCTTTTCAAGTGTTGTTGTAAATTTATTTGTTTTTTGTAACGTTTGTTGAGTATTTGGTTAGGGAACTTTCTTTAGGTTTGCGCGATGATGCAACACCATGGCTTGATTTGAGGAAGATATTAGCTAGTACAACAAAGGTGTTGAGATAACGGCGTAAAACAAGCATGTTTTATAGTTTTTAGTTACTCTATTATTTTTCATTGTAGTGGTAAAGGTAATATGGTGAATGTTGGATAAACAAATTGAAATTGGACTTGTTTTAAAATTCTGAGCAGTGTTGAGCATGCTTTGCGTGCTCTATTGCTCAATTCATCACTTTTCAACTTGTTTATCTACTTTCACTCAATTTTTTAGTATGTTTATAGTAGTTTGTTTTAATAATTTTTTTCGTCCAAGAGCTTGTTCTGTTTATCTTGAGGAGTTTTGTACAGTTGCAAATTTTGTATAGTTGTGTAGTGGAGATATTATGGCGTAGTGGATGTTTAGCATGAAGAATCAGTTGTGATTCTGATTTTTCTGCACAAACCTACACGTGTTGAGCACGGTCTGTGCATGCTAAGTGCACATTTTCTGGTGTAGCGCGCTAAGCGCGGTCTGTGGGGAAAAGCGTGCTCTGCTGCTTGCTTGTGAAATTTTTATTCACTCGGCCCTTTTGCCCACTTTTTCTCAGGCTATTTAGATTGTACATAATAGTAGTATATACTAATTATTTTGTTTTTGTTTGGACTCAAGTTTTGGTCCGTTAACTTGAAGAATTTTGAGGTGATTTTATGATTTTAATTGTTCTAAATTGCGGATGTATGGTAATGATAGTTTTTGAAGTTGGTATCATCCAAGGTACTCGTTTATCGCTTTCTATAGCATGACATATTTAGGAAACTTTTTATTTGTATAATTACCAAGCCATTCATTCTTTTATATTGCTTTTTCTTGATTGAATCACTTTAGTTCCTTTTTACCCCAAATGTGCAGAAGCTTTCCATTGTTCATATATATTGGAGATCACAATCCTTGTTTTAGCTAGATTTTATTATGTTTAATTTTTTTTATTAGTATTGATTGTATTAAAGCATGAAAAGGAACCAATACATTTTGTTTCATTTTGAGCACAACTACCTAACCAAATAGTAAATTCACCCTATGAGCGTGTGAGCATTTGATAACGTCTTTGAGCCTTTTTGTCAATATCCATGTTATTTTTGAATTTGATGTTTTTCTATGAGTGTTATTTCACATTTTTGAATGGATGTTGATTATTTGTTTTCTTGAACCGTCAACCATGATTTATTGTTTGAATTTTTACCTTGACATAGAAAGTATGAAGTATTCACACTTTGATGTTGGTTGAATTAAAGTTGGGGATAGAAATGTTTGCTTACTTATGTGTTGGTTGCTATGAGATTTGGAAAAAGAAAAAGAAAATAAAAAAATGTGAAAAAGAAAAGAAAAGAAAAGCTTGGAAAAAATAAAATAAAATAAAATAATTGTGCTAAATAAGTGTTGTGTTTGGTGTAACACTTGGGAAAGAATAAGAAGTTTGAATGAAATTTTGTGTTTGAAACTTTGTGAGTTGATCACTCCCTTAGGTTTAGACCGGTTTTTGATTCATGTAGCTTTAGAAAATGTCCCTTGTTTGTTAACCAAGCCATATTACAACCCTTAAATCCCTTGTGATTCTTGCTTTTATATTTTCAATGTAAATTTTTGGATGAATGCATAATTTAATCATTTATTTACAAGATTGTTGGATGAGTGTCAAGTCCCTTGCTTTTGTGTGTTGTCATCCTTTGATGAACTTTTCTTAAGTGTGATTCATGATTGAGCTTGTTTTTTTAGATTGTTTAGCATGATTTTTGTACTTAGGATTCATTTCGTTTTCATGTTGTCGTTGTAGGGTTGTGGTAAGTTATGCCTTGTATGTGCATTTTTGTTTGAACCATACATTTGTTTTTCGTTTCAAACCTATTGATTCATGATTCTTTGATTATTGCTTTTTGTTTCTTTAGGTTTATTTGACATTGTTTGAGGACAAACAATGTTTCAAGTTGGAGAGAGTTGATAAGTGCCAAAATTTTATTATTTTGTGTTGTAAATTGTGGCACTTATTGGCTTTGTTCTATTGTTTTTGTAATAAAACCCCGACTTTTGTGTACATAATCTTTTAATAGTAGATTAGTGTAAATATTATATCGATTAAATGTTATAATTAAGTGACCTAACAGTCAATCAGATATACATGCTTCTAAGGTATAACATATAAGTTATGCAGAAACCTAATAGTCATTCAAGCATGTATAAAATTGAAGGATCGATAAAGTAATTTTAGGAATAGCTGGATCCATCGAGAAAGTTTTTGTTGGCGGTAATCTTAAAAGTGAGGGCTTGTGTGGTTCTTCCTCAACCGGTACTCCTAATGCCTTGAATCTTCTTCAGATGGGGAGAATATGTAATTTTCTTGCGTACGGTATATTGGGGACCATGGTCTATATATAATGTGATGGCCAATTAGGGTTCTCATTATTCCCAAATTAGGCAATCCTGACATCCACTCATATTTGAGCTCATATACAATTATTTCATTAATTAATTAATTAATTCCTAAGTAAAATCTAAATGGTCTTTTTTAACATTATTTAATCACATAAATATTTAAGGCACTTTATTTTAAAAAATAGCTAATATAATTAAATAAATATATTAGGCCACATAATTATTGGAATGTTAATATTTAATTAAATAACTAAAATATTCCAACAAACTCCCACTTGGCCAATATATCTTAATAATTATATCATAATTCTTTAGGCGTGAATCCAAATACTATTTATCTTTAGATTTCAACTTTACAATCTAGTCCACCTCATACATCAATAATGAGACAATCGCGGTTGTCGCCACTAACATATAATGTGACGAAACCATGACGACCACCACATCAACGTACTTGATGACATAGATCGATATGGATGAGTGACATGGAAATTTCAAGCAATGTGATCTCTAAATCATTCAAATTTCCGATTGGTCCTACTGGAGTCTTTAGTTAGATCAAACTGAAGTTTCTTAGGTGCAATTCAAAATTACAATATTTGCACTCAACAAAAGAAACCAACTTGACATTTTTATAACAACAGTACTTCATAAATGTCACACCCCAAAATTTGCCCTCCTAACTACAAGTTATTCGACTTAGGCATCATATTCATCTGCATTCGCTTCCATTAAGTCATTGACATTAAACAATCATACATTCATCGCATATCATATCATCCTGTTGCATTTAAGACGAAGTTCAGGTCATGTTTGTATTTAATTACTTTCAGCCATTGATCCACGTTGTCAGGCTAAAAGATAATTAAATAGGGGCAGCTGTCACACCCTAAATTTCACCCTAATTTTTGCTTTATTCATTTGCATTATGCGTCATTTCATCTTCACCGTCCATAATAAAAAATCGACTTTTGGATCCTCATTCCAATGCATATTGTTTTTTTTGTCACATTGGCAAATTGGTGTCTCATTTTAATAATTGGTTAAATTTTTACATCTATGTCATTTTTATCGTATTTATATTTGTATTTTTTCTCACTTTAATTTTTATTTAAATATTTTATTAATTCTAGTTATTTGGTAAAGGTTATACTAAATAATTTTTATTAATCAAATAATGAAATAATAATTAAAAAGAATTTTGTTTTTAATAACAATATTTTGTTTTAGTATAATAATTATGCTTAATTTGTAATTTATATTAATTTAATCAAGTAATTAAAATAAGTACAAATAAAAGTATATTGTGTCATTAATTTGTTTTTATATGATATAAGTAGTTTTTTTAGTAAATTTTATGCAACAAAAAACAAAAATATAAAACTTTTATAATTATATTTTCTTTCTTACAACTCATGCTTTGCTATAAAAATAAGTTGCAAAAAAGAAAGTTCGTTCTTTGAGTCTTCAGGTCACGACGCTCCATGTACCTGCAAAAAACAAGAAAAGTTGTTGTTCCTCCTGTGTGCTTTTTCTTGTCATCCGCTTCATCTTTGCCTCCACTATCATGTACTAGCTGCAAATACAAAAGGTAAAAGACAAAATAATCAGTACAATTTACCTCTCTCCACCACTCTCATTCCACTACCATTCCTTCCACAATTTCACAACTCACAAATTGTACAACTTCCTACACCACTACCCGAAAATTATTCCACTCTCCTCTTCACTCCTCCACTACTTGTACTAACAAACTTGCTGCTTAAGATTATCCTTGCAATCCCTGTCCTACCTTCACTGAATCTCACCTATATAAGAGACCATATCATTCTTATAAAAAAAAGAAGAAAAAAGCATAGAAAATCACTCACAATCGTGACGTTTTTTAACCACACAGCCTTACTCCTTCACTTCAGTCATTCCTTACAACCTCACTCTTATCTCCTCCATCACGATTCATCCCTCCGCCGGAACCTCTCCACCAGCCACGACCCACAATTCCCTTTTCGTTCCAAAAACAACCACTTCCGCCATCGTCATCCTCTCAACCTCCAACCACCAGAACAACTCCCTCGCTGTCACCTCTTCATCCACTCACGAACCTTCACCATCACCAGACCTCACAACTTCCAGAACTCACCTTCATAACTCACCTTTACTCATAATCTCAACAATAAATCACAGAGCAAATTCCCAAACTCAAAAACACCAGAAACACCAGAAACAAGAATCACAGAGCCCTGTGTGAAGATCGAGAAATCCGAGAGCCACCGATGAAGCATGACGGAAGGAAGAAGCAGCATCGAAAACGCGAGAATAGGAATCGGTGAGAGATGATGATTTTTGTTTTTGTTGTTTGTAATCGATTGAAAAACGAGGAAACAGAGAGAGCAGAGGAAATTGAAGCGTGTGGTTAGGCATAAAAGAAAATATCACATTTTTTTCTATTTTTCTATTTTTCTATTTTTTTATTTTAATTTAAAATAAATGCCAATTTTTTTTTTATTATAGATTTAAAAGTAGAATGAGTCAAATACCATTTCATTTTTGATGTTTTTTTAATTAATTTTTTATTTAAAAATAAAAAAAAATTGATTATTGAATGGGGTGAGCCGTTTTTAAGCCTATTTTTTCTCACCATTTAATTTTTATTTTCTATTTTGTAATTTTAATAGTTTTTTCTAGTTAAATCAAGATAAATGAAGAAAAAACAAAAATATGAAAAATTTTAGGACATGTTACGTACCATCTTTTTTTATCTTGTATTTTTGTATATTTTTATTTGTTTATTTTTATAATAATAATAATAATAATAATAATAATAATAATAATAATAATAATAATAATAATAATAATAATTTCTTTATTTAGTTAGAGTTTTAAGGATGAAATATGGGCTTAGGACTTTGATCCACTTCTACTTGCAAGATGCATAATTAATTCACACCCCTCTTTTTTATTTTATTTTTTAGCATTCAATAAATCATTTTCATTTTAGTATTCATTTTAATTAGTAAAAATTAATTGATTAAACGATTATTTCACTTGTACGATTATAAAGACATGTAATTTATTTTTATTTATCCCCATTTGTAAATATGTATCCCTTTCCCATGAGATGTAATAGTTTAGGTGAATATTTTATCGCTTTATCGTATTTAATTATTCATTCACAATGCACAAACCAAAACATTTTAAACTAATACTCGTGCGAGCCATTTTCACCACCTTGAGTTGACAAAGTTTTGAAGCGTCACAACGGCCACACATTTGTGCACACACCACGCTTACTCTTGGGCTTACAATGAGACCTTAATTGATTAGTTAAATATTACTTAATTATCTAATTAGGTTATTCAAAGTCGATTAGTCAATCTAATTAATTTTATTAAACTAATTACTTGATTAAGTTTCGTTTAATTAGTTGATTAAATTTATTCCACGCATGCACTTACACCATTGTTAATTGTCTTATCATGTGTGCAAGCCACCTTGTATGGGCTTTTAATTCATTTACTCGCTTTATTTCATGTTTGTATATAATTATTCGCAATCGCCTCATTTTCGTTCTCACGCCTTGGTCCATATACCAAATTCTCATCCAAAGGGCATCATGGTAGGGAGTAGACACTTGTCTATTCTCTCGAGATTAATCAAGAGTTCTTGTTAATCATAGCCTAAATCAACTCTCTTCTCATCTTTAAGACCTTTCATAATAAATTATCAAACCTCGATCCAACGTCGAGTGACTTTTCAAAAACCTTTTCATAATAAAACCCAAGTATTTAAATCGTTGGTTGCTAGACCAATTGTTTAAATACTTGCGCAAAATGAACTCCTAGTCTTTAAATCGTTGGATGCTAGTCCAATTGTTTAAAGACTCTTAATAACGTGAACTTTGGTTCATCTCACTTCTTTTCATAAGAAAACTTTTTTGGGTTGATAGACGACTCGTTGAGCATTGAGCTCCTCTAGTTTCTAGTATTTGAATCGTAGGATGCTAGTCCTATTGTTCGGTACTTTTCACCCAGAATTAAAATCAGTTCAACTCATCAAATCTTGCCCACGTTCAAGTCTCTTTTTCAAACTCACATCGCTCACACGCGATCTTCCTTCGCTCACACGCCAATTGCACTAGTGATGTCTTATCGTCCACGTACGATTAAGCTCATCTTTTCATAAATAAAATCAACCAACCAACACATGTTCTCGTGACCGAGAACTACGTAAGCTCTGACTTTCCTATTGCACTTGGGGAATACGTAGGCACAAGATTCTAACATCTTGGCGAGCACACTTTCAAAAAAATTAAAACATGTTTCTCTTTTCTTTTCTCTTTTCGCACATAATAAGTAGAAGATATCAAATTTAATTTTAAACACACAAACATGCTTAGAACTAAATGGGTCCCATCGAGTACGATGGATGTAAGGGGTGCTAATACCTTCCCCTTACATAACCGACTCCCGATTCCATGTCTTTTGGTCACGTAGACCGCCTTATCTGCATCTGTGGGGTTTTATCTATATTTTCCCGTTCTTTTTGGAACAAATAAAATTAGGTGGCGATTTCACTATCTTCGAAATTTAAATGAATTTTGAAAATCGAGTTGCTACAATAAGTTTTTATTTTTGTGCAGAAAATTAAACATAACATAAAGTTTGTACCAAAATAAAATCAAAGTATAGAACATAGATAATACGAACCAAACTCCCACTAATCCAAAGCAATATCAAAACCAAGACCCATATGACCAACATGCCCATGAAAAACCTTAGGTGTCAAACCTTTGGTTAATGGATCATCTAGCATTGAGTCTGTCCCTATATGTTCTATCAGAATTTGTTTCTCCTGAACTCTTTCTTTCACAACAAGATACTTGATATTAATAAATTTTGATTTTGTAGAACTCATATTGTTGTTGGAGTAGAGAACAATTGCACTATTGTCATAATAAACCTTTAAGGGTCTTTCAATACTCCCAACGATGTGTAGGCTTGTGACAAAGTTCTGCAACCAAATTGCATGATTTGATTCCTCAAAGCAAGCCACAAACTCTGGTGCCATGGCAGAAGGAGCCACTAGAGTTTTTTTGGAAGACTTCTAGGAGATGGCTCCTGCATCCAAGAGAAAGATGTAACCAGATGTGGAACGTTTGCTATCCGGACATCCTACAAAATTTGAGTTAGAATACCCAATGATCTCCAAGTTATCTGACTTTCGATAAGTGAGCACACAGTCTCTTGTTCTCTTTAGGTAGAGCATTACACACTATACTGCTACCCAGTGCTGTATACCAGTGTTGCTTAGATATCTTCCAAGAACTCCTACAATCAATACTAAGTCGGGACGGGTGCAAACTTGAGCATACATAAGACTTCCCACAGCCGAAGCATATCGAACCTTATGCATCTCTTCCTTTTCAAGATCCATAGTGGGACACTGTTTGACATAAAACTTGTCTCCTTTAGCAACGAGTGTATCTCCTGGCTTACTATCTTTCATGGAGAATCTATCCAGAACTTAGTTAATATAGCTCCTTTGCGACAATCCTAAAATACCTTTAGAACAATCTCTAAGTTTTGAATTGCTAAGACAAATGAGGCGTCCCCAAGATTTTTCATCTCAAATTTATTTGTGAGAAATCTATTAGTTTCGTGCAATAAACATATATTGTTGCTTGCCAAAAGGATATCATCTACATATAGTACCAAGAAAACTAATTTACTCCCACTGAACTTTTGGTATACACAGTTATCAATCAGATTAGCCTCAAAACCAAATAAGGATATTGCTTGATGAAATTTTTAATACCATTGACCGGAAGCCTGTTTAAGGCCATAGATGAATTTCTTTAGTTTTCAAACCATAGACTTTGGGTCTCTCGACACAAAGTTTTCTGGTTGCACCATATATATTGATGAAAGTAATGTTTCTATTTATAAACACAATTTTTATATCGATCTAATGCAATTCTAAGTCAAAATGAGCTAACAACGCCATCATAATCCTAAGAGAGTCCTTTGAAGAAACTGAAGAGAAAGTCTCTTTATAGTCAATTCCTTCCTTTTGAGTAAAGCCTTTTGCGACAAGACGAGCTTTATATCTCTCAATGTTACCCTTTAAATCCCTTTTGGTTTTAAATATCCATTTACAACCAATGGGTTTCTTTCCTTCAGGTAATTTAATGAGATCCCAAACATCATTGTCAGCCATCGACTTCATCTCATCCTTCATGGCATCAACCCACTTAAGAGAGTTTGGACTATGCATAGCTTAACTAAAGTTGATAGGATCTTCCCCAATCAAACCAATTTCATCCTCACGTTCTTGAAGAAATACAACATAATCATCTGAAATTGCACTCTTCTTCTCTCTAGTGGATATTCTTAATGGTGGCTTTTGAGGTTGTTGAGTTTGAACTATAGGTGGTTCTTGAGGAAGAAACTCATTAACGATATCTTGTTCTTGGTGGATTTTAGGAATAACATCATTGTTTGTTTCATAATTTGTTTATGGAACAAAGATATGTACAAAGACTTGATCGTTGTGAGAAATAGTTTCTTCATTAAAGGAAACACTCATTATGCTTCATTCCCCTCCAAACTCTACATACTCAAGAAATCTTGCATTTCCCATTAAATGAGTGAGGAATGATCCTCTATTTATAGGAGAGTGAGTGGTGATGAAAATGAGAAGGAATTGTGGTGAATCCGTGCAAAACGAGCTGGATGAGATCATGCCAAACGTGTGACTCAAAGGGCATAAAAGCGACCTCATTTCAAGTGTAATTTGCATCAAAATGCATATGGGTAATTGGTTAAACATGTTTAGCATCTAAACTTTGAGTAATTTGCCTTGTAATTCAAGTTTACATGTTGTAATTTTTCTGATTTGAACCAAAATTGGATGACATGGAGCCTTCTTTAAACATGTATAACTCATTGCTCAGGGACCTTTATGGCACAAACTTGGGCTATTTGGAAAGCTGAGATTACAAGGTTTATAATGCACTTGGAAGGGCAGCATTTGGCATCTTGAGATAGAAGTTGTGATCCTTTGAAATCACCAAAAACAAACTGACTTTTTCACACTTAGAAAAATTTCTAAGTTTGGCAAAAAATGACCTATAATATTTTCAATCCAAACATGGCCTTCCATTCAAAATTTAATCTTGATTTTCAAAGATGAAATGAAGTAGATCTCTCAAAGAGAATTTTGCAAAAATAACCAACCAAAAACTCCTTGAACAAGTTATGGTCTTATGAAGTTGAGGAAATTTTGTGAAATGACCTATAATCTTTTGACTTTTCAAGCAACTTCCAAAAACTTTCAATATTTAAAACTTAAATGGAGATAAAGTTCACATCCCCAAGATTGTTATGCAAAAAGAATGATCTAAAGGTGATAAATGATGATCAAGATATGATCTCTTGAAGTTGATTGACCAACAATTGAGAAATTCATCAAGGACTTGTAATCTTTTGACTTCATAGGCAAATTTCCAAGAATTTTCTCTTCTTACCAATTGAACTAAGTTGTATTATACATCCTTAGATTCATTGTGAAATAATAATGAGCTCAAGGAGACAAGGTATGACCAAGTTATGATCCTTTGAAGTCGTACAAGACAAATGAAGCATCAATAGAGAGAGTGGACAATCATAGACTTCTAAAATAATCTTCTTGTAAATCAAAATCCTTGGATCCAAACATATTTATATTAGAAGTCCTATTAAGAATCAAATTAATTTGAAATCATCCACAAACTTCACACAAATACCAAGATATGATCCTCAGAAGTCCAAAACCCTAATTCAAGGTAGATAGCCATAGAATGGTGAATTAATTGAATTTGATGATCTTTCTCAAACATGAAGCATATACTCAAGATGAAAGACCATAGCTGATGACAAGAGAAATTTTCAATGGGAGACAATACTTTCAAAAATCTTGAGAATTGAGGAGAGAAGGCATGGAAACAAACACATGAACCTATTGACTCCTTGAACAAGAGACTTGTGCACCATTTACCTACAACATTTAGAGAGTAAAGTATACACACATTATTGTTAGTCAAACATCAATCATCACATTCATTCAATGGTGCTTGGTGATCTCCCAAAGGCAAACCCAAAGATAAGAGAGAGAGAGAGAGAGAGAGAGAGAGAGAGAGAGAGAGAGAGAGAGAGAGAGAGAGAGAGAGAGAGAGACCATTTGATCTTTGTGTAATGCAATGGTATGAAGTATGAGTGAATCTTATGGGCAAAAATTGAGGGTACAACAATCATATGTTTATTTATTACTCATGATGTTGTATGAACTTCTTTTACAAATTAATGTTGGTGATTGCTTGCTTTAATTGGGTTTGGGTTGCAATAGACATATATGGTTCGAATCCGGATTTAGGATAAACATCTATTGGATTTTGATTCTAAAAATAGATTAATGCTTAGTATCACATGAGTATCGGCTCTTAATGCCTCTGTGTTGTTTGAGTTGCGCGTCGAATCACCTCCAAGAGCAATAGGGTTGTTATTTCACTCTGCGTTAGAAATAATCTGTGTGTGAGTAATATGTGATGATGTTGACGAGTAATTTAGGTTGATTGCAACGGAGTAGTAAGTTTAAGTATTTGACGGGTATGTGAAATTCAATCCCGAGAGTTATCTCCTTTCGGAAGAATGAATTATTTTTCTGTTCATAAAATTTAATTTCCGCGCCTTACACTTTAAACCCATAAACAACCAAATTCATTAACGCGAGACTTATCGAGTGATAATTCAATAACAACTAATCCTAATGGAAACGATATAATAAATATTTACTTTTTGTTGCCGCTTTACTACTTCAACATTGTTTTCCTTAAAAGATGATTTGGTTCAAATTCCATCAGATGTATTTTAATTATTTAGTATTTAGAATTATGAACCACATTTATCCAATTAACTTCATTGTTACTGTTGCGAAGGTACATGATGGACGATCATCATAATCTTGATCATCTCATTTTTGAAGTTTTTTTTTTGAAGAAAGATTTTGGAGAAAGATTTTGATTTTCCTCATTTTTATTAGGTTTCAAGTAAATCACCTTATTCATCAAATATTATATCCGTGTTAAATTTCATGGTTTGAGTTAGTATTGTATATTTTATATCTGTTAGAGGTAGGAGAATATCCTAAGAAAATTGTTTTTTTCTTTTTTCAGGGTCAAAGTTTCTCAAAAATCTATTTTTTTTCTTAAATGTAACAACAATATCCAAATATGTGAAAATTGGATATATTTTGATTTTGGTTTTTCTAGAGGTCAAATGGGATTTCTTTTTTCATACTATTTCTTATTTAAAGTCTAAGAATTGAAGACTTCTTCCCATGTGTATAGCATTTTATTCAAAAGAATTGTTCTAGTCATTTTAGGCATGTTTTTTTTTTCTCTTCCTTTCAACAATTTTTCTGAAGTTTAGTTGCATAAAGATTATTTCCATGGGATAAATTGTGGCAAATACTATTTTTTATCAAAGAATTTTTGAAGGGTGAATTGATGATTTCACTTCGATGGTCATTTCTAACTAAAATGATATTTAATTTGTTTTCATTTTGATTTTTATATAACATTCAAAAAATTTCAAAGGACTCATCCTTATGGTTTAAAAATAAAACTCAAATGAATCTAGAAAAATCATCTAAAATGACAAAACTATATTATTTTATTCCAAGATATGCAATTGTTCCATTTTTATTCGTCCTTTTAAATAATTTACAAGATGATAAACCCATAAAAAAAATGTTGCTGGTTTGACTTAAGCTTTATTTACAAACATGTATATACACCTTTGTGTGTTACTTTGACTTTTTACTAATGGTGGATCACATTTGTTGGTGCATAAGAATCAAAGATGATAGGAATAATGAGAGAATAATAAGATAATAACGGCTATAAAAGTATGAAAGAAATAAGAATTGTGTTATAAGTGACATCTATCACTAGTCTATTTATACAAAGAGAAAATTGTCACATAGGCCCTAATAAAGGTAAATTTAATAACTAGTCAAACAGTACAAACTAGGAAATACTAAAGTACCCTTCAAACTAAATTTAATAGCTACGCTAACTCAACTCCAAAACCCCAGAAAATAAGCATACTTCTGGACGCAACCTCAGAAGCTTCTACTTCAGACTAACAACCTCAGAAGTTTTACTGCTTCTGAACAACTCTGGTTTTGAGTAACAACATCAGAACTTCTGATTCTAAAATTAGCTTCTAAATATGAATTACTCTTCAACCTCATCCTTTAATTCATATTCTTCTAACCAAAATCTACAACACCAATTTCATCCCTCAAATGGATAAGGTGTTCAGTATTGACATCCTTCTTCAAAACATCTGCAAGTTTCTTCTGGTTGCTACAGTGTGCAACTTCCAATACTTCATTCAGAAATGCAGATTTCTTCTTGAAAACTCATCTGAAGCTGATGGTTTTCTTCTCAGTTGGAAGCTCATTTAACTTCCAAGCCTTGTTTCCTTCTAACGTCGCAAAGTCTTCTTTCATGGCATTCAAACACACTTTCTTCTTGAGAACTTCTCTAATACCCACTTATTCAGAATCTCCTTTTGATTTTGGAACCATATCTCCTTCTGGACTTTCTTCATAAGTTTTACTTCCACCAGAAGTTCCACCTATGTTAACTTCTGGACCTTGTTCAAAACCATCACCTTCAAAAGTTTCTCCTTCAGAATCATGACCACCACCAGAGTTTGGACTACCTTTAGAAGCTCCTCCTTCAGAAGGTCCACCTTTAGAGTCATGATTACCACCAAAAGCATGATTATCTCTAGAAGCTTGTCCTCTAGAACCTACGTCTTTAGAGTTTTCCCTTCTAGAAGCATGTCACCACCAGATTCTTGATCATCATCAAAATATGGATCAGAATCAGATTCATCATCTGACTCATCTTCAGAGTCTCTAGAAGATTCTTCATCTTCTAACTCTAACTCTTCTTCAAAACTTTCAAGTTCTAACTCATCTTTTGATTCTTCTTCAGAATCAGAATCACCTTCGTATTCTGATTTGTCTTCAGCTTCAGAGTCATCTTCTAACTTTGACTCATTTTCAAAAACCTACAGAATCAGAAAATGTGATTCTGTTATAATTTTGTTCAAAGATTCAACACGAACCCATAAACAAAATCAATCACACAAACTCTTGTGTTTCACTCGTGTTTCTCTATGAATTGAGTCAGAGCTCTAGATATCAATTTTTTGGTGCACAAGAATCAAAGATGATAGGAATAATGAGAGAATGACGGCTACAAAAGTATGAAAGAAATAAGGATTGTGTTATAAATGACATCTACCACTAGTCTATTTATACAAAGAGAAAATTGTCACATAGGCCCTAATAAAGGTAAACTTAATAACTAAACAAACAGTACAAATTAGGAAATACTAAAGTACCCTTCAAACTAAATTTAATAGCTACGCTAACTCAACTCCAAAATCCCAGAAGTTAAGCATACTTCTGGAGGCAACCTCGGAAGTTTCTGCTTCTGACTAACAACCTCAGAAGCTTTATTGTTTCTAAACAACTCTGCTTCTGAGTAACAACATCAGAACTTCTGATTCTAACATTAGCTTCTGAATATGAATTACTCTTCAACTATTTTCACAATTGAGGGTTGTTATTCATATATCAAAAATTTTACGCCGCATTCTTACACCAGGTCAAATCCAACATGGCCATATTTTCATTTGTACGAGAAAAGATAATAAAACAAATTATTAAATATAATAAAAAAAAGTATGAATATATTATATGATTGTCAGTTTCTGTAAAATTATCATCCCTCTTCACAATTTTATCAATTTTTATTATAATATTGTCTAAGAAGACAATGTCTTCGTATATTTTCTTGCAGACATATGAGTTTTACATCCTCTAATTGTCATATTAGCTTATGTGTTAGGGGTTTTTCATTTTTAGGGTGTAATTTGTTTTAAGTTTTCTCATTTTCTCGTATAACCAAAAAAAATATCTTACAAGAGTCATGTAATTTAGCACCCATCTATTACGTGGTAGGCCACATGCATGAATCTGTCCAATAGTAATAATAGAATGGAAATTGTCATACTCAGAAAAAGAAAGCTCAACAACTCATCATCATATATTTGTACAAATATTGATTTTTAGATTCATCATCGACCTCAAGTTCAAGGGTCTTGACTCTTCTCTACCAAAAGTATATGCAATGAAAATTTATACCAATAACACCATGTATAGTCTCAATCCATCATTTCCTCTCACTCATCCCATCTAAAAAGAATCTCAAAATATGAACGCGAAAAATTTAGTCCCTTTATTTTTCATACTTAGCAATTCCATGGGCTTTCTTGCTTCATTTTCAATCCATAATTCTTGACCACTCATAAAATGTTCCTATTTGTTGTATAATATAAGTCAAATATTACTGCCTCTGACTTCCAGTCTTTTATATATGACATTTGTAACAAAAAGAAAATGAAAGAATAAAAACGAATGGCTATAAAGGTCAAATTTCAAGGAGAATATATATATATATATATATATATATATATATATATATATATATATATATATATATATATATATATATATATATATATATATATATATATATATATATATATATATATATATATATATATATATATATAAAAAACTTTTTCAATTTATTTACATTTTTTATAATTTTTATAAATAAAATTAACTTATTTTATTTTATTAATTCATCAACAAATATATCTAACGTATCAAAATAAAAAATGTTAATTGTTAAATAAATTAATTTAAAATTGTGATAGAAAAGAATACGTATACGTTTATATTTAGCTTATATATATTTTAGGAAAAAATTAACCTATATCCATAAAGCAAGTGTTAAAGAATTATTTATAAAAAAAGTTCTTAAAATATGACTTTAAATCAAATACATATGAAAACCATAAGACTCTTCCATTAAGTATACTTGTGTAATAAATATCACTAGTATTAACACACTACGGCCACTTCTCTTGTCTCTTTGGATGGAATCACCAAATTCTCTCAACTCAAGTCTTCCTCCTCGCAACCTAACTGTAAGTGCATCTCTTTCTACTTTATTTTATAAATTACACATTTTAAATTAAAAAAGATTATAGATATTTAGGTTCAGATGGAATAAACATGGTTAACAAACCATCTAACTCTAAGATTTATTGATATTAAAGATTACAAATAATAATAAGTAATTAGTCATAACTCTAACATCTTAAGATCTAAAACTACACATATTTCAAATTAAGATCAAATAGATAGAAGAAACAAGTCTAAGTTAATTTAGTATATTTTATCAAATAATATTTTATTACTATTATTATCAATTTTACTGGTTGAAATTAAAACAAGATTATGCAGAGATGTATTTTTGGTTGAGGCAAACTGTGTATTTTTTGTAATTGGTGTAATCTTAGTATCATATTGATGTTAGAATTATAAAGTATTTTCTTTTTAATTCAAAGTAGTAGTTAAGCTCTATAAAATAAATATAGCCGTCCAGGTTTTTTTTAAGTCAAAAGTTTTTGGAGACTTTTCCATAATTCTGTATCTATTTAAGATTTACAAGCAAATTATTTGAGAAATTGGAATGAAGTTTTGAAGTGGAGTTAATTTATGGTATTGGCGGAGCGAGAATGTGTTCCCAAGTTTGGCATTCAAACACTTAAGCCAATGAAATGATTGAGAAAATAATTTGAAGGTGTGAATGACAAAATACTTGAAATGGTGCATGTTGGCTTTTATAGAGGGGGTGGTTATAACCGTCTTTGTGAGATCTGACGTCTCGGAAGGATTAATGTCTGATTAGATTTAACAGAGTTAAATACATTAGAGGCCTCAATCATATGTCATCGGTTGGGGCGAGGTCTCATCCATTTTGCACGCCTTTAATTAAGATGCTAGTTAATAGGTCTTTCATTGTGGGTCTATCGAGTAGGCCATAACAGTTTTGCCCCTAGTCCTTGCCTGTTCGAATGTACTAGGGCATTCGAATATTCTAAATAACTTGATGTAAAATGTTGATCGTTTGAGGCATGGTTTGCGCTTCCCAACATTTACTACAATCAATCGTACGATCGCCTTCATTAGAGAACATACGAGGAGTCTCAGGGTTACCATATTCCCTTTTGTCACTCGTGAATCTTGAGAGCTCTTCTTTTGCGTTTGCAAATTCTTTTATCTTCGTCAATATCCTCTAACTGGCCATTATTTTGGTGCATTTGAGCCACCTTTTCTGGTGGAGCATATACCTTGTGAATCATCAAGTTCATATTTTTCAAGGTAACACCTCAAAATCTTTCTTTCCTTCTACATTTGTTCGTGTTACTAAGGTTTCTTCAAAAGAAAGCTTATGGAAGGTTTAAAGGAGAAAATTTCCATTGACGGTAGACCATTGGGTGGCAATATATATTCTGAAAAGACTTTTGGGCTTTTGGTCCTTCATGACTCACACTTTGGAAAAACTTCCTGTCATAAATGACTTTTGACTTTATATCTACAACATGCTTCCAATTATGGTCGTTCCTTTTTGCATGTTGGAAGCCCTAATAATATGAACATCACTCGTCCAGGAGCCCATAACGCGATAGGATATAAATCTATTGTGTGGATAGATCAAGAGACATTGGATGTCGTTTCTGCCTTCACCGACAAGGGTGGTAATGTTCATTCAATCACTAAGGTGGGTTCTTCCTCATAATGGGGGTACTTTCCTCAAAAAGGAATAAGAAGATATACAACAAACACGATGAGTGTGTCATCCCTTTTCATGAATTCTTATTTTTATTGATTGGTTTTTTCCTTCCTTTGAATGACTTCTAGGTAGGTGTTTTATATTACCCGACAATTGCTCCCTCAAAACTGCACTTGACGGTATGAGCTTACGTCAAAGGCTTTTACCGTTAGTGTGAATGCAAGAATTACATGTTGATATTTTGACTATGATCGTCCCTTCACTCTCAGGGGTCATTGATATGCTGACTACTATGGAAATTTTAATTATAAAGTCTTCTACTCGTCCTTCCACACTTAAATTTTCTATCTCGATTTAAACATAAGTCTAGGGTTTTTCTTATCAATTTGCACGGAAGGTTGTTTTACGCTCATTGTCGTGAATGGTTGGAAGGACTCCTTTCATGGGGCATATTTCCAAAATGTATTTCGAGCATGGACCATCTAGAAGATGGCCTCGAATAGTTGTGCAAGGCCATAGGGGCCTGTTCCTAAACAAGGTTGAGCGCTAACTCAAACAACCTTGTCTCCTATATTTTTTGCTCTTCCCGATCTTCAAATGGTTGAGTTTTTTCATCTTTTTTATGAAGAATATTACGCTTACTTCTTGAGCAATACCGAGAATGTTCTTCGAGAAGAGTTATTATAATGACATGACCTAGCGCATAGGGAGTTAAGTATCTTAGCATTTTGTGTTGCTAGTAGCGAAGATGTCTTTTTCCCTAAATGTCTTTTAAAAAAGAAAAGTGCTAGTAGCAATTTGGTGCATATCATCATCGGCTCTTCATAAACATTACGGTACTAAATTTGTAAGTGCACCAAGGAAGCCACCACATCCAACATTATTGCGAAGGATCTTCCTAGGATGCAATTGTAGATGCTAGTGCAAGAGACTTCTAAGAATCTAGGTCAAATTTATTGGTGTCCTTCCTTCTCACAGGTTGTCTATTAGTCCAATTTGCCCTTATCGGTGAATGATTATGTCGTTGAAAGCTTGTAGGTTGGATTCCTTATATGGATACAACTTCTTATTTTTAATCCAAGCATTTCAAATAATTAGGCATGTGTAATGTCATAAGAACTCCCCCCACACCCCCATTGATGAGGATTTTAGATACAACGAAGTTAGCTATACTTGTTGTTATAACCAAAAAAATATTTCATTTGGAATTCCACCAACTTTTTCACTATGCTGAAATACGATAACAGGGTTCTCTAGTTTTCCTTCAAAGTCTATCTCTGTTACTTGCAAACCACAATTACCTCGAAGATTCCTCTTTTTACGGTGCTATTGGAAGGGTTCCCCGAACAAGGAAAGCCTTCGATGATGGATGTGATACAATGGATTTTTCATTTTTGGTTTTCCTCCTTGTCATCATTGTTGTCTTTCTTTCCTTTAATCCACTGACGACCTCTATGGTTTTCTTTGGGGACCCTTTTCCTGGTGGGGGATCTTTTTTTATTGGTTATTTGTCTCACCTAATATGCTCTTTCTTTATATCTCAGTCCTTCTTCTAGCCTACCATCTAGATGTACTATTATTTATTCTCTTGTTGATCAGTTCCCTAATTGTATCCTTCAGGTTGGTTCATTTGTTCGTGTTATAGACATGACTTTTCATGAAACGATAATACTTTGGATAATCGTACTGACTCCCTGACTTGATAAAGGTTCTTAATTCACATTTCTTTAAAGTAGGTATTTGGATAATATTTCCAGATTTTCTCCAATTACTTGTTCTAAGGAGTGTATGATGATATCCTGACTCAAGACCCTCATTTTGTATCGTCCCACTCGGTTGGATTCTTTGTGATTCACGCGGTTGTTTATGGGGTTCAATCCTTAGTGTATCCCATTTTCTTCTTCGACTACGAGTTACTCTTCATAACTAATATATGGTTGGGCTCTTTACAACATGTAATTTAAGTTATTGACTCCTCTAGCTCCAACTTTTAATAGAACAAGTAGTCTTGCCTTAACCCCTTCTTGAATACCCATCATTTCAAGGAATTGTTTGTTCCTCTTTCGAGATTTGAATTGGTTTGTGAAGAATTTACATAACCTCTTATAGGAACTTATGATTCTTTCGGGAGAGCCTTGATCCATGGCATGGAGGCTCCCTTGAGGTTTAGCATGAAGAGCTTCATTCTACGACTCATCGAGCATGATAATAATATGATATGATATTTATATGCTCAATGTGCTTGTATTAATCCAATGTTCCATCATAACTTTCTATATTTGGGATTTAATAAGATATAGGGATCCTAATATCAAGGACCCGTCTTGGAAGCAGGTCACTCTTAGATTACAAGCTTGTGCTTTAGCGTCATGTCACTTCTTCCTTCGGGGTTGGGGAAATAGCGATCGATGATGACTACTGTCATCCGAGAGCATGTGGGTCCTACCTATTCCTCTAGAACCATGAGGTTGAATCTGGTATCCTCTAAGAAGATTGTTGTGGCTATCTAGGTACAACCCTACATGTTTTCTTTGATATTAAGTATTCTTTTAGCTTGGAGGTGCAAATTTTAATGTTGCACTAGTTTATAGGCATTATTCAACAGATTGTTTTGCTCATCGTGTTGAAACCATATTGTAGTTATAATAGACTGTGGATCATTTCATGCCCATAAATCATAGGTTGTGATAAAGGTTTTTTAATGTTTGACCTTCCCCCTTTTGTATAGATGGTTGGAAGGTTGAAAGATCTTGGAAGGGCTTATGTCCAATTATTAGCAATTCTAGATATTGTATTGTTGGAACTGTATGAGTAGTAACTAATACCATAACATGTTTAATCATCAGAGGAAATGGAGTCTCCCTCACGCGATCTGGAGCATTGGTTGTAGTAATAGTCGCGACAATTGTGTTGTGTGGGATGGGTGATCAAGTGGCTTTAGAAGGTAACCTAATAGTAGAAACTATATCAATAATCTACAGTAGAAAGAGATCATTGATCTGGAATCATGTAAAGAGATGGTGGTTATTTGTGGAAATTCACGAGAATAAGAAGTCAATTTCTACAAAGGGCGCCATTGTTTCGAAATGGAACCAAAAATAGGTAGAGATCGAACAAAACAAATCTCTGGTGTAACGTTGTGAGCTTCTGGTATGCAGAGTGGGTGGATCTGCAATATTATAACTTCAATGTCCAAGTCAAGGAATGCGTGAGAAAATAATTTCAGAATGTGAATGAAAGAATACATGAAATGGCGCAAGTTATATAGAATGGACAGTTAAAACCATTTTTATGAGATTTTACGCCTTACACGGATTGTCATCCGACTAGATCTAACAATGAGAAATATATACTTGAGACTAGAATTACATATCCATGGCTAGAGAGTGGATCATAGGCCCGATGAGTGGATCCTAGAAAACACATTTATTTGCATATCTATTTTATATATATTAAAATAAAATTAGCTATTAAATAAGATAAAAATGTACTTCATATAGTATTCAATATCATTTCTATTGTGGTAAAATTATTTTTTAATATTAAATGTTTAAATAATATTCTAAATATAATAATTATTCACATTGCATCGCTTTTTTTCTCCCTTAGTGGAATTTGTAATTGAATTTTTTCTCTATGGTGTATGCTCTTTATGTTTCATATGAATTTCTTTATTGAATTTTGAATGTGATAGTTTAAAATATTTTTTTGTATTTTTTATCAACAAAATTATTTTTGCATTTAACAGAAAACCAATGTTCACTTTAAATAAGTTATTGTGATTTGGTTAATCTATTTTGTAGAGTTATCTCATTCAAATATTTATTTTTATTATCCAAATAGATTGTAGAAAAATCAGAGAGGGAGAAGAAAATTGAAGAATGGCTTCCAATTAATGCAGATAGGAGTGCAAAATGGTGGTACTCAGCTTTTCATAATGTGACTGCTATGGTTGGAGCTGGTGTTCTTGGTCTTCCCTATGCCATGTCACAACTTGGATGGTATATTAATTTTCAAATCCATATTTAACATTAACATGAGATATTTATATTGACATATAGAAACAATTTTTTCGATTGTAGTAATATTTTTTAACAAAAGCCCGTATATTGAAAAAGAAGAAAATGATTACAATTACAAAAGGAGGGGAATAATCTTAGCCCATAAAAAGTACTGAATAAAAAGAATGATAATCCTAACATATTTTTTACAAAATCATTCTTTATTTTAACAGAATGAAATCAAAAAAGTGTTATTGAATTAGAAGTGGGTGGGGTCTATTTATCTTCACAATTGTTTCCTATATATATATATATATATATATATATGGTGATGGTGATACTAGATTGATCAGTTACATCTATACAAGTTTTCAACTGATTGTTTAGACTCAAGTGTTGTATCTAGAATTTTCATCGAAGCGTGAAAAGGGTGGAAAACAAAGTTGCCATCAATATATAACCACTGAGTGAAATTAAGGGAAGGGAAAGATCATGGTCATCGCAACCACGAGAAAAAGGTAAGGAAGTCGGTTACGCGAGGGGAAGGTACTAGCACCTCACACGTCTGTGACACTCTACATGATCCACTTAAGTATGCTCTTATCTAAGGGTGTATTATATCTACTGCTTACCTGCTTACCTGCTAAATCTATGTCTACTGCTTAGTACTAAAAGAGAATGCAGGTGGAAGAAAACACACGGAAAAGAAGGAATATTTACAAAGCTTTTCTCGTATAGGCCCCACAACCTAGTGCCTACATATTCCCTCAGGCAAATGGGAAAGTCAGAGCGCCATAGTTAGGCTCAAATATTTTGGTTTGTTTTGTGTTTTTTTAATGGGACAATGTTAAGTTTCGCATTCTACCGGGGCTTGACCTTTGGAGACTCACGCGCCTGTAGTAGAAAGGAACCAACATGTTCATACCTGACGAGATATCTTTATAAGAAAAATTCCTCAAGGCGGATAATGTTTCATTCGCGGCTCTTGGAAAGTAGACATGTGGCAATCTGACCTTTGGGGATTTACGCGTCATACCGCCTAAAGTAGAACTCAACTAATACATCCTTTTGAAAGTTTCGATGAAAGGCCTGAAGACGAAAAGAGTTTGGGCCGGTGTGGTTGGTTTTAACTTGAAAAAGGATTTTTTTTGTAGTTTTGGATTTTTGAAGTTTGAAAGAAAAAAGAGATTTTTGTTTTAATGCATATGCAAAAGAAATAAAATGCTAAGGGGAAATAACTAGTTCTACCCCAATGATGTCATACAATGATTGATCCTAAGGTTGAGGATAAAGGGAACTTCTAACTAAGTTAGCATGTACGAATAACAATCCTAATATCTACCTCGAACAGTAACCTAAAAGAGTCGAGAAAACCCTAAGGGAGCATGGAACACCTAAAAAGAAAGTAAGCAATCAACAAGCTCTACCAAAGAGAGCACACACATGACATGAGTAGTGCACACTTACTCAAGTCAAAATTCCTAACCAAGATATCAAAAATCAAGATAGGTAAAAAGGGGGAAGTTCCTGACCATAGATATCTGATCATCTAGGCAAGAAGGTCTCGAAAGCCACTATTAACCAAGGTATCGTATCACCAAGGCAAAAAGTTTAGAGTGGGGGAGTGAATGTCCAAAACGACTAAACACTTAACAAAGATATAGAAAACTGAGGTAGAAGATAAAAGACTATATGAACAAACACGAAGTGTCAATGTCGACCAATACGAACTCCTGACAAAATATGGGGGTTTGATTGCAGAACCCTGTATTCCACTTGATGACTCGATGACAAGAGTAGCAAAATCCAAAGCATCAGTGTGCAACATGAGCTAAGGATGACACAGACTAGTAAATGGTGGGGTCAATTGTGAACCCTACTCACCTTGCCTTCTTTGAGGACTTAATCATGGGGAATGAGAATCGAGCGCCTTCTCTAAGGTCTTTAGCACAACTATAAACACACAGCAGAATGCCTACTCTGAGGTAGGTCTTTAAAATATCCACAAGCACAATTAGCAAACAAGTTCGGAAGGCCTTCTAAAGGACTTTAAATAGTGACTTCGAGCGCACGCTCTTAATTATCCTACTTTTCATGATATCTAGAAAGAGATAAGGCATGTATATTTTTCCTACTTCTCATGGTCAGGAAAGCAGTAAAACAATGCAAGAGATAAAAGACACATATGAGAACACCAATCGAACGCAATTTCGTCAGTTAGCAGACGAAAGCAAGAAATCTGGAACACTTCAAACAAGCTTCACCAAAATAGCACAATAGTTAGAAAATAATATCCAATAAAGATCACAATGCGAGAATAAAGCGTGAGCCAAGAGTGTGTCATGTCAAGTCAAATTTCCTGCACAACATAATGATATACAAGCAAAGCACAATCCAAACAAATTGCATCTTGCGATAAAGTGCCCTCCGAACTTGCACAAAACCACCAAATGAATTAGCAAATAACAACACAGTGGAAATCGCATTCAAGTATTAAATTGCAACTAAAAAGAATAATAAAATGCAAAAAAAACGTGGTGCGAGGGAATAGTGGAGAACGGAAAATAAACCAGGCAGCCACGTACGTATAACATGAATTAGTCGAAAACTTGAATTAGAATCTGTAAAACTGAATGCCAATGGTCACCAGATTCACAAATGAACTCAAGTGAACCTTAAACGGTATTTGAAAAGTTATTTGCAACCTATTTACATTATCCGGTCAGCAACTTATACTTGTACCGAAGTTAATCAAAATTGAATTTAACAATTGGAAGTGAAAGCACAAAAGTATCCCTCGGTTCAAGTATTGACATTATGATGTTGTAAATAAGTTGCAAACATTTAATTATATTGGAATTACCACTTCCATGTTCAAACCAACAACCTTCATGTGTCAATGCAATTTACGGATCCAAATTTTTTGGTGTCTCAAACATCAACTAATCTTTTTAAATCGATTCAAAATTGACTTAACACATGAATTTGACGATGATTCTTTAACAAAAATTCAACAAGTAAAAATTTAAAACTTTAATTTTAATTGTAATGTTGCAAAATTTGATAGAAAGTTGTAATTTAGATTTTTAATTTCTTTGAGAGGCCTTGATGGAATTTTTGTATTTCATATTTTAATGTTGTTGTATTTTTTGTGTTTTTGCTACAAGTTCGGGTTTGGATGGAAAAACCCAAACCCAACGGGCCTGGGCATGGGTGTTACTTTTCCACCTAAATAGCCTTTGGTAATGGTTTTGGGTGTTTATTTTGGATGCGGTTTTGGGTAGTGTGAAACTCGTACCGACCCGACCTATTACGATCCCTATCTAAATCAAGATCCACGTAAACACTTCAAAAATTAACCAATTACAAATTTGTGCATCCTCATTAGTTCAAGAATTAATTAAATTAGTAGCATCAATTCAAAAAGGAACAAATTAATCAATATTTCAATTAATAAATTCAATGTCAAAATTCAACTCAATTCAACTAACTTCTGATTAATTTATATCAAGAAAATGTCAAGTAATCTTAAGAAATTCAAGAAGACTTATCAAATCGGAAGCTTGAAACACGAATCAGAGGTGGAAGAAGAACTGAAAGCGCTTCGGAAATTTATGGAGGGAATAGATCACACTGAACAATGACATGACTAACAACACGCAGCAAGGTGGCGACTAGATGGCTTGAGAATGACGCTCGATAGAGGGAGTAAAACAGAGTGGTGACCACTTGAAGAAGGTATGACGGTCGGCATGCTTGTGCGGAGGACGAGGTGCATTGGCTTGGAGAGAGGAAGTGGCGGCCAGAGGTCACCTAGGTGAAGGCGGAAAACGCCATCAGTGTGAAGGAGAGAGGATGTGGCAAGCGCTTGAAAGAGAAAGTGTGTGGAGGGAGTTTCAGACTTTGAAATTTTAAGAGAAATTGAGATATTTTTTGTGTGAAACTTTGAAAATGAATTCTTGGTCCTGAATTTGGGAAGAAAAAATTGATATATAGTGTGGAAATTTTAGTTATTTTCACAGTTCAATTTTGAAAAAACGCCACGAAGAATAATCTTTCGATCAAAATTCGAACTCGGAGTCTGAAGTAAAGTTGGAGCTAACGAAATTTGTGAAATTATGCCACCAAAACCTTCGCAATATGATAAAAATTGAAGGAGCTACGAATTTTACAATATCGCGAAACGGATAAACAAAAATTTGATTCGGTGCAAATATTTCTCTATTAAATCAAAATTCTGGGAACTCTCCTCAAAGAATCAGCTCCCGTCCTGAACATACTAAATGAAGATGCCATAAAGACAAAATTTTGGCCATAAGAACCACCTGGATACGATATTCTATTCTAAAGTTATGTTTTTTTTAATGCCCGCAAAACGCGCACCCAGCTAGAAAATTCAGATTATTGCTCTCGCAAGATTAATTTTCCCGAAGACCTTTTTCACAAGTTAATCCTTCGACCTGAACACGAAAAGTGAGGGTAATATTAAGACCAATCTGTTTCTCGAAGAATCAGCCAAGAATACCAAATCAGACCAGAGTTATGAATTTCTGAGCGTCCGAAAAGCAAATAACCCGCAGGTAAAATAACTTTCACTTCAGGGAAATTAAATTATTCGAAGGCTTTCCTTGATGAATTGACTTCCGAACCGAAAATAAGAAATGAAGATAATACTGAGATGGTCCCAATTCCTAAAGAATCAGTTCAAAATCGTTTCCCAATTGCAAGTTGCAAGTTTCTGAGCTTAAACCAGTAAAAATGATGTTTATGGCTCGCACTATCTCAAATCAATCGAACGTTTGATTTCTCTGTTATTTGTAGCGCATTAATACACATGAGAGTATGACATGATGATGGCTCAACCAGTCATCACCTTGATAGCTTGTGAAACATGTGAAACAACTTTAAACCTTAGTAAACTATAAGTTCGTTTTATTGTGCGGTATGACATAATAGTTTCTTTTTGTGTAGCTTCTGAGGAGAATAGCCTCCATCTCTTAACCACTTGTCGATGGAGGATGTATGAGATGTTAAATGACCTAATGGAGTACATGTAGATGCAAGATGCAAAATGTGTAGGATAAAATGGTCATTATTAAAGGGTAGGACAAGTTTGGGGTATGACACAAAGCACCAATGAAGGGTTTGAAATAGCTTTAGCCACCAATAGAGAATTTTTTTTCAATCCAAAGCTTGCGCTAACATTTGATCTTACTATTTAAATAGGTTTTATAACTCCATTTGATTTGGCATTTAAGGAGCATGTTCGAGTCAAGTTTCTTGCAAAAGTCAAAATAAAATCCCCATTGTGATTTTTAAATACCCCTCCACAACCAGAGGTGGCCGAGGGGAGTTTAAAAGCTCCATCATGATTACATTTAATTTAACCGATAGTAGGGGTTGCCATAGGGCTTATTTTAAAAATGGAGCTTGAGGAGGATGAAGGTTGACATTAAAAAGCTTAATAAGAGAAAAATCTACCATAAAATATGAAGTTGTTGATGATGAATTGTTACCAACAAGATTCACCAATGTTGAGATCCTTGTTCTTGCAATTTTAATATTTGGGAGATCGTTCATGTGCCTGAGGTTGTTTCTAGACTTCCAAATTTGGTTCATGGGAAATTTGGTTCGTGAGAAATATGGCTCGGTATACCTAAGGCGTCTCAGTTTCTTTTTCCCTTGATGCCTTCGACCTCGTTGAAGCTTTTTGGTCTAACAGGAATTGTGCTGAAAAGGAACGAATGTAAGAAAGTGCTTGTGGTCTGAGGTTCGAAGATATAGGTACCTACATGAAGAAAATAAGGCTTTTATCTTTCTTTTTAGAGTGAAGGATGTTTTGCTTCCCTTTAAGATTTATGGTTCTCTTTCTGACCATGTGGCTCATCTTGCGAGGACCATGGGGATTAAGAACCATGAGGTGGTATTACAGCAATTTGCCAATTCTTTGGATCAAGTGGAACACTTGCATAACCCTTTGAAGCTTTCTAGGTAGTGAACCTGGCCAGATCAAACCGTCGCAAATGGGGAAATTGTTTTTCTGTAGAAGAAGACATGTCGAGGCACTCAATCACCCTTTCTCTCCATTTTTGCGGTACTATTTGATAGTAACTTATAAAGGAAAAGCATGTAAAAATAACTTTATGGAATGAAATCATATTTTACCTGTTTAAGGTATATTTGTATGATTCGAAGTACATGACTTTGTATCTTTGCAAACTTACAAGGTCTTCCATCAAAGTTAATTTGACGTCACCAGATTTGTTTGATTACTTTCTTAGATAATGTATTAATATGGTCTAAATAATAAAATAAATATCTTCTCCACATGGATTGTAAATTTAACAAGGTTTTAATCGCACAATTTAAAGTAACTATGAGGCATTTGAGGAAAGTAATCATGCAAATAAAATTGTATAAAAGTTAAGATAATGAGAAAGCGATTAAATCTTATTTGAATCCATTAATTTTACCCTATTAAAGATTTTTCATTACTTGAATCAAATTGAATTTATAATTTTATGGAAAATAAATAATATCACTGCACCCTATTCCTTGGTGTACAAATCACTAATTTACACAAAAACTCATTAATTCCTTATCTAAATTCGAAGTAAAGGGTTATCTCTTAGACCTGGAAGCATCACTTTTTTTATATCAAATGTTACAGAGTTTTCTAGATGAAAACATAGGGATATTTGACCATCATCGGTCCTCCTGCAATAATTCCAGATAATTTTAAAGTAAAAACATCACTGATATTGGTGCAGTGTCGAACTTGAATCTCACATAAACAAACAAAACATAACTCAGTAGCACTGCACCAAACAAAACTGAATAAGCATAGAAAATAAAAAATACAAATAAAGATAAATATTAACAAACAAATTTTAAAGTAAAAACATCACACAAAATTGCTTGATTGAAATTATCAATAATCCCCGTCAATGGCACCCAAAACTTGATGACTTTCTTAGCATGTATACTAATATTGTCAAAGTAATAAAATAAAGAACATCTCCACATGAACTATAAATTTAACAAGGTTGTAATCATGTGATTTAAAGTAACTAAATGGGGTTCTCAAATTGGTTTTGCAGAAAATAATTACGATCATAGGATTTGATAAAGGTTAAGATGATGAGAAAACGATTATATCTTATTCAAATACCTTAATTTTACCCTATTTACGATTGTGAATTAATTGAATAGATTTGAGTTTATCATTTTACGGAGAATTAACAATACCAGTGTACTCAATTCCTTGGTGTACAACTCACTAATTTAGAGAACAACTCTCTAATTCCTTAGGCGAATTTGAAGTTAAACTGGGCGATCTACGTGTGTTAATTCTCTAGCCACAACTTATAATTACTCATTCATAGTTAATTACTAAGTTGAACAATTTCTTTATGTTTGATTAGTAAACTTGCATTCAATAATTCGTACTTATCTAATTTTATTTTTTGTGCTCGTCAACACACAAAGAGCATTAAGAATAAAACCAATTGAATAAAAATTATATAATCAAAACCTTCAAATAACATCAAACAATCATATGTATCGGTCAGAGGAAAATTCGGGATATAGGTAGATGTGTATCCAACCTACCACATAATCTGAGTGGTTAACTGGTAGATGAGGGTCTGTCATTACTGCTAGTGGGTAATTGATTGCTTTATGCGGGGAATTAACTGGTTTAACTAGACGTGTAAAGCATCTCCCACGGCACCCAGACTTTATGTGGGGGATTGATTTCTTTAGTATTGTGTATAAAGCGACTCTAACAACCCCCTTACTTTATGTGGGTCAGACATCGATATATTTGGTCATACCCTGAATTTGCTATCGTTAATTTTTTTATAGAAAACATCACTTTATTTTTGCTATTTGAGGTTATATATTTGTATGAAAATAGTAAATAATTCAAGCATAGTGTTTTATGATTAAAGAATAGGAAACATAATCAGGAGGGCTAGCTGCCGCTTATTCTTATTTCTTTTATGTTTGGTTCAGCCATTTTTTAGAGGATGGGTTCTCATCTTGTTGAGCTTCCAGATGAAGGAAGTGACATTGATCTCCATGGCTATGCCTTCTCCTTGATGATTTTGGAGAGTTCGGTATGATTTCTTTGTTATCTCTAGGTCACTATTGATGGTTACCAGTTATCCCTATAGGTTGTAGTATTTAAGATTGAGATAGAATTACAAAGAAACAACATCTAGCATGGCTGAAAAGGGTTTTCCCAAAATAGAGTTGGAAGAACTCCTTCAAGGAACAACACAAAATTGAAAATTTACGGCCCGAATATCCTTTCCATGCCTAATATAAACCATCGACTCTACATATTCCCAAGAGAACGTAGTGGTTCCATTGAACACTTGGATATTGAAGCCTCTGTATGCCATCAAACTACTTCGGCCAAACCCAATTTTCTCGAATAACTCTAAATACATAAAGTCATAAGAGTTGTCGCCTCCAATATGGATCCAAGACACTTATAATTGCCCAATTATAGCAATGACTACAAAGGGAGATTTTTGTTAAGAGTGCCTCCGACCTTTTTTTAGTCCCAAATACCAACATAGTTCGGACATGGATTTTTGTCGATGTATATCCTTCCTTGTGGTTGAAATCCATCATCTTTGTGATCTTCCTCTTCATGATGCTTTTGGATGAGAGGTTTTCTTGACGTGCTCCTCTAGTAAATTCAGAGATGTAAGGGTGATTGCATTTACTTGTCTCCTTGCTTTCTTCACTAGCTCCAGTCGTCGCAATCTTCGGGGGTGATTTACCCTTAGGTGAATCATGTCTATCTCACTTATCTTATTTAATATACTCGGCTAAAAAAACCCTTTTCACCAGCTCTTCAATGGAATATTTCTATTATATGTATATATTAATGTTGTGACAGTGGCTTTTGCGGAAGCGGTAGTATTTTGATTTGCCCGTCTGAGATGTCTATCTCACATGGTATAGGGGTCAGATTCCTGCTTTCTGAAATTGAGTGTTTACATATCTTGATAAATTTTCTCATAGGAGACCGTCTGAAGGTGTACTCGCCATACTTTCCCAACATTCTCTTATCAGGGTCATCCCGACATATGGGATTCCTTCCCAACCCAAATAACTTGTGTGAGATTCGATAGAAGATGGATTGTCAAAACGCATAGTCAACTTTTCTTCCAATATTATGTAATTGAAATTCAGGTGCAACAGACTCAGATGTTCTATAAGGATGTCAAGACATCTGACATTAACATACAAGCAAGGTATAATAGTGTAGGAAGCATAAATAACACAAGGAAATTGTTCACCCACTTCGGAGCAACTCTCCTACATCTGAGGGCATACCAAGCTAGGAATGAATAACACTATCAGTAGTATTAATTCAGAGCTAAACAACCTCGTTTACAACTCTTCACTTAATCCCTATCCAATGCAATCTCTACTTAAGTCCTCCTTAGATATGGAATATCCCCATTCCACTTCCAATCACCGCAGTGTTGTTGAACAATCTTCCAATCCCAGGAACTGCTTCAACGGCCTAATCACCAACAATTCTTCAACACCTTAAAAGTAGAAGACACACTTCTATCACAACCTAACTAAGTCTCAAATAAATTTTCTTCTAACTTATAACGCACCTTGGAGTTTCTTCACAACTTCCTCCAAGAACAATAACTTAACTCATTCCTTCACAACTTCTAAGTGAGAACAACTATCTTCTTTCCTATGGGTTTTGGGGTACAATTCAGTGACCATCCCACAATCTGGGTGGTTCACACACGGCTAACCCAAATGATTACATCCTTACTATAATTGGCTAGCCTCCTAAAACTAGGTTACAAAGTCCTTATTTATAACCTATCACCCAACTGGATTTGGGCCTTCAAACAACAGCATATCAGTTGTAACAAACTATAGAAACAAACTCTGTAGAAAACAAATAGCATAAAACTTCTACTACAATCAAGGTATTCAATCCTAAGTTTTCTGATTTTTCTCCTTAACTTCCGATTGAATCTTCTAGACCTTCACATATGCCTTCAATAACACGCCACATAGGTTGCATAATATTCCTTGAATATTCTGCACATCTTAAAATAGAACTTTAACAAACTTATCAGCTCAGTAACGTGATGTTTGATGTCTGATTTCAAGACATCTTCTTCGACATGTTGTTCCAGATGTTGAAACACTTCAACACAACATGTTTCTTCATTAAATAGAACTTCAACCTGTTTTCTCCTTGCAAGTCATAAATCATATTTAACATATTGCTGCTATACTAGTTTTACCAAACATAAAGCCAATCCTAAAAATAGAGAATTAACAATCTCCCCCTTTCGCTTATTTTGGCTGAAACTAATTTGCATAACCTTTGTTTTACAGAAGCATAATAAAAAATACAATGGTATTTAACAATATAATCCATCGATAACAATTTAAAAGTATTAAGTAGTCACTATTTATGATATTTCAAACTTTACAAGTGACACTCTTCAGTCTTCTTTTATGATGGCGAAACATCATACTAGGACATCTTTCTAGAAGGTCCAACTCCAATGTTCTCTCTCTTTTAAGGATCCCACAGATCACCCAAAGTTTCTCCCCCTTAAAAATTGCTCTTCAGAGATAACATAATATAACCACTTCTCCCCCCTTTTCAGCCATAATATGACAAAGGCTTGTTGAAGGAGAACTCACTATAGCACATGAAATATAACACAACAGACATCATCTTCACAATGAAGGATAAAAAATGAGGCCATGATGCACATGAGGAAGAAGATATTAAATACTCCCCCTCAAACTGAGAACTATGCTACGACACAGATTGACACAACATCCTCTAACATAAACAAACACTTAAACTATCCATTTACAAGCATAGAGAACCAAAAATCTATATTGGATAACTCAAAACACAAGACACAATTTGTGTTCATAACTTAAAACAAGAAACAAAACAAAAACTTGCACAAACTGCAAGAACAAACAGACTCAGAATAGGATATCCTATTCAACATCTTTGCAAGAACAGTTGCAAAGAGTGACCTCAGACTTAACAATGTCTGAACACTACCCTTTTCCATATGTTTTCCACAAGTTGACAAACATAACCTTCACGGACTCTAAACTTACTCATATCCAAACAAAAGACATGAGAGCACAACAAAAAAAGATACACACAAAAGTGGATGAAAGAAAAAGAAACAAAGGACACTCTAAATACCTGAGCAACTAAAATAACATACCTAGACTGTAACAATTATCTTGGTTAAGAAACGCTACTTCAACAAAAACTGCATCAAGTGAATTTGTGCATCGGCTGAAAGCAATGAATGCCTTTAATACACCCAATTTATTTTGGAAATGACAGTTTCAAAAACATGCATCAAGTCAGAACATGTGATACACACCATCAATACACGTCTTAGATGAAAGTTTAAGAATAATCCTTGTTGGTCTTTAAGGATAAACATGTCTTGAGATATGTCCTGACTTCTTGTTCGACATAATTCTTCAAGCTTGAAAAGATTAGTCTTTTAAATACTTTCCATATGATTAGAAGCAGAAGTACACTGTCTTTTCTAATCTCAATACCCCTTCACAACAGTGTTGATTAATTCCTCCTTCTGCACATTACATTTAATAGTAGTTGCTGATACTAGTAAACTCTTCAAACCAGAATAGTAGTCACGCGTTACCTGCGCATACTACTCTAAAAAAACTCTACATCTTCTTATTTTAAACCAATGATAGAATTTCAACTTTTGAATGAGGTGATAGACTATCAAGATTCATAGTTCCAAGTCTCTTCCACAAACTATCATCAATATTACAACAAAACCTATCAACTTTGGTTATGGAATCACAATTCAAGGGACATATTTCCATCCATGCCTTTTAACAAAACTCCCCATTCTCACAGGATCTCATCTTCATAGTAACCATACAACAGAAATAAACTCTCACTATATTATGTAGTATGATATTTAGAAGTTAGAATTGCATACACACATCAGACAAACACTTAGCTCCCGTCAAAGTATTTGTAATCAACGCAAAACTCTAATAAATACTTAGTCCCCCGTCAAAGTACTTATCAATTATTCATATGGGATTACCTACTCACACTAGGTAAAACTAACAACTTTCTTATTCACACCTGTGATACTTGCTGAATCTTCGACAAGACATCCAATCATGGCATCCAAAACATTCCAGGTTAGGTCAGTGGCTTGACCTTGAACTCAATCCGGAAAAAAAAACACTTTCATGGATGAGGAAATTGAGATGATGTTCCAACATCTAATACCACATCATCCATTCTTAGTATAGTTATGAGGGTAACATCCATACTTACACTCAACACTTGGGGGGAATATGGGAAGCACAACTAACACCAACTAATCAATCTTCAGGATCAGACAATCAACATAAATAGGGGATAACATGAGCCACATCTCAATAAGCTTTTCTTCAGACCTCCTATCCGACTTTGAGATGATGAATGCCATTGTCCGTACCTACAAAGAGATTTCATCTACTAGGTCTCTGGAACAGACTTACCTAGGTATGACAAAGTTTATCACCCTTGATTCTTCAGAATAATGCCTATCCATAACAATATATTACAACATTATGTCTGACATCATATACAGGGCAGTCATAATAATACTTAGGACCATTAAGACATTGTGGTTGGATCACAGTAGTCCACTTCAAACATAATTTGTTCTATGATCACAAACAGTATTCCAGAATTCTGGTACCTTTGATCAAAAAGATATTCCAGATACAAGCTCATCGCATGTGCATAAAGGGATTGGAGGAGATACCTTTATGAGTCCTTCTTAAGGGAATTGAGCTCCACTTCTATACTCCGATAAGCCTGGGTCGAAAATAAACTGACATCTGGAGTAAATAGTCTGTTGATCGTGACTTTATCAACTCACACAAATCATATGCCTCCTCTTCCAGATCAGGAGTAGGTTCCAAACAAAAATTATTCAAAATATTTTTGTTCAGCACCCAAGTCATCTGCTCTTCAACTAGTAGTTGTGTACCTGTTGAAATAATGTTCTAACATCCTATAGAACATCAGTACCATCTTTTTGGAACACATCATCCTTAACATACTTCGAGGTATTCAAACAATATGCAGATGTATATGAGTATAATTGATCAATCGTTTCTCATCAACCTTATTAATAAATGTCTTTATGAGTGTACTTGAGGAGAGTCTCAAGTATCTTTGACACTTTTAATATGGTTGAAAACATCTGACATATATTTCGTTGAGGAAAGCAACCCTAGAATTATTTTTATACTTTAAGGGTTACATCAAAAGCCATGCAACGAAATATACAATTACCTCAACAATATTCATAGACAATGCTTACACCTCAATCCAAGCATAAGCATGGAAACTTAGGATTAAAAATAAATCAACCCTATATACAGTAGCTTATCACCAAGCCGTAGACTAGATAGAATTGATACCATGACCAGAACAGTTTTTAACCACACATAAGCTTAAGATTTACCTTATCAATATCTTCACTCTCGCATGAAGGTTTTGAAAATTTTGCTCTTTTGCTAAATATATCCTGAACAGTGATCCTTATATTAATCCAAGGTCTTCATTCCTCTGTTCTACCTTCATCTTCTTCTTTCATAAAAAAGATACGTAAGTTATGGTTAGGTTTATCTTAACACATCAGTCTTCCATAGAAATGTTCACCCTCCACTTCAAGGGACCATACAATATGAACCATCCTTGTTCAAACAATTCTTCAGTACAAACCTTCTACCTTGTACACAACCAGAAACTATCCCCCAAGGATCTCATCCAGAAATAGACAAGAATGCCTGCTCTGATACCAATTGAAATTCTGGTGCAGCAGACTCAGATGTCCTATAAGGATGTCAAGACATCTGATCTGACATTAACATACAAGCAAGGATTAATAACGCAGGAAGCATAAATAACACAAGGAAATTGTTCACCTAGTTCAGAGAAACTCTTATACATCTGGGGGCATACCAAGCCAGGAATGAAATCCATTATCAGTAGTATTAATTTAGAGCTAAACAACCACATTTACAACTCTTCACTTAATCGTTACCCAATACAATCTCTACCTAGGTCCTCCCTAGATATGGAATATCCTCATTCCACTTCCAATCACCGCAGTGATGTTGAACATTCTTCCAACCCCAAGAACTGTTTCAACGGCCTAATCACCAACAACTCTTCAACACCTCAAAAGTAGAAGACACACTTCTATCACAACCTAACTAAGTCTCAAATAAATTTTCTTTTAACTTAGAACACACCTTGGAGTTGCTTCACAGCTTCCTCCAAGAACAATAACTCAACTCATTGCTTCACAACTTCTGAGTGAGAACAACTATCCTCTTTCCTACGGGCTCTGAGGTACAATTCAGTGACCATCCTACAATCCGGGTGGTTCACACACGGCTAACCCAAATGATTACATCCTTACTATAATTGGCTAGCCTCCTAAAACTAGGTTACAAAGTCCTTCTTTATAACCTATCACCCAACTGGATTTAGGCCTTCAAACAACAACATATCAGTTGTAACAAACTGCAGAAACAAACTTTGCAGAAAACAAATAGCAAAAACCTTCTACTACAATCAAGGTCTTCAATCCTAAGTTTTTTGATTTTTCTCCTTAGCTTTTGATTGAAACTTCTAGACCTTCACATATGCCTTCAATAACACGCCACATAGGTTGCATAATATTCCCTGAATATTCTGCACATCTTAAAACAGAATTGTAACAAACTTATCAGTTCAGTAGCGTGATATATGATGTCTGATGTCATGGCATCTTCTTCAACATGTTGTTCCAGATGTTGAAACACTTCAACACAACATGTTTCTTCATTAAATAGAACATCAACCTGTTTTCTCCTTACAAGTCATAAATTGTATTTAATATATTGATGCTATATTAGTTTTACCAAACATAAATCCAATTCTAAAAATAGAGGATTAATAATTTTGTACCATGGTTAACATCTCCTTGGCATGTTTTACCTTTCTCTTTCCTAACTTGTACTTGAAAGGGTATTCTTTCAAAAGGCCTTTCTCGAAGATCTAGTACTAGGGACCTTCTTGAGTCTCTTCTACCTTAATAGAGACCTGCAAAAATTGTTTTATATACGACGATAAACCCTATTTATTTCCCTGCATTATCCCTCTTCTAGAAGCTTCAGTTACAGGTCATCGCTTCCGGGATGTGAACTGTGCAAAAAACCTCTCACAAAACTTTGTCACATAATTGATACTTATGTATGGAAAGCGATTGAACCACAAGTGGGTTGGGACGACCAAGGTTAGCGCAAATAACTTACACTTGGATTCGTCATCAACGCTGGAGTAACATAGTTAGTAATTCACGAGATGCACGTGTTCATCGGGATCTCCTTTTTTTTTCATAATTACCTAGTTTGGGAGGCTTCTCCGTAGACTTCGGAATCTTAGTCTCAATGATTTTTATGGACATCGGGTGTTTTAGTTGCCTCTTTTCTGAGCTAGTTTCTACTTGAGTCAGGGAAGGATCATGAATGCCTTGGTCTCCCCTGGGACTGGGAAGAGCAACTTGATGCTTTCTATTTAAGATGATTCTTTGACCAAGGATACTCGTATTTCTTTGTCTTGCCTGGTTCAGAGATGACCAAACGAACTTTTTTCGAAGTAACTTCTTGAACTATATTTTTGAGGGATCTTTGTGAAGGATTTCCTCGTGGCGTTGAAGCCACACTTCAAAAGCGTGTGAACTTTATTGCCAAAAGATGTTAAATATTTTGCTCAACAATTTGTTAACACCTTGAACATCAAGGTTTATTAGAAGAGTGACAAGTCTTCAAAGAAGGGTACTACTCCTTCCATAATCTTCCTATATATAGTAATAAAATTAAAATAACTACATTTAAACAAACTTTAAGTAACTTTTAAGGGTCTTTTAACTAACTCATAACCAAAATGTCTCATAAATAAGTAAATAACTTTCTTACTCTTTTCAGGGGTCCAGGTGTAACTTTACTTATCCTTTCATGGATCATCACATTATACACATTATGGCAAATGGTTGAAATGCATGAAATTGTTCCAGGAAAACGTTTGGATAGATACCATGAATTGGGTCAATATGCTTTTGGAAAAAAATTAGGTCTTTATATTGTGGTACCTCAACAAATTATTGTAATGGTTGGTGGAAACATTGTCTACATGGTCACTGGGGGTCAATCATTAAAGAAGTTCCATGATATAGTGTGTCCAAGTTGCAAAAAGATTAGACTGACCTTCTTCATAATGATATTTGCCTCTGCTCAATTTATATTGTCTCATCTACCCAACTTCAACTCCATTTCAGCTGTATCTTTTGTTGCAGCAGTCATGTCTTGTGGGTATATCAACTTCTTTCTATTCTCTATATTACTAATTTTTAAGCTTAAGTATATTTTTTTTCTCTATAAATATATACTACTTTTAAATCATTATAAATATAATCTTTTTTAATTATTATACAACTTATTTTCTTTTTAGATAGTTAACTCTAAATATTTCATGTTTGTGTTTAATAACAGTTACTCCGCAATTGCTTGGACTGCTAGTGCACACAAAGGAGTACAAGAAAATGTACAATATAGTAACACGGCTACAACTACTGCAAACTTAGTCTTTAACTCCTTTAATGCACTTGGATCTGTTGCTTTTGCTTATGCAGGACACAGTGTGGTGTTGGAAATCCAAGCAACAATTCCATCAACACCAGAAAAACCATCTAAGGTTCCAATGTGGAGAGGAGTTATTTTTGCCTACATTATTGTTGCTTTGTGCTATTGGCCTGTTGCTATTATTGGTTATTGGGTGTTTGGTAACGAGGTCAAGGATAACATTCTCATATCTTTAGAGAAACCATCATGGCTTATTGCAACAGCTAACATATTTGTTGTTTTACATGTAATTGGAAGTTATCAGGTAAAATTCATTTCTTATATAATAAAAAATATCTTTCTATTGAAAATAATCCTTTTATGTGAAATATATTAGTCACAATTATATATAATCTTATAGTTAATTTCTTTTTTTATTGTTGGTGTAGGTTTTTGCAATGCCAATGTTTGACATGCTTGAAAGTGTGTTGGTGAAAAAATTGAAATTCAAACCAAGTACAATCCTCCGTTTTGTTGTGCGTAATGTATATGTGGGTAAGTGTATATTAGTATATTTAAAACTTTAATGACATGTTGTTGTATTCATTATTTAAAACTAATGAAATTCATTTTTTGTATATTGGTGAATCATTTTTTGCAGCACTCACAATGTTTGTTGCTATTACCTTCCCATTTTTTGGTGGGTTACTAGGATTTTTTGGAGGATTTGCTGTTACTCCAACAACATACTTTGTAAGTCATTGAAATTTGTAAAAAATTAATTTTTTTTTTAGAATTATTATTAGAATAGCTTTGTTCAACTCTTCTTTTTTATTAAATTTGCAGCTTCCATGTATCATATGGCTTAAAATCTATAAACCTAAGATATCTAGCTTGTCTTGGTGGACTAATTGGGTAGGTATTTTGAATTTGGTTTTTTTATTTTAGTTTTTTAATGATTTATTAATTTTCAAGAATGTATTAATGTATTTTCTTTACACTATTTATTACAGATATGTATTGTGCTTGGTCTATGTATAATTGTCTTAGCACCTATTGGAGCATTGAGGAGTATTATACTTGAAGCTAAGACCTACAAGTTCTACACATAAACTACTTATCTAGTTGAATTACTTATTAGAATGTGTCTTGCAATATGTTTCTCCCTACTTTATTTATTTTTCAACTGCAATATATTTTAAAGTTCGACAAAATAATAAAATGAAGGAAATTACTTTTATTCAATTTTGATTAAGATGTGAAAGCGTATATTTTTTTATAAGAATAAAGATTGTTCGTTCCGATGTGTGAAGTGTGAGAGATTTGATAATTGGGGCTTAGAATAAGACGACCTTATTGGATAAGACGGATTTATTTATTTTTATTCTTTTTTGTTATTGAAAAAGAGAATAAGAATGAAAAGTGTTCAATTTTTAATCATCATGGCGTCGAGCTATTTTTTCTCCCTTACAATATCGTCATGGTAGTAGAGTTTAATCACCAAGTTCGAGATGGTTTGGTGTGGTTCCTCTACGCCTAGGACACCAGAATATCGAACCATAAACAAAAGAAATACATGCGAGGAAAGCATATTGACTTTTCATTCTGAGTGTTAGGTCCTAATTCTTGACTGGAGAGGACACCAAGAGCCTCTGTCCTTTTATCCCTATCTATTCAAGGGATGGGGACAAAAATGTTGGTTTTTTCATGTTGTCAAAGAGTGAAACAATAAAAATAGATAATTAGTGCCTGATCGAATTGACCAGGTCATGTAGGAATATGGTTCAAGTCTCCCGGTATCTTAGGATGCCTTAGCTGCATAAATTATTGCACTTCCACTTGGCACTTATCGTTAATGAAAAATGGCTTGTCTCATCGTGATGTTTTCATGAATTCTCTAAACTTCTTTTGATTTGGTCCCCGTAGGGGAAGAGAACCCACCCTCCGCGGAGGCTCTGGGGAAGTCGGAATAGGAGAGCACTCATCTTACTACTTAGATGCTTTAAACAGTTATCTGCTCTGCACTTGGCTACTCAGCGTTTATCGTTGGCACCATGATTGGAACACTAGAGGTTCGTCCTTCTCGGTCCTCTTGTATTAGGTAAGGTCATCTCAATGCTCTAACGCCCTCACCGGATATAGACTGAACTGTCTCATGACGTTCTGAACCCAGCTCACGTACCGCTTTAATGGGCGAATAACCCAACCCTTGGAACCTATTACTGCTCTAGGTAGAGAATAAACAATTTTGAGGGGACAAACCTTCCCGTTGATGTGAGCTCTTGGGGAAGATCATCTTGTTATCCCTAGAGAAAATTTTATACTTTGAGCAAGAACTCTTCTACTTGGCACCATCGAATCACTAAGGTTGGCTTTCTTCCCTGCTCGACGGGTGGATCTTGCAGTCAAGCTCCTTTCTGTCTTTGAATTCGATTGCCAATCTTTGTTTGACCCGAGGAAACGTTTGCACGCCTACATTACATTTTGGGAGGCCTACACCCCATAGAAACTGTATACCTGAGACTGTCTCTTGATCAGTCTTGGGACAAGGTTAGAATTCTAGCTCTTCCATTGCGGTATCTCACAAATGGATCGAGCCCCACAAAAAGGGGCCTTCTTTTCCTTCCACCTAAACTCCGTAGGAAAAGCTCAAATCTAATACCAGGGAACAATGAAGCTTCATAGGGTCTTTATGTCCAGGTGCAGGTAGTCCATATATTCACATACATGTCTATTTTACCGAGTCTTTCTTAGAGAAATAGCCCATATCATTACGCCTTTCATGTGGGTCAAAACTTACCCTGACAAGGAATTTTGCTACCTTAGGACCTTTATAGTTACGGTTGTCATTCACATGTGCTTCGATTGTCGACTTCCCTATCATCAGGTCACCAACTTACTTAACCTTGCGGCATTGGGCAGGCGTTATCCCCTATACATGGTCTTACGAATTTGCAAAGACCTGCGTTATTGGTAAATAGTCGTCTGGGCCTAGTCACTGCGACCCCCTTTATAAAGAGGAACCCCTTCTCCCTAAGTTACAGGGATATTTTCTGAGTTCTTTAGTATCATACCCTTATTTATTCCCCTAAGACCTTACCTCATTTGCATCTTTGCATCACATCAAGATCACAACCACGAGGTTTCCTCTTAACCTTAGCTTTCTCTCCCTTCTTTAGGCTTGCCTTTGAGAGATCACCAATCACCCTATTGTGAATCTTGAACATGTGTTCATACATTCTCTATATTTTAATAATATCTAATCAAAATGCAAAAATTCATGTTTTGTTTTTCTTGGTTTGTTTTGTGAGGACAAGTGTGAACCAAATGGATCAAACATTTTCCCTCAGATAGGGTTTCATTTGATCAAAGTCAAAGTATCATCAACATTTATTATCAAACACTTGTGCATTAGGGAATAACCAATAATCTTAGATTTTATCATCCTCCAACATCATTCAATCTTAATGGATCAAGAATTCCCCGAGGATTGGTTACTTGTTCCTCAAGATAGTTTAAAGGTTCATGTGTTTATTACCATGCCTTCTTCATCAAGTAATCCCAAGTTTTGACAAGTATGAGCATAGATAAAGAAAATTTCATCACTCTAAGTTCATATGAGCCTTATTATGCTTTCAAATGCAAATAATGATAAAAAAATACCAAAGTTATGCAAAGTGGTTTGACCAAAGTTGGCAAGTTTTCAAGTCAAAGTTCAAAACACAATAACTCCTTAATTATTCAACATTTTTAATGGTTCTTTTTGCATATGACTATCTTTGACATCCTCTCTAACTTATTTTTACAAGTCAATATCTAATTATGTGAAGAAAGTCATCAAAAGTTTGAAGACATTATAGGTAATTTATGGGATTCTAACTTACTCAATTTCTATCATATTGAGGTCATTATTTTTGCAAAATACTCTTCTTGATTCCCTCTACAAGTTATCTTCAATGGTCAGGTTCTAATTTTGCTTCGAAGGCCGTGTAATTCATTGGAACATTACAGGTCATTTTAAGGCACTTATACTTGGAATTTTTTCTAAGTATCATGATAGTTTTTTATGCCAACTTCAACATGCCATAACTTTATACTAAAGTATCAAAATTAAACATTTCTTGGCATATTGTGGTCTCTATGATGTTGTCTATCAATTGCAAAAAAAATGAGATCATAAAGCCTTTTGTGCATGATGCCCCATGAATTTATAAATGGTTGCTTATAACTGAATTTTGCACCATGATCATATTTTATATCATTTAAACTCCCTTGTTAAGCCAAATTAGCACACGTTTTTTCCACTAAACAAGTCTACCAAGTTTTCAGAAGGTGTTTAGCATCCAAAACGCACGATTTTCTTGAGTTTGACAGCCTGAAGTCACATCTTTATAATGATCAAGGGTGCACACGAACTCCCTCCAATCATATTTATTCACCATCCCTCAGTATCCCATCATCCTCTCCTAAAAATAAGGACCTCATCTCATTCATTTTGCAAGATTTTGATATCCAAACAAGCTCTGTCAAACTCACTCCAAACGCTAAAACTCTCCATGTTTGTTTTCTTGTTCTCAAAGCTTTTCAATCCAAATTTTCGATTCAAACGCCTTCAATGATCTTCCCTGGAGCTAAATAAATTGAAAATAAGCCTTGAGGTGCCTTGAATCTCCCTGACCAAGTTCATTTTCAGAAGCTTTTCACCAGACTTTGTTCTAGTAATTACAGACCTTCATTTGCTTCAAACTTTTTACCACGATGTATCTCTTGGTTTGTTGAAGCTCATGCTTCTTTTAGATTTGATTTTCATTGTGATTTCATCATTTAATTTTGTTTTGAATTTTCAAATAATTCACGAGTTTCTTATAAATTCTCATTACTCAGTTAATATAAATTTCAATGGTGAATATGGTTGAATTCACAATGAAAAGATGATCAAAATGGTGATAGTCTAAGCTCTTCATGTTGCCATTTGAGGATTCACAATTTTCACAATTGTGCTATTTATTTTGATGGCTAGAGGTTGAAGATGATGAGGTGTCATCATCAAACTAATGAAGTTGTGTCACTTGAAATCTTTTGGTTGGCTGAATGCTTTTGGATCCAACGCCATTTTCTTTTTTTAATTTCACTATGAACGTGCATCCTTGGACCATCAGATCATCCACGTATGATTAATGAAAGGGATCCAACGCATGTGGTTTTTTCAACTTTTATGTTATTTTTTATTTTTTATTTAAATTGATTTATCTTTAACAATTAATATCTCTCTCATTTTAATTCCAAAATTTCCTCTTCGTTTTCTTCTTCTAATTATTATATTTGTATATATATTTCTAGGGAAAAGGTTTGGTAATTTTGAAAACCTAAAACTATTTTTAAACAATTTAAAATCAAGCAAAAGATCTAAAAGAAGCTAGAAAATAGAAAAACTAAAACTACAAACCAAATAAAAATCACTATGGGTCACAAATCATTATAGGATAATGTATTAACTTTCTTAGATTTTTAAAAGTATGAAAAACCATTTTAAACCAATTAAAATAAAGCAACGATCAAAAATAAGTAAAATATATATATATATATATATATATATATATATATATATATATATATATATATATATATATATATATATATATATATATATATATATATATATTCTTTTGCTTGATTTTAAATTGTTTAAAATAGTTTTAGGTTTTCAAAATTACAACCTTTTCCCTAAAAATATTATATAGTTTCTCTAATTTTTCTATGATTTCATTTGGAATTTATTTTTTGTTTTGATTGTATTTTGGTAGTTTTTCTTCTATTTATTTTTATTTTAAAATCATGTTAAAAATAATTTCCAATACATTTTAAATATTGTTTGACCTATGTGGCCTTTGGTTGACTGGATGGCCTAGATTCATGGCTTATTTTATCATAATTTTCATTAACATCAATGGATTTTGGGTGTTGCTTTGATTTATGACCTAAATCCATCAACATGGATGATTGATTTCGATGACAACTAGATCAAGGCCATTATCAAATTTGAATTTTATTTTGTCATATTAATTTTATCTAATCTTTATCTCCTTTTTCTTCTTTTGATCAATTTGAAAAGCGTTTGAACCTTTTCAGTTCATCTAAGCTTGTTAGATATTTGATGAATTTTCTTCATTTTCAATCTACCTTTAAATGATAATTTGATTATTCAAGGTACCTGTGATTGGTGATAAGTTTATCATAATATATCTTTTTTGACATAGGTCTTAATCAACCTTTGTTTTTACTTGTGCTACATGTTTTAGGAGTATGATTTCTATCATATCTCTAACAAGTATGGTACATAAACTATTACTGATCGACCTTGTACAGTATTGACTTCTACAAATATAAGCTCGTCTGCGATTGCTTAACATAGCACTAAATTTGTCTTGAATCGGAAAACTAATACACTAACTCTAACATTTATTGTACTAAAATTTTACCTTAATGCAATTTAAATTTTGTCATTTACTTTATATCATTTAATTTTAGCATCTTTATCATTCTTGTCATTTTAATTTCTCGCCTTTACGTTTATGTTATTTTCCTTTTGCTCCTTGAGCATTTTATCTTTTTTTTTTTTTCATTTTCTCACTTGAGCTTTATTTTCCTTTTAAAGACACTAATAATCAACTGGAACAATTAAAATATTTAAGACTCTCTTTGGACTATGGTGACTATCATTTGCATCTTGGAGTATTTGGACCTTTTGGACCTTAGGATAGAACTGTTGTACTCCAAAATTTACCCTCTTCATTTCGGTATTTATGACTTTTAATTGCATCATCATAAACATACATGCATACACATGCATAGCATTGATCAAATGGTTATCAGGTTCTAAGTATCTCAATTTGCGAAAGAAATTGTGCGTTTCGGCTTTCTCGAATCATTTTTTAGCCGATATCAATATTTTTCTGTTTGTATGCTCGATGCAAGATTTTCTTGTCAGAGAGCCATTTTGGTTTGGTCCCATAAGCATTGAGACCATATTAGTATGCTCTCGAGTTCATCTGTTCATATCGGAGGTCGTTTCGTCAAGAAAAAGACTTTAATTGTTCATTTCATAATAAAGTGAATTACGGGTTTTTGGTGCATTTCGGGCGCTCCAGAAGGCATATCTCTCAGCTCGTCGGGTACTTTATGATGATTTTCGACTGGAAATTTCCTTTCACTATTATCTACAACTTTCGTTTCAAAGCCGAAAGCAAATTGTGTGAGGAAATCCCACAAAGAAATTGATCTTTCAAGTGGTATAAACTGAATTTTAGTGTTGTACCGTGTTCTCGACGCGCTCAAAAGGTCATAACTCCTGGATGGAACGTTGAAACTGACCGGGACCGGTGTCTAAAATTTTGTATCAAAATCCTATACAACTCTCATGAACAAGTCCAGAACCAATTCCTTACCATTTAAGAGCAGTTTTTTATTCTCTAGAGTTGATTTTGAGACGAACCGAGTATTTTTCATCTAATACGCAAAGTTCAAAAAATCATATCTCGCTCGATTTGTATCGAAACGAGATGGGACCAGTGCCAAAAGTTTTGTTGGTTTCATTTGTCACAGAGACACCGAGTTCGGATTATGATCAGAAGACCCTTGTTCGAGGCAATATCTCCGAAGAGCGCAATAAAAATTCTGCACGTGTCGGATGCCCGAAAAGTGTGCTGAAATTTCAAAAATTCGTATCGCGATTTCAATTTTCGCACGGATCGAGCTGTTTTGGACTAATTAAGAAAATTATTTGGATAATCGCAATTTGGGCTTAATTGTGGATCCAAGGCCCAATTTTTCACACTATAAATAAATTTTCCCCTTCACAATTCAAAGACACATAATCATTTGCATAATTTTGCTCTCTAAACTCATATTTTCTCTCTCAATTCTCTCTCAACACACAAAGCAAAAGTTCAAAACAACTAACTTTTCCTCCTAGCAAGCCAAATCGGCCTCTCTCTTGCCTTGACCGGCCATCGTGCCTCCTCCGGCCACCGCCCAAGCTTCGGCCAGCCACGGCATCCAAACCGGACATGTCACCTTCCTCGACCGCCCTCCCTCGCTGATCTCCTCTTCTCACCGTCCGGCACCCCTCCTCCGCGCACTAACCACCCGGCGATCTCCCTCCTCATCAAACTGCTCATCTGCTTTGGTTCTCTTCCTCTCCTCGCTGTGCAAGCGTCCAGCCAGTCCCTCCCTTGTCCTCCCTTGCTCAGCCAAAGCTCCAAGAGGCCGGTCACACTCTTGCTCCAAGGCTCGGTTTTCTTAGATTCAAGTTTTCCTCATCATTTTTTCTTCAATTTCATCAAGAATTCAAGCTTAATTCTCCTATTATCATCAATTGGAGCATTGTTTTGGTATTTTCTTCGAAGATTTCAAGGAATTCCTCTTCAATTAAACTTTCAACTTCAAGATCAAGTAAGTCAACTTCTCAAATAATCACTTATTTTAAGTGATTTTCCACTTTTGACTTTGCTTGAAATTGATTATTGAATTTGATTGAAATGTTCGTGTGGATTCCGATTCTTGAATTTTTGTTTATGAATTCCTTGATTCGATTCCGATTTTGTGACGTCATTGTGTCGGAGTGAAGGAAAATTGTACATAACACACACATACACTTGTGTAGTTCATTTTCGTTGCATTTTAGCCACTTTAATTGAACTTTTGCATCACGTATCACATGCTCATGCATTAGATAGCATATAGGCTGATTGATTTGCACTGAATCATGTGAATTAAGGCTTAGTTCATAGATAAAATTGTGTCGAAATGTAGTTTTAGGAACATTTTAGTTGTAGGTAGCATTTGCATTGTACATAATGCATTTAATCTTACATCTAGGACATAATTTGTATCCTTATGTGTTGACATACATGCATATGGAATAATTGAATCAAGTTTATGTGTCGATGTTTAATTTTAATAACGTTTAAGTGTGTCTAAACCTTACTTTCACTCACTTTTTCACATGTTGAAGACACTTGATCACATGTATGAAATCACAACATCACAACACCTTACATTCTTGATTTTATATGACATGATTCATGTTTTACATCACTTTTAGGCATAATTTGCATTGAATATACATTGCTTACATAATGCATCTTATTCATTTATATTCCATACATGGAAACATCACAAAAATGCACATGAATATGCCTTTTCATGTATAATTTTGCACTTGTTCTTATTCAAATTTCAATTAAACTTGTTTATACTTCGCACTTTATTCTGTTTTGTGTTGTTGATTACATGTAGGTGAATTAAATTCCAATTCATTTCACATTTCAAAACCAAAACAAAAATGAATTGGAACTTAATTTGGTACATGAATTTCATTGTTCCATAAGCATTTTTTAGCATTTTTTGTGCTTCGGAAATCACTTTTCCGCAAAAGTCCGAAGTAACGGTACTTGTCCCCTACATTTTGGCATGTTCCGGAACCGTTTTTGGCGGTTTTGGAACCATATTTCAAATGCAACGTGCCTAAACGGAGTTGCTGTCCCGCCACTTTAAGGTCCGAAAAATGCCACTTCCACTCGGAATTAATTAAAACCGCTCACGTTTTTGAATCCGTTGATATTTTTGCAAGCAACCATGCGATTTTTCAATTGATTCCGAGAAGTTGACTATTCGCTCCGATTTCGGAAAACCGCTTTCCCAAGCCAATTTTTGTGATTTTATTTCACTTTTTACATGCTTATACTAGTTTATAATCATATTTGCAATCGGTTTTGCGTTCGGTGCTTTCTTTCTAGCACTTGCTTTGTTAATTCTGACACTTTATCTCATGTGCAAGGTGTTTCGGATACTTTTACTTGAGATTTGGATTTGTAGCATCCTTATCTTGTGCTTGCACACATGCGTGTGCATTCTATTGTCTGTTTGCTTGGATTTACACCTTTCTTGCAGGTTATTCAATTGTTCGAATGTGTACGACTGCACATTTCATTACTTGTTTTCGTACGACGCACTATTATCTGTTTGTTTGGATTTACACGTTACTTGCAAGTTATCTAATTGTTTGAATGTGTACGAACGCATATTCTTTTTCTTGCACACATGCGTGTGCATTCTATTGATAGTTTGCTTGGATTTACACATTTCTTGCAGGTTATCCATTTGTTTGTATGCGTACGAACGCGCATACTATTTTTTTTATTGTTGTGGATTGACATCTTTCTTGCAGGTCATCCAATTGTTTGTATGTGTATGTTAAGGACCAAATTGTAGATATTTTGTACATGATTTTGTGGTCCTTAACAATGTCTTTTAATTAATTAGTAGTATTTATTATAGTATTTTGGTTTAATTATGTTTTTATTTAGTTTTTGTTTATAATATAGTATTTAACTTAGTTTACTTTTAAATTATAGGTTTTTATTAATTGATTCTCTCAAGCTTGGATTCAAGGAGACTTGAAGAGCTCTTGGGATGATTCTTTTTGAAGGAATTTTTGGAAGAAGAAGCATGCTTCAGGACGCGCTCAGCGCGGTTGCAGCATGAGTGCGCTTAGCACGAGTAACCGGACTTAGCGTGGTCTGCAAAAATCAGAAAAAGGACAGACCCATGCTTTCACCTTTTGGGCCACCTACTCCCTAATTTCCAGCTGGTTTTTGGTGTGTTAGAAAAGGGAACATCACTTCTTCATCATTCATCATCATTGTTGTAATTTTAGGGCATAGAATTAAAAAAAAACATAGTTCTTCTTGATTCTTCCATGTTCATCATCTTCTCCAACAATCTTGTGAGCAAAGCAACCATGAAAATGAGTGGCTAAGTTCTTTTTGTGTCAAGATTAGAGGTAGTTGATCTAACTAGTATGTATTTCTTTTAATCCATTTGTGTATGAACTTGGTTGATGATTAATATATGTTGAATATCTTTGTTCTTCTATCTTTTTATGCTTTGAATCTTGTTTGAAAAAGGATGCTTCAAAGTAGACCTAGGATATTCATCCATTAATGAACAAATGCTATGAATAGATTTGCGAGTTAGTGTTTACAAGTATTGAGCTTCATGTTTATCATGTCAATAGTTGTGGTGAGAAATCATTCAAGGATTAACATGATAAAACTCACAATCTTGGTGAGAAATCAACATGATTGAGAGGATATGTATTTATAGCAATCATCGAACTAGTTCATCACTTGGTTAATAGAATACATATGAAATTAGGTTAATGAAACTAATCTTGACATGCTTCCATCATCTAAAAACAAACTTCAACTCTCTTGAATCCAAACATCATTCTCTTTGAAAAGAATATTTTAGTTGTTTGCTTGAAATTCATGATACTAGTAGCTTAGAAAACAAACCCTTTGGATACTTAAATCTTAAAATACACTTCACTATTGAAAGACTATGATACAACACCAATCCCTGTGGATACGATAATTAAAAATACTTGTTCATGGATTTTCACTACAACAAAATGGTGCCGTTGCCGGGGATTGGCGTTTGATATTGCAAGTATCGCAATAGTTGTTTGTTTTAAGATATTTTTCTACTAATCTCTCTCTTTGTTTCTTTTGTGTGGCTAGAATTTTTCAGGAATTAGTTTATGTGAGGAAGTGTTTCGGCCGATCAACTCCTTTTCGATCCAGAAATTGAAAGGACGGATAGAAGACTTAATAGCAATGCTAAAAGGAGGAAAAGACTAGCTAGGCAAAGACAAGAAAGAGGAGAATATCTACTTCTTCTACACCACCAGTGTTAGGAGAAGTCACTATGGCGGATCAACCACCACCATCACTACCACCGAGGCGGCCTTGTGTAAATAGCCCTCGTCACAACGCTCAATTCGCTCGCCAAGCCAATGCGAGGTTTACGAAGATGAAGACGGGCTTGCTCCAACTTCTTTATGCAAGTCCCTTTCATGGTCATGACCATGAAGATCCATACACCCACCTCACTAAGTTCTATGAGATCGTGGGCGCGGCCGGAGCTCCGGAAGATCAAGAGGAGCAATACTTTCAAAGGCTTTTCCTTCATTCTTTAGTGGGGGAAAGCAAAGGATTGGTATCTAGACCAACTACAAGAGACAATGACAAATTGGAATGTGTTGGAGGAAAAATTCCTTGAAATGTTTTTTCCTCAATCAAGATTCATGGAGGCAAAAATCGCAATTTCGGTATTTTCTCAAGGAGTTAATGAGCCTTCTTTGAATAGGGCTTGGGAAAGATATAAGTTCATGCTTAGAAAGTGTCCTAGCCATGGTTTTGACGAGCTCACTCAAATTCATATCTTCCGAAATGGTCTCCAACCTCAACATAAATTGTTGTTGGATGCTATGGAGGGAGGATCTTTAATGGCAAAGACACCTTATGAAGCAACTCAAATCATTGAGAAAATGGGGAGGAATGACCACCAAACTCAACATGATCAAGGAAGTGTGCAAGTAAAAATGGGAGTTCTTGAAATTGGCTCTAGTCACGAAGCACTTGTAGCGCAAAACAAATTGTTTGCAAAACAAGTTGAAGAATTGACAAAGCAAATGGAAAAGCTTCCTCAATAAATCATGGAGATGCAAGAATTATCTAGCAAGCAAACTCAACAAATTTCTTGTTGTGAATTATGCAAGGGTGACCACAAAACCGGATTTTGTCCTCCGGAAAATGAAGAAGCAAATTATATGTCCAACCAAGGGCAAGGATACCAACAAAGACCTCCTTACCAAAATCAAGGCCAAGGTTACCAACAAAGAGGTAATCAAGGTTATCAAGGTGGATGGAGACAAGACAACAACAATCAAGCTAGACAAAATCCGTACCAAACTCAAAATCAAAATCAAGCTCAACCTCAAAACCAACCTCAAAATCAAGCAAGAACTTCTAACATCCAAGATACACTAGCTCAATTCATGCAAGCTTCTATGGCGAACCAAAAGAGCACGGAGGAATCAATCAAGAATTTAGAAACTCAAATAGGGCAATTAGCGAAGCAAATTTCCGATCAAAGTGCTTCGACCTCTTTTTCTCCAACTACTCAAGCAAATCCTAAGGAGCATTGTAAAGCTATTACAACTAGGAGTGGTATAGTTGTTGAGGAGAAAAAGAAAGAAGTGAAGAGAAAAAAACAAGTAGAGAAGGATGAAGAAGTAGTAGTGGAGGAGGTTGTAGTTGAAAAAGAAAATGAGGTTGTAGTTGAAAAAGATGATAATGATGTTGTTGTGGGGGATGTTTTAATTGAAAATGATGTTGTAGTCGAAAATGAAAATGATAATGGTGAAGTTGAAAAGGAGAAAGTGGAGGAAAAGAAGAAGAAATTGAGAAAGGGAAAGGAGAAGGAAGTCACTCTACCCTTAAGAAACTTACCTTATCCTCATATCCCATCTAAAAAGGATGATGCTAAGCACTATGCTCGGTTTATGGATATTTTAAAGCAATTGCAAATTACTATCCCATTCACCGAGGCATTAGAGCAAATGCAGAAATATGCAAAATTCATGAAGGACATATTGACAAAAAAGAAGCGGTACACGGATCAAGAAACTATAATGGTTGATGCAAGTTGTAGTGCGATAATTCAACGCACTATTCCAAAAAAAGAAAGTGATCCGGGGCGTGTAACCTTGCTCGTTACCATTGGAGATGTCTATGTCGGTAAAGGATTGATTGACTTGGGATCAAGTATCAATTTGATTCCATTATCCATTGTAAAGGGGTTGGGGGACATCGAATTAAAGTCTACAAAAATGACGTTGCAATTGGCGGACAAGTCTATTACTTGCCCACATGGTGTAGCTTTAGACTTGTTGGTCAAAGTGGACAAATTCTTTTTCCCGGTTGACTTTGTTGTGATAGAGATGGAGGAAGACGTGGATGCACCTCTAATTCTAGGCCTTCCATTCATGAAGACGGCTAGAATGATGATTGACATTGATGATGGGTTGATGAAGGTGCGGGTTCAAGATGAAGAAATTTGTTTCAATCTTTTTGAAGCAATGAAGCATCCAATTGATAAGAAAGATTGTTTCAAAATAGATGCTATCGAGGAATCAATAGAAGAAGTGATTGATGATGATGATAGGCGGGAGCTTGAGAAGTGTTTAGAAGGGCTATAGATTTCTAAAGAAATGCAACCATGGGAGGAGGAAGTAGAAATTTTGAAGAATGATCCCAAAGACGAAGAGCCAAAACTTGAGTTAAAAGCACTACCATCTCACTTGAAGTATGTGTTTCTTGAGGAGGGAGGTAAGAAACCCGTAATAATTAGTAATACATTATCGGAGAAGGAGGAGGGAAGCTTAATTCAAGTTTTGAAATCTAACAAAAATGCAATTGGTTGGGTTTTAGCCGATTTGAAAGGCATAAGCCCGACCTATTGTATGCATAACATCATGATGGAGGAAGAGTACAAGCCGGTAGCCCAACCTCAGAGGCGTTTGAATCCGGTGATGAAGGAAGTAGTTCGAAAAGAAGTGGTGAAGATGTTAGAAGCGGGGATGATTTATCCGATCTCGGATAGTACTTAGGTGAGTCCGGTGCATGTGGTTTCGAAAAAAAGAGGTTTGACGGTTGTGTCGAATGATAAGGATGAATTAGTGCCGACAAGAAAAGTAACGGGATGGAGAATGTGCATCGACTATCGAAGGCTTAACAAAGCAACAAGAAAGGATCACTTTCCTCTTCCGTTTATGGACCAAATGTTGGAAAGACTCGCGGGTCAACAATATTATTGTTTCTTGGATGGTTACTCGGGGTACAATCAAATATTGGTGAATCCGGAAGATCATGAGAAGACGGCTTTCACATGTCCTTTTGGAATATTCGCGTATAGACGTATGCCTTTTGGCTTATGTAATGCGCCGGCAACATTTCAAAGATGCATGCAAGCCATTTTTGTCGATTTGATTGAGAAGACGATTGAAGTTTTTATGGATGATTTCTCCGTCTTTGGAGCGTTATTTGATTTGTGCTTAGAGAATTTGAACACCGTCTTGAAGAGGTGTGTGGATACAAGCTTGGTTTTAAATTGGGAGAAATGCAATTTCATGGTGACCGAGGGAATTGTTCTTGGACATAAAATATCTTCAAGAGGGATCGAGGTCGATAAAGCAAAGATTGATGTGATCGAGACGCTTCCCCCACCTACCAATGTTAAAGGCATTCGGAGCTTTCTAGGACATGCGAGTTTCTACCGTAGATTCATCAAAGACTTCTCAAAGATAGCAAAGCCCTTGAGCAACTTGCTCAACAAAGATAAGTCATTCATTTTTGATAGAGATTGTTTAATGGCTTTTGAAAAATTGAAAGAAAATTTGATAAATGCACCCATAATCACCGCACCTAATTGGAAACTCGATTTTGAATTGATGTGTGACACAAGTGATTATGCGGTGGGAGCCGTGCTTGGCCAAAGGAAGAACAAAATTTTCCATGCTATTCATTATGCGAGCAAAGTTTTGAACGATGCTCAAATTAACTACGCAACAACCGAAAAAGAGTTGCTCGCAATAGTGTATGCATTGGAAAAATTTCGTCCTTATCTTATTGGTTCAAAAGTAGTGGTTTTCACGGACCATTCCGCGATTAAATATTTGCTCACCAAACCGGACTCCAAACAAAGATTGATCTGATGGATCCTTTTGTTACAAGAATTTGATTTGGAGGTCCGTGATAAAAAAGGTTCTGAAAATTTGGTGGCGGATCATTTATCTCGTTTGGTCAACATGGAAATTACTGATAAAGAGAAGGAAGTTATGGAGGAATTCCCGGATGAAAAGTTGTATTCAATCCAAGAGCGGCCGTGGTTTGCCGACATGGCAAATTACAAATCCGCGGGATTAATGCCGGAAGATGTAACTTGGAATGAAAAGAGAAAATTCTTGGCCGACGCCAAGTACTATGTGTGGGACGAACCGTATCTCTTTAGGTTGAGTAGTGACGGTTTGTTAAGAAGATGTGTGTCTAATGAGGAAGCGAAAGACATTCTTTTGCATTGTCACAATTCCCCTTGTGGGGGACATTACAATGGATTGCGAACGGCCACCAAAGTCCTTCAATCGGGATTTTATTGGCCTTCGTTATTTAAAGATGCTTATGCTCATGCTAAGTGTTGTGATAGATGCCAAAGAAGTGGCAGAATAGGCAAGAGGGATGATATGCCTTTGAATAATATGTTGGAAGTCGAGGTGTTTGATTGTTGGGGAATTGATTTTGTTGGTCCATTTCCGTCATCGTTCTCTAACGAATACATTCTTGTGGTCGTTGATATGTTTCTAAGTGGGTGGAGGCCATTGCTTCACCGAAGACCGATGCTAAAACCGTGATAAATTTTTTAAAGAAAAATATATTTTCGCGGTTTGGTGTGCCTCGGGTGTTGATTAGTGATGGCGGGTCTCACTTTTGCAATACACTGTTACAAAAACTTTTGAAACAATACGGTGTAAAGCATAAGGTGATAACTCCCTATCACCCACAAGGTAACGGTCAAGCCGAAATGTCTAATAGGGAAATAAAAAAGATTTTGGAAAAAACTGTCTCGGGTTCTCGAAAGGATTGGTCACAAAAATTGGATGAAGCTTTATGGGCGTATCAAACCGCCTATAAAGCTCCTATCGGACTAACCCCCTTTCAGGTGGTTTACGGAAAGACTTGTCATCTCCCTGTGGAGATGGAACACAAAGCTTTATGGGCTCTCCGATTCTTGAATTTTGATCCTTCTTTGGCGGGTGATAAAAGGAAAGAACAACTTGTGAAGTTAGATGAAATGCGAGATGGAGCGTACCATTCCAATCGGAAGTACAAGGCAAAAGTGAAAGTTTTTCATGACAAAAAGATCAAGCATAAGGAATTTCAACCGGGCCAAAGTGTCCTCTTGTTTAATTCCCGGATGAAACTTTTTCCGGGAAAACTTAAGACAAAGTGGTCCGGTCCTTTTGTAATCAAGGGCGTGAAAGACTATGGCGCCGTTGTTTTGCTAGACCCCGAGGGAAAGAGTGAATGGACAGTGTTTGAAAAGGTATGTTGGCGGAGAGGTGAGCCGCGACATTGCCGCATCCTACTTTGATGATCCTTGATCATCCTGGACCGTCGAGCTCTATCGACGTTAAACAAAGCGCTTGTTGGGAGGCACCCCAACATTGTAAGTATTTATGTTGCACTCATTTTGATATGTCTGTTAAGTTAATTTGATGTTTTTCAAAAAAATTCTGAATTCTGCAGATCGTGCTTAGCGCGCATTTTGACCCAAATTCCATAATGTTTCGCCCTTAGCGCGGCCTGGGGCGCGCTTAGCACGGTCTGCGTGTAAAAAAAATATATATTTTCAAAATCAGGTTTGCCCAGGCCCAACTTGTGGCCTGATTTATTTTTAAATAAGTTAGGGTTTTCTTTCAACCATTTTCACCATTATCACACTTCTACCACATTCTCTCAAGAAATTTCAAAACCCCAATCCCAAATCAACAATTTCGTGCAAATCTCTTGTGTCAAATCACTAACCAAGCATCAAGGTATGGTTTTCAATAGTTTTCCCTCTTTAATTTCGTAATTTTCCGTTGTTTAGGTTAGAATTTAGAAACCTAGGTTTTGAAATTTAGGGTTTTTCTTTTAGGATTAGGATGTTTTGATTGTAGAGGATGCTTAGATTAGGATTTTCGTTCCTATTAGGTGTAGTTTCTTGGGAAAATTTCTGTTTTTGCAGAAAAAAATTTCTGGAAATCGCAGAGCGCGCTTAGCCCGGTCTGTAAAATCCTGAAAAAAATTTCCTGCTGTTTTTGTGTTTTCTGATTAGTCTTGATGCTTTTGTTGGTTGATTTCTACTGCTGTTTGCATGACTTATCTCTAACGGGCATCTCGGTGTCACTTTTTGTTGATTTTTGTGTTGTTTTCAGATGGCTCCTAAGCGTCAGCGAGTTTCTTCCGCAGGAGCTGGATCCTCATGATCCACTCCTTTTGATGGTGATCGCTTTTTGGGGCCTGCTCAAGAGGCACGATACAAAGAACTCAAGGAACGTAACATATGGTCCGAGAGAATAATCCGCCTCAGAGAGCATGGACACTATGCTACCCCAGATGTTATTTTGGATAACTATGGTTTGGGCGTTCTGTGTGAGCCCCAAACTAAAGTTAATGTTGAGCTGGTCCGGGAATTCTATGCCAATGCCATTCCCACTGAGGGGCGAGACTTCCAGTTCACCTCTTTGGTGCGAGGCAAGGTGGTATCATTTTCTCGCTCTGCTATTAACAGCTACCTGGGCATAAATTGGATAGCCCCAGAAGATGAGTTGGATGTTTACCATGAGCACCTGGCTCGTGGTAATTGGGATCATGAAATGTTGAGGAGGAAGCTGTGTTTATCCGGGCAATCCTATGAGCTTAACAGGGCTGGCCAACCTCTGAAATTCAATTGGTCCAGCCTTAAAACAAGCGCCCGTGTTCTGATGTGTGTGGCACTATACAACCTAAGACCAAGAAGCCACACCTCCTCAATTCCCATGGAGGCTGCCGACCTCATTGCTTATATGCTGGATGAAGCACAAATCTATTTCGGCCGGTTAATTGCTAATGAGTTGAAGAGGGTTGCATTAAGTTATACCTCCAGGGGAAGCGTATATAATGTGCCCTAACATATCCTGGGTTGATCATGGGTCTTCTGAAGAGGTCCAGGGTTGTTTTCCCTGTTGTGGGGCACCTCACAATAGATGGGGTCATTGACGATAATTACTGTGACCGCTATTGTAGGGCCTCTGGTGATAACCCTGCGGCCCGGGCTATTCCTGTAGCTGCTGCACTTTCTCAAACCGGTCCAGGCGAAGAATGGAACTGGAAAATGCATTTTGCTCATCAGCGAGCATTTATGTTCATGCACGAGAGTATGGAGCAACTGGCGTTGTAAATTAGAGAGCCGGGGTGGATCACTTCACTCGTACGAGCCAGCAGCTGAGTGCTTATGCCAGTTGGCCCGGGGTCGGGCCAAATGCTGAGGAGGAGGTAGCTGATGCAGATGGTGATGAGGAGAGTGATGATGATGGAGAGGGTGGATCTGATTCTGGTTCTGAGACTCCGGGAGATTCCATCCTGGAGGCTTCAGATTGATGTTCTTTTATTTTCTTTGTTTTTATTTTTAGTACTTTTTAGTTTTTAGTTTTGTTTTGGTTTTAGTTTCTTTTAAACTTAATGAATTTTGTTGGTTGCCATCCCTTTTTAGGATGTGCTTGTAATTCCAAAATTTGCATTTTGTAGGCATGGAGCCTAAGTACTATTTTTAGTTTGAAACACCATTTTGGGGTGTCTTTTTTATTTTATTTTATTTTGTTTTATTTTATTTTAAGATTATAGGTTATTTAATTTAAATTGTACTTCTTTTGTTTGTCCCGATTTTTCAACGGTACTCAAAAGCAAGTAAGTGTGTTTCACCAAAAGTGATGGTGATGATATAATTCTCGACTCGATCCATAAATAAGGTACATATTTAATCGTTTTGTAGAATATTAACATGTCTATGAAATTTGTGCTTTATGAAAATTCAATGATGATTCATTCTATAAATTTTTCTTGTTTGTGACTACCAACCCTTTTTGTTGATTAAACCTTTGAAGAGCATGTTCTTAAATAAAAAGGATTGATAAATTCAAGTTTGGGAGGTTGATCAAAAAGAACCTTGAATTGATGACACAATGATCCAAAAGAAAAAAATTGAGAAAAGAAAAATACAAAAGAAAAAGAAAAAAAATATATGTATATACATGTATATGAAAAGAAAAACAAAAGAGAAGAAAAGGAGGATCATTGTGTGTGATAGAAAGGTGGTTGTGAATAATAAGAAGGAAGTGGAAATGAGTTTGTTAAATGTTCTTCATCATCTTTACCCAATTTGTTTCAATGGCTTTGTACTTAAATATCCCTTGTTTCTAACCTAAGCCAAGTTACAACCCTTGAAAGTCCTTAGTGATCTTTATTTCCATTTTGTTCATTTAACTTTTTTTGATGAATGCATGAATTATTCTGGATGTGCATGGCTATTTGTGAGAGTGTTTAGTCCTTTGTAAATATTGCATTTTGTTCTTCATGAATAATAAAGAAATTATTAGGTGATTCAAGTGTGAACATATCTTTTATTTTGTCTACATGTGTTGATATATTGTGTTTAGAACTTAATTGATATCCATGTTGTGTTTCGAAGAAGCGATTAATGTGTATCTTTGTCGGGTATGTCGAGTTTGAACCATCCTTCTTGTGTGAATTTCATGCTTACATTTTGATTCTTCTTGCTTTGTGAGTTTTTGACTTTTGTTTGAGGACAAACAAAGAAGTAAGTTAGGGAGAGTTGTTAAGGACCAAATTGTAGATATTTTGTACATGATTTTGTGGTCCTTAACAATGCCTTTTAATTAATTAGTAGTATTTATTATAGTATTTTGGTTTAATTATGTTTTTATTTAGTTTTTGTTTATAATATATTATTTAACTTAGTTTACCTTTAAATTGTAGGTTTTTATTGATTGATTCTCTCAAGCTTGGATTCAAGGAGACTTGAAGAGCTCTTGGGATGATTCTTTTTGAAGGAACTTTTGGAAGAAGAAGCATGCTTCAGGTCGCGCTCAGCGCGGTTGCAGCATGAGTGCGCTTAGCGCGAGTAACCGGGCTTAGCGCGGTCTGCGAAAATTAGAAAAAGGACAGACTCATGCTTTCACCTTTTGGGCCACCTACTCCCTAATTTCCAGCTGGTTTTTGGTGTGTTAGAAAAGGGAACATCACTTCTTCATCATTCATCATCATTGTTGTAATTTTAGGGCATAGAATTAAAAATAAAATAAAAAACATAGTTCTTCTTGATTCTTCCATGTTCATCATCTTCTCCAACAATCTTGTGAGCAAAGCAACCATGAAAATGAGTGGCTAAGTTCTTTTTGTGTCAAGATTAGAGGTAGTTGATCTAACTAGTATGTATTTCTTTTAATCCATTTGTGTATGAACTTGGTTGATGATTAATATATGTTGAATATCTTTGTTCTTCTATCTTTTTATGCTTTGAATCTTGTTTGAAAAAGGATGCTTCAAAGTAGACCTAGGATATTCATCCATTAATGAACAAATGCTATGAATAGATTTGCGAGTTAGTGTTTACAAGTATTGAGCTTCATGTTTATCATGTCAATAGTTGTGGTGAGAAATCATTCAAGGATTAACATGATAAAACTCACAATCTTGGTGAGAAATCAACATGATTGAGAGGATATGTATTTATAGCAATCATCGAACTAGTTCATCACTTGGTTAATAGAATACATATGAAATTAGGTTAATGAAACTAATCTTGACATGCTTCCATCATCTAAAAAAAACTCCAACTCTCTTGAATACAAACATCATTCTCTTTGAAAAGAATATTTTAGATGTTTGCTTGAAATTCATGATACTAGTAGCTTAGAAAACAAACCCTTTGGATACTTAAATCTTAAAATACGCTTCACTATTGAAAGACTACGATACAACACCAATCCCTGTGGATACGATAATTAAAAATACTTGTTCGTGGATTTTCACTACAACAGTGTACGAACGCGCATACCATTTATCTGGTTGTTGTGGGTTGACACCTTTCTTGCAGGTTATCCAATTTTTTGTATGCGTAGGAACGCGCATACTATTTGTCTAATTGTTTGGATTGACATATCTCTTACAAGTTATCCGATTATCGAATGCGTATGAACGTGCATTCTATCACTTGTGCACATACGTGCACATTCTATTGTCTGGTTGTTGTGGGTTTTCTTTTGCAGGTTATTTTGATTTGAATGTGCACAAATTCATATTTTATTCCCTGTTTGCATACGAACAAGCATCCTATTGTCTACTTGTTTGGTTCTCACCTTTCTTGCAGGTTGTTCTGATTCAAATGTGTACGAATGCTCATTCTAATTCTTGTTTGCGTTCGAACGCGCATCCTATTGTCGGCTTGCTTGGGTTTTCATCTTATATAGGTTGTATTATTCTGAATGTGCATGAACGCACATTTTATTGCCTATTTGCGTACGAATGCGCAATCCTTTGTCCGTCTGTTGGGTTTTCACCTTTCTTGCAGGTGCATCTTGTTCCGAATGTGTACAAATGCACATTCCGATATCTTTGCGCACGAACGTGCATCGTATTGTCTGTTGTCTGGGTTATGTTCTTATGCAGGTTTATTTGTCTCCGATGTGTATGAATGCATATTTCGCTCATGTTTTTGATGTCTTCGAGCATTACGCATCGGTTTTCTTTATTGCATGGCTGCAGAACTTGAAGTTTTCCGGAGTATTTCTTAGCTTGCAATAGTTTACGGATTGTGTTCCGTGTGGTATTTGCTATACCTTGTTTATCGCATTCTTACAGCTTTCCTATATATCATGAGAAGTGGGGGTTTAACGCTTTCTTTGCCATGATTTAGGATATGAGCGTTGGGCTCAAAATCTCTATTTAAAGACCTATAGCTAGGCATTCCTCAAATTTTTTTCTACTTGTGTGTGGTTTGTTTTAAAATCCTCTTATGTGCATAGGGAGGTAACCTGAGTCGTTGTGTTTACTTTTGTGCTTGCATAGGTCAAGAGTGATTAGTCAAACCGTTAAGCAGCACCACCAAGCAAAGCCCCTCTTTGATGAGATCTACAGGTGTTGTATGCTATGATGATATGATGGGCACGCAGAAAGGGTTTGCAATTGACCCCCACACAGTTCTAGATTGTGTCAACTCAGCACACGCGAATCGTGTTGCTCCCTTCATCGAGTCAATAATAAAAGTGGCAAGAGTTCCCTATTCTGACTCTCTACGCCTTCTCTCGAGGTTCGTATTTACTGCTGATACTCGCACTCATTGCTCTTCCAAATTGAAAATTCATGTCCTGGTTGCTTTTGGTACATCGGTGTTGTTGTAGGCTACGGAACTTCCTTCTTTTCATGCACATATGTGTTCATCTGTTTGTGCATTGCATTGCTTGTGTTCTTATTCCAAAGCACTTGATTGCTTCATCCCTTTGTATCCCTTGGTTCTACAACCAAGACGGATATTAGGATAGCTTCCCTTAAGATTGCTCGGTTAGGATAGCTCTCGAGCCTAGACATTAGGATTTACATCCTTTGCATGTCAACATAGGTAGAGATTTTCTTACGTCCTAAACCTTAGGTCTAATCTTCGCATGACAATATTAGGGTAGAACTAGTTAGTTTCCCTTTTGTTTTGCTAGCTTCTTTTGCATCCTTACATGTAATAAAACTAAAACTTGTTTTATTTCCTTTTCAAAAACAAAACACTTAATAATGGTTAAACACCTTTCTCAAAGGTAAAAGCAATCAACCTCACTGCAAACCTTTTTCGCCTACGAGCGCTTTTTGTGTTTAAAACCTTTTCAAAAAGGGCGTTCCCTTTCAAGTCCAAACAAATTGCTAAGTGTACGAGCGGCCGAGCATAAGACTTCTTATAGCTGCAACTCCAAGCATGAGTTGCAATTGTGAGGATGTAGAATCAAACTTCCCATAAAAATAATTGTAACCCACCAAAACAAGTGAGTCGAACTAAGGCGCTCTGACTTTCCCATTGCACGAGGGAATACGTAGGCATCTTTTCATGGGGCTCGATCGAGCAAAACTTCATAAATACTTCCTTCTTTTCCCATGTTTTCTTTATTTTCTTTCTTTTGCATGCATTGTGGCGATAAAGCGATAGATAGATATAACACACCCATTATATAGAAAATAGAAGTGGATACCGTAGAGTACTACGGGCGCATGGGGTGCTATTCCCTTCCCCTCGTGTAACAGACTCCCTTACCCTGATCTCTCGGTCGTAAGACCGTGATTTCTCCCCTCCCAGGTTTACTCGATGTTTTCCTTTCCTCTCGCGAGATAAAAACGTTCGATGGTGACTTCATTGATATATCCTATCAGATGATGTTCAGCCAATTGTTTTAAGAACCTTGAGACTTTGAGATCTTTTGACCTTGAAACATTGTTGTTATTTTGTCTATGTATTCGGAAAAAATTTGTGTACAAGTGTTACATTAAAAATTCATCTGATGTAAGAACAATTCATCAGAGATATCAAGTTCATATGATACTAAGCAACATATTATCACTATTATTCATCTGAAGCTTATTACTTGGTTGTGTGATTTAATCCAAAGGAATGAGATGAATTGTTTGACTTGTGTCAAGATGATTTCTCTTGTTTGATTACACCTTTCCTACCTTAACTTTTAATTTATGCTTTAGGATAGTCCGTTCATTTATTGTCCATCTTCTTCAATTTTCAAATCTTCTCTCTCTTTTAAAACCTTATTAATTTTAAACTTAAACCACTTTCAATAAAAACCTTGACTTTGTCAAGTGCATTTTCAAAACTCTTTTCGTAATCAATACTAATTCGTTTAATCAAAGTTAAACTTTTTCTTCAAAGACTAAAAAACAAAAAATCTCATTCAAAATCTTTTTCCATTTTGGCTTTTGTTTTAAAAAATTTCCTAAAGATTAGATATGAGTCATTGATAAGTGCAAAAATGTATATATTTTGAGTAGTAGTTTGGTTGCACTTATCAATACTTTTTGTTAATATCCTTTGAATAATCCTCAACTTGTAAGTGTATTTGTACATATTGATTATAATCATGTTTTTGTGTAAATATTTTATTGTTTGATAGTTTTTATTCATTTTATAGGTATTGATGCATATTTGAAGCATGACCAATAAAGTGTTAAAGACACAGCTTCAAACGTGCAATTTTGAATAATTCATCAATGAAAAAGGCTCAAATTAAAGAAGTGAAAAATCGCGAATTTGGGTGATATTTAGACATGGTTAGATAGATCTTTGAATAAGCTTTACAACGCTTCAAAACGGGCATAAAACAGAGTTACGGTTCTCAAGTTATGGCAAAAACAAGAAACTGTTTTTTTTCACCGTAACAAAGAGTGGGCTAAGCGCCCTGCAACTTCATAACTCATTAAAAGGGGCAAAAAAAAACACAATTTTTAGGTTATGGTTGGGTATTTTTGGTACCAATTCATCAAACCTTCAATTTGGTATAGAGAGCTTAGATAACAACTATGGAGCTTGCATATTGATGATCGGAGGCAGATTTCTCATCAATCGGCAATGATAACCCGTGAGATGTTTGGATTTATCTCTTTTCTTATCTATGTATTTCTCTATTTGTTGGATTGTGTTTGTATAGATACTTTGGACATATGTATATTTATTGATCATGGTGTTGTATAATATATATGTCATACCCCAATTTTTGACCTAAGATATCATCTCATATCATTCACATATGCATCATTGCATCACTAACAAATTTTAGAACAAGATAACTTATGTGTGTGCTCCTTGAGCCAAATTAGGGTTTTGAATCAAAATCTTTCATCTGTTCAAGATATAATAAAATTAGGGTTTTAGTATCCACTCACCTATAATGATCTATTTTCATCAATCATCAACATTTGATCTTCAAATTCCAATCATTTCCTCAAGATCTATCTTGAATCGACCAAATTAGGGTTTTGATCGAGGATGGTGTATCATTGACTTTTTGCTCAATGAATGACCTAATTTCTTGGATAATGATCTCAAAATCACCAATGCAATATCTTGAACTAATTTCTTGATTCAAAACATCTCAAATTCCATAGTTGGTCATCAGAGAAATTTTGAATCACTTGACAAAAAGTCAACTGTTCAAATCAGTCAAATTTTGACTTTTGGTCAACTTTTGAAATTCAAATTTTTTCAATCATTAAAGAATTTCAAATTATCCATCATAATCATAAAAAATCAAAAATGTGTGAAAAAGTTAACAAAAAGTTAAAATTTGAAATTTTCTAACACTTAGAAAAATTTTCAAGTGTTTTTATCACTTTTTCATCATTTTCATGGCCATTTTTCACCTAGATCCATTTTGATTCAAGAAAAACTTTCAACATGAAAGTTGTATATATTGTTCCAAGCTTTCAAAAATGTCCAAGAACTTGAAAAAATATTTTCTGGAGCTAGGGTTTTGAAATTAGAACTTATAGGTCCATAAGCTTAAATTAAAGGTCATTTTGCAAGTTTTTCAAGTCATTTTTGCCAACATACTCTTCTAGAAGCCTTGTCACCACCAAAGGATAGGTTATCACTCAAAAATATCCAAGTCCAATGATTGAAGTTAGGATAGAAACAATTGAGTTTTTTAACCATGGTTTAGAAATTAACCATGTGCATTTATGACAAAGATTCCATTCTTACCTCTTAAGCCAACTTGCAAAAATCTTCAATCCTATCTTGCCTTGCTTGCCAAACTTCCTTGCCTATAAATAAAGTTATTTCCTCATTTTAAAATCACACCTAAACAACCATAAACTTGTTTTCTCATTCTTTCTTAAATTGCAAGTTTTCTCATTTTCAAAGAGGTTAGAATTCCAACTTTCAATCCTTGCAAATTATAACCAAAGGTGTCATTCGAATCTCTTCTAAACATCATTTAGAAGTTTTTTAAAACTTCAATCCATCATAAAATAAGTCAAAAGTCAGTTTCCTCACAAAAACTCCATAGGTGCATAACTTGAGCCTTAACCATCAATCTCTCAATCCACCCGTGCATCTTTCAATCTTTCACTTCAAACATTATCCATACACTTCATAGGAGTGATCCAATATCTTGAATCACTTCTGAAACTCCCGAATCATCATCTTCAACTTGCTCGAGCTGCAGTTGGACTTGCGCAGGTCATTCTAGGTAACTTCAATCCATTCTAATCGTTCAAACACCTTCCATAATCATCATTGAAGCTATCCGAATCATCAAAACGCATCTGGAAGCGCTCCTTTGAGGAATTCGATTTCTTCTCATAAGAGGTAAGTGCTCGAACTTTGAACTCTATGATTCTTGCATTCCAGTTCAAATATTGCTTTGCCATCATGTTTCTGCATGTATAAGGATTATAAACCCTCAATCAATTGCTTGAACTATTGTGTAACAACCCATATTCTACCCTAAAAATATATTGAAAATCAGAGTATTTTAAAATTTCAAACAACACATGGGATGTCACATTTCAACTTCACAACACAAACAAATAAGATACATAACACTTTTTAATTCGGAGGATCACATAACAACTTGCAATAGCTTTCAAACAAAATACCTTTTTATTACTACGCAACGGAATTTATAGTTATACAACTGAACATATTGTACTAATAACATCTTGAAACATCTTGTTCAACTTCCAACACACTTAACAACTTTTATTTCACAACATCACTTATGATTCAACAAATTATATTAATAACAACAAGAGTCAATAATATAAACGACATAACTAAACGTCCCCCCGAGTGCTATATATCAGAGCAATGACACCGACTTGAACTAACAACAACTAATTCTTCCATTCTTGAATACCTGTGCATTACCAGTATAAAAGCAACGGCGAAACAAATAAAAGGGGTGAGATATCAACCAATATAAGCAGGTGTATGATAAATATTATATTAGATCAGAATCATACAAATTTCACCACTTCATAACGGCAACTATGCAACAACCAACAAACCACTTATTCAATTAATGCAACAACTTAATCTACACAACGTAATCACAACAACAACTTATCATAACATCAAATTATGAACAATAACAACTCACAACAATAACAACTTATAGCGATAATAGCTTATAACAACAACCAACAACAATTAGCAGCAACGACAATTATTATAATAGTTATAATAACTATTTTCACATCTTCCCAATAGTATCGGTCACAACATATACATCAATGTAATATAACGACAATAATTTATCAACACGTCAACTCAATTATGCAACAATGAGGTGCAACAACTTATTTAAATGCACATGCATGTGGTACCAGTGGGGTAAACTCCCAACGTAAATAATTGTCAGTTTATCGAGGCACAAGGCATAAACCTTCAAAGTAATCATCTTGCCAATACAGGCTGTCACAACTCGCCAATACAGGCCTTGACAAATGCAAATGCATGCGACTCAATAAATGCACAACCACATACAACATCATAATTCACTTCACGAGGCATACGCCTATATCACTGTTATTACCAATTATTAGAGGTAATCATCATCACAAAAAAGCATAAGCTTATATCACTACTTCACTGACCATAGGCCTACGACGTCATCAATATATCAACAATAATTTATTAACAACAACAATCCAAGCAAACAACTACGACAATTACTACACAACTTAATAGCTACGAATCTATGCTTAAAACATCTTATTCAATGTTAACGCTACTTATTTATTAAACATCTTCTACTACATTAATTAATCAAATACTTGATTTTCTATTAATAAGATACCCGCTATATTCGACATACGCGACACCGTTCCAATTCTTCAACCAACCAATAATAACTACACGCATATACGAGCTTCTCTGACAATTCCCAACTAATTCTGGTTAATCAATTATACCGGTTAAAACTACTAACGTTACTATCCGGTACTATTTTTCCTCGTCCCCATATACTAATCATTCTACAGTTTCATTTATTTTAATTCTCTATCATTAAACCTCCACTACATACCGAATTATATTTTGCTCTCAACTTCACTATGATAATGTTTTGTTAAAGTAATTTCACTGCTACTAGATTATCTCTATCATTTTCCTAATAACATGTTCCACCAATTATACCAAGAATATCATTTACTGGTGATACTAATTCTAGCACTAAAATAATAAAGGCTTAATTACACTTTTTTGTCCCCCTATTTTCCCTGTTTTTAACTTTTAGTCCCCTTATTTTAAAATCCTGCGTTTTAGTCCCTTTTTTAGTTTTGTTCTTTACTTTTGGTCCCCTTACCAATTTGACTCTAATTTTTTATGACATGGCAGGTTGACTGATGACATGGCAGATCCAACTTCACCAATTTAATTTCCACGTCATTTTTTAAATACAATTAATTTTAGGATTGAGAAGTTGGGGGTGAATGCTGGAATTCCACGATTCTCCTTCGTCCAATTTGCATACGGAGGCCGTCTCAACCAAACGCGGCGGCCACGATTCTTTCTCATTGCTCATTGATCTTCGCTGATCCCCTTAGTCTTGGTCTCCGGTCGTTTACACCGCCCCTCATTCCGCCATTTTGTTCATCCTTTCGTCTCAATCGCTTTCGATTTCGTGATCTCAGTTCCAATTCGTTCACGCCAATAGCAATATGTAGCCATAAACACAGAGACGCAGCGATGAGTGATAAGGTTTTAAGCTTACCTTCCGGAGAATGTTTGGAGCACCTTCGAGTTCAACAAATCTTATACGAAATCTGGAAAAGATCCTTAAGAACTCAGGTACACACTATTGAGCTCTTGTTCGTTCCTTCCGTGCTTATTCTCTATTTTCTTCTACGATTTCTGTTGTGTTTCGGAGTTGTCGACGCAGAGTGAAGCTTGAGCGATGATGATGACGATGAAGATATTTGAAGATATCTAGCCATCACCCCCAATTTCTCAATCCCTAACTCTTTTATTATTTTCAATATTTTTAATTTAATCCTAAAATTAATTGTATTTAAAAAATGACGTGGAAATTAAATTGGTGAAGTTGGACCTGCCATGTCATCAGTCAATCTGCCATGTCATAAAAAATTAGAGTCAAATTGGTAAGGGGACCAAAAGTAAAGAACAAAATTAAAAAAGGGACTAAAACGCAGGATTTTAAAATGAGGAGACTAAAAGTTAAAAACAGGGAAAGTAGGGGGACCAAAAGTGTAATTAAGTCAATAATAAAACAAGTCATCAAATATAATAACGCTATATTTATTATTATTATTATTAGAAAACTAACTAACATAGGTAAGGTACATGTAGGTACATGTTATGATATCCCTACTTTTTCTTTTTCATGTCTACGGTCACAACTCCATGCCCCTCATCACAAAATTGTGCGCCCCTCATCATACATAAGACAATATAATGTATTATTAGCAAACATTGACACATTAATTAACTAGTAAAGAAAAAGGGCACAATAAGTTCTAGAAGATAGAAAAGACAACAAAAACAACAATACTCCATTGCCACATATTGTGACGATCGTCACCAAGGGGGTGTGCCGATCAGCACCTCTTTCCCCTCCTTGCCTGCCGGTCGGCAATCATTTTCCGCCACCATCATCATCATGTGCCGGATGGCACAATCCTTCTTATCCTCCTTGCCGGTCGGCATGGCTTCACACGGGGAACCACCAATTTCCCTTAAATCCAATTTTTCTCCAATTTCAAGTTTTGTAATAGCGTCGATCCAATTTATTTTATACCAGACACCAATCTTAATTTTTCTAGAGATGATTAATACTAATCTAATTAATTACTACTCGTATCATGAAATCAACACATCATAACTACAACAATTAATCCATGGTAGAAATTATACACCCTATTCCCACATACAGTTTATCATATACTCGGTTATAGAGATCGAACCCCACCCTTACCTTGGATTGACGGTCTCTCTAATTTCCGGTCGAATTCCATCTTGGCTTTTTGGTCTGCAATTCCTCTTCTGGCGGCTAATTCCATAAAAGTTATTCCTCTTTTTCTTCCTCTTCCTACGTACTGGTTTCTCTTCTTCTCAACAAAAACCTAATTTTTCTTATTTTCAACTTAACTGATATATTACACTATTATTCTAATTGGGCTTAACCTTCACACCTCACCTTTTACTACCAACAACATTATTTAAGCCTAACAATAATTATAATAATTATTCCAATAAGATAATATTATTTCTAACATTATTTCTTCAACGTAATCAACTTTATTAATTCTCCGGCTAACCGAATAAAATATGACTTTCATTTAATAATCCAAATACGCTTCTTAAAATAATACCGACAGATCCAATTTTCTACTAAATCCAATAATTAAATCCTTATATAATTTAATTAAATAATTAATTAAATTTGGGGCGCTACATGTTGCACTTACACGATTTCACAATCAATTTTCAAAACTTGGGTTCATCTGATTTTTATGAATTCAGTCATCATATGCTTAAAATAAATAAAATTAAATGCTACCATCATGTTCCTGGTAAAATTTCGAACAAGTTTGATGTTTGAATCGTGCAATTTCATTGAGAAACAAAGGAATTAGGAATCATGATCTTGAGGAAGAAGAAGATGGTTCCTCGTGCCATTTTTTGATTTTTCCAAAATTTAAAACTTAGTTTATTTTATATTTATTAGTTGTTGTTTCATAATCGGATGAAACAGCCACCCTAGTGGCAGCCAGCACGCTTCTCTTGTCTTGCCATGGCTAAGGTCCAGGGTTTGAATCCCCCTGAGACCTTTTTACTTTTAACTATTTTTCAAATTGTTTGCACAACTCGTTTTCAAATATATTTTTCCAAATGCATGTAAATAACAAGCCACGCATGTGACCCAGTGGCTAATTTTTTCACCTTTGAGCTTCAGGTCCTGAGTTCAACACTCCGTAGGACCAAAATCAAATTTTTATCACTTGTTTTCTTCATATTTTTATCAAACTTCAACATTTTCAAAAACCAATCAAAACTTCTCATTTTGAGATGAGTTTTTGCACACTTGTCATTTAATATATCTATTTTATGATTATGTCAAAAAATATTTTCTTTTGATATATTTTTATTAGGTTTAAAATAGACGTTTTTTAAGTGTTTTAAATACTTTCAAAAATGTTTTCATGTCGATTTTTCAAACCTAATCTTTTTCAAAATCTCTTGTGAATAAATTTCACTTTTAAAACCTTTTCAAACCTTTCAAAATGTTTTAATTAACTTACACACCTCTTTTCCATGATCGATTCGATTAAATCTTTGAAAACTCAAATTGAACTAGGTTTTTCCTCGAAAATCTTTCGAAAAATCAAATTGATCATGGGCCTCTCTTATGGTGTAAGTCTCAACCCTCCTATGTACATACCTAGTTTCCTCGTACATATTCACCCCTTTGTGTACATATTCAATTCCTTGTACATATTTAGCTTTTTTTGCAAATATTCAAGTATAAACTAGTATCGTTCGCTAGTTTTATTCCGCTTGTTTACACGCCAATTCCACTAGTATTAAGAGGAGCATTATTCCCGGTGAAACTGCTCTTAAACTAGTGGATCTCCCTTACGGTTTAAGTCACAACCCTCCTACGTACATATTTTATTTACTTGTACATATCCACCCTTTTGTGTACATATTCAATTTCTTGTACATATTCAACCATCTTTGTAAATATTCAAGTATGACAAACTTCGTTCCTTTGTTTTTATCCACTTATTTATTCACCAATTCCACTAGTATTAAGAGGAGCATTATTCCCAGTGAAACTGCTCTTAAACCAGTGGACCTCCCTTAAGGTGTAGGTCCCACTCCTTTGTATATATTCAAGTATTGTTAGCTTATCCGCTTGTTTTAAACATTTGTTTATATATTGCTTTCATAAACTCCTTTGTATATATCCAAGTTCACTAGCTTATTTTGCTTATTTTAAACACTTGTTTATATATTTCCTTCATAAACTCATATGAATTCACACACACACACACTTTGTCATATATATACTTGTTCATGTTTATTTATGTCATTACAACTAGTATAACAATGAGGTTCCCCAAAGCCTCCTCTTGGGCTTCGTACAAAAGAACTCACTTGTTGAGTTAGCCTCTTCTTGGGCTTCGTACAAAAGAACTCCCTCGTTGAGTTCCATTTGGGCTTCGTACAAAAGAACTCCCTCGTTGAGTTTAGCCTTCTCTTAAGCATCATACAAGAAAGAGATATGGAAATCTTTAACAGCCTCCTATTAGGATTCCAATACAAAGAATCACCTTTGCTAGGATAGAACCATAAGAATATGTTTTCCCAATGAAATCACTCTTAAAGCCAACCCAGCCATACCCTATAGCTTCCTCTTGGGCTTCATACAAGGACCCTCGATGTCCCTCAGAAATCCTCCTCTTGGGCTCACAATATAAGGATCCTCGATGTCCCTCGGATAGCCTCCTCTTGGACTTACAATACAAGGACCTATAGGCTTCTTAAAAGCATCCCCCTAATCAATAACAAAACAATTCTCCTTAGAGATAAGACATGAATCATCTCTATGGAAGAAGTATCTCGTCTATAACATCACATACAAATCAAACATTTTTTCAAATCAAACATTTTCCAAATCAAACAGTTCTTTTTCAAACAAACAAAACATATTTCTTAATTGTAAGTGGAACGCTTGTACACTCAAGCGAAACTCACAATGCTTACAATGAAGGATTCAATGTTTTTCAAACATCTTTCTTAATTGTAAGTGGTAACGCTTGTACACTCAAGCAAAACACCCAATGCTTACAATGAAAGATTTAAACAATCAAATTTTCAAAAATGTATGTGATGAAGTAGATTAGATATATTTTTCATTAAGATGACACTTGTCATTGTCTCTTAATTTTTATTTGCTTCCACTAGCACATAAGTGGCAACTACAATTGCTCTAACTTTCTCAACCTCCTTTTGAGAATACGTAGGCACAAGGTCTCACCCTTGGCGAGCATACTTCTTTCTCCCTCAAACCAAACAAACCTTAGTTCCCTTAGATCCGAGCTACAAATGCTCTGATTCCCTCTAGGGGATATGTATGCAGAGGATCCCAATGATCTTTGTGAGCATAATAATAAATAAACTTAGGTTCCTACCTAGCCTACCTTTATTAAATCCCAAAGGAGAAACTTTCCCAAAATAGAATAGCAAATAAAACACAAACACACAAAAGGTTCCTATAGAATACTATAGATATATAGGGTGCTAATACCTTCCCTTTATATAATCAACCCTCCTACCCAAGTCACTCCCCCATGTGTTGCGTTTAGCTCACACTAATTGCATTGCATATCAATTTTAGGGTATTTCACCTTTCCCATTTTCCTTTCCTTTCTTGTTTGGAAACAATAAAGCTTGGTGCTCGCGGCATCTTTTAAATAAAAAAAAATAAAGAGTAAATAGTTTTGAGTCGGAGATTCAAATTTTGATTTGATTCCCTCGTTCATCACTTTTTACCACGAACAATATGCCTTACAAATCAATCTTGTTTCCTTCCTTGATCTTTTTGCATTTATGTTTTAATTTGTGTTGTTGTAGAGATGGGCATCACAAGTTTTGATTAGGGGAAGAAATTTTTTAGGTTCTAAACTCTTGAGATATATTTAGGCTTAACAATCACTTGGGTATCGAAGCTTAATGCTTCCTTGTTGTTGTTTCGTCCAAGACATCGCTGACGTGAGAATACGTTTGTTCTTGCAATTTGGGTTATACATAACCTTGATTGTGATACGTCTCATTGGTGTTGTAGAGATAGATGTCATACCCCAAAATTTGCCCTCCATCTATTCAAGAGATTTCATACATCTATGCTCAAGGATTCCTCAAGAGTTGATCAGACAAACTCTCTCATAGACAATCAACCCAAACTAGGGTTTGGTATCTCTCAAGTCAAGATGGATTTCCAACATCTCCAATGGCCTTCATGCCTCCTCATATGCTTCAAAGATTCTCTATGTCAAGTTTCAAGCCTCACAAGTCAAGTTTCCTCAGGCAATTGCTCAGATGGTTGAAAATCAGTTGTATTGGACAAAAAGTCAATTGTGGTCAACATACAGTCAAAACTTCTGATTTTTGGTCAACATCCTCATTTTGAAGTTACATTCATCATTTGATCAAGGGTTGATCATGATTCATCAAGAAAACTCAAGATTTGCTCAAAAGACAAACTTTCTAAATTAGGGTTTCTAGGTGAAAAGTCAACTGAACTTTGACTGATCATAACTTTCTCATACTTTCTCAGAAATTGTCCCACCAAAGCTCATTTTGAAGGAAATTCAATTCTCTACAACTTCATGTCTCACAAGAATGTCCAAAAAATGCTTCATTTGAGAGGTATAGCTCAAAACATTACAGGTCATTTTCAAAGTCAACAAAAAGTCAACTTTTTGTTTTGAAGATATATTGAGCATGGTAACTCCAATTGAGATGAGACCAAAGACATTGTTTAGAGGACTCCTAGAGCTTTCCAAAAAGTCCAAAAACACTCAAAAATGTGGAAAATTGAGCAAGTTACACCATTCACAAGTTGGGCAATTTTGGAAGAATGCACAAAGAGAGATACTTCAAAAAATCAAATCTTTTGCAAATGGGCCTACTTTTTCTTCATCCTAACTTGTTCCTCATGCAATTAGGAATGTCCAAGCCCAATGCCACGAATTTTTGATTTATTTTTCTATTTAATTTGTAATTTATTCATTTAAATGCAAATTAAATCTTAAAATAAATTATAAAATCAAAATTAATTGGAAGATTGATTTTTATTGCTTTCTTGTGATCCAATCAACCCATAAATGCCAGCAATTTCAAAATTTGATCAAATTTGGCAAGATTGGATTGAAATTGGACAAAGTTTGAAAATTTGATTTCATGAGAATATCAAATTTGATTTCCATTGAATATTGATTAATTCTTTCCAAATTCAATCCCAAATCCATCCAGCATATATACTTGATGCATCTCAATTGCAAGGGACGAAAAAATTGCCTTACAAACCCTATTCCAAAGTTCAAAAATCTGTGTGTTTGAAGCAACTGGTAACCCTAGTTTTGCTTCGATTCAACCCATTCCAAGCTGTCCATTACATTCCTTGAGGTCTTTAGAGTCGATCCAGACTCTTACATCGTTCAAAACCATCAAGAATCAAGCAATCCCAGTTTCGGTTTGTTCTTATTTTTCCAAATTCGATTATCAATATTCATGCATTATTAACTTGTTTTGATTGTTGGTTTGTGTTTAGAATCGAGTTTTCAAGCTTTCTGGGCAAGCCAATTAGATTTCCATGGCCTGAATCGTGTTATGCCATGATTAGGGTTTCTGGTATCGATTTAGGGTTTCTCTATACAGGAAAAATTGGGCCTCAAGACCTATACCATTGAACTCGGAACAACGTCCTGAATCGAACCATGGTCTTAGATGTCATTTATATTACGTTTGCTTGATTTTTGAATTTGCGGGGACCTTAGTGACAAATGGCCGCGCTAGCTTCAAATATTTGAATCGGGGCGATGAAGATTCGTGATTGAGGGAGCAGGGACGACACTTGTCTTTGTTTCACTCGATCCGGATTTCAAACACGATGCACACATGGCGAGCGGTCGGTGGTTTTCAAGGTTTGAAGCAGGTCACGAGTTCGAATCCGTCGGGGCCAATTTTACTTCTTTTCACAAACTTGCATTATTTTTCATGTTTTCATATTTTTAATATTTTTGCATTATTATTAACTCTTTTCACAATTTTATTTCTGCATTATAAAATTACCAAAAACATTTTTTCTTTTTACATTATTTTCATAAAAATCTTTATTTAATTTAATAAATTAAAAAACATATTTTGCATGCATATTTATTTTATTTATATTTTGCACTTAATTCACTTTTAATTGCATTTTAATTATTAAATCTTTTCTAAAAAATCCCAAAAAATTATTTTAATTTATTTATCTTATTTCCAGCATATATTAATTTTCTCATATTAAAATTTGCATTTTTCTAACATTTTTTCTCTTGTTCGATTCATATTGCATTTTCCGATCTCTTATTCTTTCACAGGTTGCTCCGATTCGGACGTTTTCTTTTTATCGTTCTATTTTTTCCAATAATGTAATTGCTCATGGGTTGTAATAGTTTAATTTAGGACTTTATTTTCCGCATTTTAAATTATGTATCTGCCCCAAAGCCATGTAATAGCGTAGGATTTATCTTTCCGCACTTTACATTCCGCATTTTACTTTCCGCACCCTTATCAATTGCTAGTAATTAGGCGTGTATGGCAAGATAAAATTGGACATAGCACACTAATCTTCAAGATAAAATATCTGAAATCAATACACTCTTTCACACACGCACCCCTTAGGGTAATCCTCTCTCGATGCCTTTCGATTTCAAATGGTCATGTCCCTCGAACGTAGAGGTATTCTAGCACCGTTGCCTTCAAAACAAATCATCATAGTCCCTTCGATACAAAGATCATAAGACCCACGATGTCGCCTCCGAATACATGATCTTGACCCTCGATTGTCGCCTATGAAAAATGATGATAGTCCCTTCGAATGTGCTAGGATACTTCCTACAAGTTGCCTTCTATGACCATCCGATGTCCCTTCGAATGTCCCGCTTACATCCAACGAATGGAGCTACCTACTAACTAATGGTATGGCTAGCGCTATTCTAAAGGAATGTAGAAGTACAACAAAACGACCAATTCTGAGTGGGTAAATAAGTCTTTTAGTTGCTTGCTCTATCAAATGCTTTTCACACCACACACTTTTTCAAGTTCAAATTCTTTTCAAAATAAAAACATTTCGAACACTTTGTATACATTCCTACATGAATCATTACAAAGTCAAAGCAAAATGCCTCTTTTCAAAATATCTTTGTCAAACACACGAAAGCAATTTTAAAAGTGATCTAGAGCAACTAAGAGCCCGTAGATAACTACGGATGGAAAGGGTGCTAATACCTTCCCTTTTCATAACCATTCTCCGAACTCGAGAATCTAACGAAGGTCTTTTTCTTACTTTTACCTTCCCTTAATTGGATAAAAATAAAAGTCGGTGGCGACTCTTGCTATCCGCATATTTGGATACAAAATCCTACAAAGTCGGTTCACCGTATCCGTAATGGCGACTCTGGGGAAACCCAGAGGATTGCCTTAGGGATTTCTAGATAACCTTTATTGCTTTTGTTTGAATTGTATGCTTTATCTTTAAGGGTTGCTTGGGTATTATATTGTTGGGGATCCTACACCGGATCCGGGTTTCCTTTTAGGTAAGTAGCATTAGATCATCGCGACCGCTAGACGTATAACTAAGCGGTCAACATGATGGCTACGTTAGCGTGACACTTTGGTTGTCCGATACTCTTCATTCCCAAGTTGAAGATAGTATTTGGCTTCGTGGTGTCATCAAGCTAACTAAACTTTTAGAACCTTAATTGACCCATCTTGGCCATTAAAAGGTAGTGAGATGGCGGCTTTGTGTAGACCGAGGTTGGTTGATACTCGATGCTCGCTCATTGAGATTAGACTTTTGGGACATTTTCGATCGACCACTTGGCGTCGTATTGAAATAAGCGCCTCGAGAAAGATCGTGATATGAGATTCCTAGAACCGGTTACTATTATAGGACAGGATGAACCAACTCAAACTTTTGGTAGGGTAATCACCTATACCTCATGCAAGCCTTAAACCTAGGCTCATTGTGTGAATTGTTTGTGTGTGCTAAACATGACATCATGACATCATTCGCATTGCATATCATTTCTAACTATTTCAAGGACCTAGCGATTTATCTTTGCTCTGTTTTGTAGGGATTATGGCTTCTAGAAAGACTATCCGAATCAACTTCATGGGTATCCCTTCTCAACTCAAAGAATTGGTTTCAGAAATTCCCGACCATGCTCAGTTCATCAAAAGACATGGTTATCTCTTGATTTGGTTATCTCGGTTTGAAGAAGATATGATGCATGTCCTATTCTTCTTTGATCCGAAACACCATTGCTTTACATTTCCAGATTATCAGTTGGTTCCTACCTTGGAAGAGTTCTCTAAGCTACTTAGGATACCTATTCTTGATCAAATGCCATTCACCGGTTTGGAAAAGGTTCCTAAGTTCGAAGACATCGCATCCGCTTTACATCTTAAGCACTCAGACATTGAAGCCAATTGGGAAACTAGAAGTGGAGTTAAGGGTTTACTTTCCAAGTTCTTAATCAAGAAAGCCCGAGAATTCCTCAAAGTTATGAGTTTCCATGCATTTGAAAATATTGTGGCCTTGCTAATTTATGGTTTGGTTCTATTTCCTAACTCGGATCAGTTCATCGATATCAATGCCATCAAGTTGTTCCTTACCCGCAATCCAGTGCCTACTTTACTTGGAGACATCCTACATTCTCTCCACACTAGTACTACTAAAAGACAAGGAACTCTCATGTGTTGCATACCGTTACTTTCAAGGTGGTTTATTTCGCACCTTCCTCAATCAGTTTTGAAGAATGAACAAAGGTTGAGATGGTCTCAAAGGTTGATGTCACTCTCTCATTCAGATATCCGTTGGAGCCTTTTCTCTCAAAAGGACTTCACATTCATTGAGCGTTGTGGAGAATTCCCTAATGTACCACTACTTGGTATAAGGGGAGGTATTACTTACAACCCTTCTCTAGCTCTACGTCAGTTTGGTTTTGCCCGAAGAGATGGTCCGCATGATGTGCTTCTCCAAGATATTGTGTTCGACTACAATCACGATCTCCAGAATTACCGACGAAGGTTCATACATGCTTGGGGCATGGTAAAGAAGACTGATACCAAGACTTTGGGGCACCCGAACTCCATTCCTTGGGAACCTTACCTCAAATGGGTGAGAGCTCGAGCTCAAAACCTCATGATGTCATTCACGCCTGTTTTACCAGTAATTATGGAACCTGTTGCTATAGGTGACGTACCCTATACCGTTCTCTATCCTGACATGCCTACCGATTTTGAAGACTTGAAGAGATCCTGGATTCACTTCAAGGAAGAGGGATACCTTTGAAGCTCGGTGTTACGCAAGCGAGAAGAAAGTGCTAGAGTTGACTAAGCTACTTCACGAGGAGCGAAACATCAACGCTTACATCGACACCAAGAGGAAGCGCCCATGGGAGACTTAGAGCTTTAGGATGTTTATGTTTTCTTTTATTGTTTTGAACTATCTTTTGTACTTAAAAAAAAAAAAAGAATAATAAGAAGAGTACTAATAAATGTTTGTTCAATGCTTGTTTAACAAATTTAAATCTCTAAGGTCCTTGAAAACATTGCATTGCATTCGCATAAACATTGCATAGCATAGCATAACATTGCATCACAGGTACATTGGAGATTGGTTTTCTCATTTGCTCGCTATTTATTTTAGCGAAATGGCTCTTGAACAGATCAAAGATCTTCAAGCTCGAAATGCTCGGTTTAGATGTTCACCAGCTTGGTCCAAGGCCAAGAAGATTTGAAGAAGCTCATCAACAAGAAGAAGAAGGTCGTTGGTCTCCTCAACATGGGTGAGCGTTTCAAAGGGGTCCTAAGGTGGTCACCGTATTGAGCTCTCGAAGGAAGTGTCCATACCGGGAGTACCAAGGGTGATGAAGGTGAGCAGTGAGCCAAAGAAAGGAGGAGAGGATCATTCGATTATAGCCAACACTCGATGAAGATGACAAGTACAAGCAACTTGAAGACCGTCTGAATGTGGAAAACTGAAGATGTCCGGCTGAACTTTGATGATCCGAGTCTTGTTCACGGTGTTGTGATTCCTCCCAAGTTCAAAGTTCCAACTTTTGCCAAGTATGATGGCATGTCTTTCCTAAGCTGCATTTGAAGTCCTATGTCCGTAAGATCAATCCCCACGATGATGAAAGTTGTGGATGCACTATTTTCAAGAGAGTTTGTCCGAACCAGTTGGAATGGTATTATCACTAGAGAATGACCGTATCCGTACTTGGAGTGATTTGGCTGATGCTTTCTACAGACAGTATGAGTACAATGCTGAATTGACACCCACTCGCATGCAACTACAAAGCATGTCTATGGGTCGTGACGAGAAGTTCAAGGAGTATGCTCGAAGATCTAGCAGTGAGTTCAACCACCCTTGTCCAATAGGGAGTTGGTTGATATGTTCATGGGAACACCGGCAGGTCCGTTCTTCAATCATCTGATTGGAAATTCTTCATCCGGATTCACCGAGCTGATATTGACAGGCGAGCGCATTGAAGCTGGTATCAAGAGTGGGAAGATTCAGGTAGAGACATCTTCAAATGCTGCAAAGAGATCTTTTGGTGGTAAGAAAGAAGCCAATGTGTATGGTCGAAAAGCCGAGCCAAACCGACCGTGCTCAATCGTGGCGGTTGTGATCTCCAATCCTACATCAAGACAACCTCGGAGACTACGCGTAACGAGCGCGCCACGAAGACGGTTTACAAAGATCAACATGCCATTGTCGCAAGCCTTGCAACACATGTTGAAAGCGATTACTTTGAGGATCCTCCTCGAATGTCAACACTTCCTCTCAAAGTACAATCCTAATGCTAAGTGTGCCTACCATTCCAATAGCCAGGCACGACACGACAATTGTTGGGCTCAAGAACAAGATTCAAGATATGATTGAATCTAAGCGATTGAGTTTGACCCTCCTTGAGACTCGAATGTGATCAATGCGCCTATGCCTAACCATGACAAGAGTTCCAATGCTTTTGGTGATGATACTTATGTTTTCAACATAGATGACTTGACCATTCCTCCGATGATTAAGAAGAATTTGTTGCGAGCCGGTGTCAATCCAGATGCCCGAGAGAATTTTCGTTGGTGCCCATCTGCGCGATGGTTGTGCTTGGTTGAGAAGACGTGTTCGATGCATGATGGACAACCGTGAGATACTATTTCGAAACCACCGTCGGTGTGTGAAGAAATGTCTAAGTTGAAGATTGACAATGCAAATGAAACTGTACCATCTGTATGGGATACCTTGGGCAACCAAGTGGAAAGTATGATTACATGGTGAAGTACATGTCGATAGTTACAAGATTCCTATTGAAGATGTTAAGGCGACGGATGGGGTGATTTCCCGAAGACTATGCTGATGTTAACACTATAAGGATTTCCTCTGCTGATCCCGTGCCTAGAGTGGCACCTCTCATCATTACTTCTCAAGACCATATTCCTCGACAAGGCTATCCCTTGGAACTATGGAGTGATGTTTACTATCATGGCGTCAAGCAAGACCCTCGACCATTGAAAATCTTACATTGAAGCTACCATTCGACATTGACAACATCACCGGATCCAGAAGGTGACGAACCGGAAGGGTATTCTCTCAGATCTCTCCTCCAAAAGCTGCGACTCCATCGCATTCCACTACTCAACCAATATCCCGCTAGAGGAAAGAACCATGGCCCATCCGCTCAACCCAAGTACCAAAGGAAGTTCAAGACACCTCCAAACAAGAAATGGAGGAAATTCAAGATTATCAAGAAGAGTGATTACAATGTTGTGGAACAATTGGGACGAGACTCCATCCAAAATCTCCATGCTTGCTCGCTCTTGTTCGAGGCTCATGCTAATGCTTTGGTGAAGTTTCAAGAATGCTCATGTGCCGCAAGACACACCACCGATCAATTCGAAGTTTGTATTGCTAGCCTGGCTGCCAACAACGGCCTAGGCTTCTCGATGTTGATTTGACTCTGGGAAGAAACACAACAAAGCCTTGCACATCTCTTGAATGCAAGGGCACTACACTATCTCATGTTTTGGTAGATACGGTTCGCTCGAATATCCTACCAAGATCGCTTTTGATCGACTTGATGTCGAAGGGTTGGTTCGAGACCCGTGACATTATCTTGAGGGCTTTTGATGGTTCTAAGCGCACAGCTTGAGAGCTCACTCGCCTATTAAAGTCGGTTCCCGACTTTTGACTCTACTTTCTTTGTCATGGACATCCGTCCTTACTCTTGCCTACTTGGACGCCCTTGGATTAATGGGCGGTGTTACCTCTACCTTGCATCGCCAAGTACCGGTAAAAGGAAGGTTGTCACAATGTGGTGAAGAAGAGTATATGGTCATCATCTCCGTCATTCCGATACCTCGAGATGGAAGGAGAATTCTTGAGACTCCTCAAGCTTTTGAAACAATACCAGTCATGTCATTGACTCTCCCATCCTCCGAAACTACACAAGTTCCGCCTAGGATGGCCTCATTGAAAGATGCTCAAGTCGTTGAACAAGGAGGTAGTCTTGTTTGGGGTCAGCTCCGATCTCCCTTTCAAATCCGACAAGACTGGTTTAGGCTTCACCATCAAAGGTCAGAAGATGATACGCCGCGAACGTGCCGGCCAACTTCCTTTCCGCATTAGCCAGAGTGGCATTCATGCTATAGAAGACGACGACAACGGCTTCGACATCGCAAGTGGATCTTCCCAACTCGGATAGAGGGCTCAAGAATTGGAAGACCGAAGACGTCATACCAATCTCCTTTAGCCAGGAGTAATTACTCTTGTTTTGTTTTGCTTTTCGTATTTCTTTATGTTTTGAACAATAAACTTTGAAAGCCTAGTGCCTTGCCGGGCATCATGGCTCGTTCGAGGGTTATTATCATCGTTTGCGTGTTTTCATTCAATAAATTCGTTGGACTTTTGCATTCAATTGTTTGTTCTCTTTCTTTTACTTTATCACCCTTCAAAAGCTATGTGTTCTTACACACCCCACGTGATACAAGAAATCACTCCGAATCTCGTTAATAACACTATGCTAGTGCTAAATATGACTTCGATAATCCGATCTACCAAGCAAGACGAAAGTGAGGAAGATTGTGAAGTGCCGGAGAACTTGCCACACTACAAGAAGAAGAGCGAGTTATACACCACCACGAAGAGCAAGTTGAGGTTGTGAATTTGGGTCTTGACGAAAAGAAATCAAGATAGAGCGGGTCTTGAGAACGTGTTAAAGAAAGGTTGGTTCGGATGCTACGAGACTATGTGGAGGTTTTGCTTGGTCATACGAAGACATGCCGGTTTAGACATTGATATTGTGGTACACCGTTGCCGAAAAAAGAAGGTTTTCTCTGAAACGAAGGTTCGTCGTGTCGTCCCGAGATGTCGAGAAAATCAAAGCGAAAGTCATGAAGCGTTCAACGCAGTTTCTTAGCCGTTACTTATCCACAAGGGTTGCTAATGTGGTGCCTGTGCCAAGAAGGATGGTAAGGTACGAATGTGTGTGGATTACGAGATCTAAACAAAGCAAGTCCAAAAGATGATTTCCCACTTCCTCACATTGATGTTCGTTGACAATACCGCCAAGATAAGGTTTTCTCCTTCATGGATGGTTTCTCGGTTACAATCGATTAAAATGGCTCTCAAGACATGGAGAAGACTACTACATTACATGGGGCACTTTCGCTACAAGGTTATGCCGATCGAAGAACGCTTGCCACATATCGCGTGCTATGGTGACATTGTTTCATGACATGATTCATCACGAGATAGAGGTCTACGTCGGCGACATGATAGCTCGATCACGCATAGGAAGAACATCTTGATCATTTGCGTAAACTGCGAAGAAAGAGACGATCTAACAAGTGCACCTTTGAGTCGATCCGGAAAACTCCGGGTTTGTTGTCGCGGTAAAGGTATTGAAGTTGACCCGCCAAGGTTAAAGCTATTCAAGAAATGTCGCTCCCGCACGAGAAGGAGGTTTCTTGGGCCGATTAAACTACATTGCCGATTCATTGCACACTTGATCGCTACTTGTGAGCCAATCTTCAAGTTACTAAAGAAAGATCAAGTAGTGGAATGGAATGACGATTGCCGATCGCTTTGACAAAATCAAGGAGTACCTACAATCCTCCTATTCCGAAAGGAAGACCTCTCATCATGTACCGGTGTTAGAGAACTCAATGGGGTGTGTGTTGGGGCAACATGACGAGTGGTCGAAAAGAGCATGCAATATACTACCTTAGCAAAAGTTTACCGATGAAACAAGATACTCACAGCTCAAGAAAACTTGCAACGCTTTTATACTATATGTTGACACACTACCTTGTTGATTTCAAGATGGATCCGATAAAATACATCTTTGAGAAACCAGCTCTCCGAAGAATAGCAAGATGGCAAATGATCTTGACCGAATATCCAAGACACTTCTAAATCGATCAAAGGAAGTGTAGTAGCCGATCATTTGGCTCATCAAGCCGTAGATGACTATCGCAATTTTCGGATGAAGATGTTTTACTAGTTACCGATTGCGAAGAACCAAGCCTGACGAAGGACCGAACAAGGATCCCGATGGACTATGGTTTTGATGGAGCCTCAACGCACTTGGCAATGGCATTGGCGCCATCATTACATCCGCTGCAGCGGACACGCCTTCACCGCCAGATTATGTTTCATTGCACGAACAACATGGCGTACGCCATCATGCAAATGCAATTGACTTAAGAATCAAGTTCTTACAAGTGTATGGAGACTCAACTTTAGTGATCGGATAAAAGGCGAGTGGGATAAGCATCCGAATCTCATTCCGCATCGAGAGCATGTTTTTGATTCCCTACTTTGAAGAGATCATTTTCAATCATATTCCACGAGAAGAGAATCGGTTGGCGACGATTAGCTACTATGTCGTCTATGTTCAAGGTCGATGGGACAACGAGGCTCCCTGTCATCATTGAGAAGTTCGACGAACCAACAGATTGTTTGAGCGCGAAGAGAAACCTTGGTACTACGATGTGAAGAGGTATCTTGAGACTCGTATCCCGCAGGGCATCATTAGTGATAAGAAGTTCATGAGAAGATTCGCTTCTTTCTCAAGAACGACATCTTATACAAGCGCAACCACGACTTATGCTTACTCCGCAGAGAAAACAACAATGCGTATCATAGAAGAGTTACACGAAGCGAATTTGGTACCCACTCCAGTGGACACACATGGCTAAGAAGATTTTGAGAACAGGTTACTATTGGTCCACCATGGAGGCTGATTGTCACCGCTATGCTCGATCTTGTCACAAGTGCCAAATTTATGCCGACAAAGTACACGTACCTCCTACCTCGAATGTTTTGACTTCTCCTTGGCCTTTTGCAATGTGGGGCATTGACATGATTGGAGAAATTAAGCCCACAGCTTCCAACGGACATCGTTTCATCCTTGTGGCAATTGATTACTTTACCAAGTGGGTAGAAGCGACCTCGACGATCTGTTACCAAGAATGTTGTGGCTCGATTCATCAAACATAATCTTATCTCGGTATGGCACTCCCGAAAGGATTATCACGATAACGGTTCCAATCTCAACAACAAGATGATCACCGAAATCGCACGCAGCTCAAGATCAAGCATCACAACTCTTCTCCTTATCGGCCTAAGATGAACGGCGATGGAAGCCGCCAATAAGAACATTAAGAAGATTATACGAAAAATGACGGTGACTTACAAAGATTGGCATGAGATGTTACCATTTGCTCTTCATGGTTATCGCTACAAAGACGAACATCAACAGGCAACCCCTTCTCTCGTATACGGTATGGAAGCCGTCTTACCCATCGAGGTTCGAGATACCCTCAACCGAGTCCTCCAGGCGAGCTAGGTGAAGATGATTGGGTTCGAGACGGCTTGACCGATCAACTTGATTGATGAGAACGACTCGCGTCCATCCGCCATGGGCGATTTATCGAATGATCGAGCATTTAACAAGAAGGTCAAGCACCGAGTCTACCAAGTTGGTGATTTAGTAGTCAAGCGCATCATTCTTCCACAAGGTGATCCAGGGCAAATGGACTCCCACCTATGAGGGACCATTTGTAGTCAAGACAGATTTTCCGGAGGAGCTATGATACTTAGCACCATGGATGGTGAAGACTTCCACACCCGTGAACGCAGACATAGTCAAAAATACTACGCATGAATAGACCCGCTAGGTCGGTGACCTAGGCAAAAATAAGGGCATCTGGCGAACCAAAAGGTTCGGGCAAAAGTTAAGGATATATACAAAAGATGTACACCGGCAAGTCGAAAACACGAAAAGGCGGCTTGGGCAAAAAGGTATCTGGTAGACTGAAAACCGAAAGGCGGTCTAGGCAAAAGTTAGATTTAAGCGCACGACTATGTCTCTTCGGATCACCGCTTCCGACTACTATCAGCATTCAAGGTTCAAATGGCGAAGATCAGTCTACTCACTTTCTACTGACAGCAAGGGGATGAGATAGTCGAAATATATGAGTACTAGCATAGTTGGAACTTAACGAGATTGTTTCCGCATAGCTTTTTACCTTTCTTGTACAAACTACTTGGCCATACGCCACCTTTCAAATAAACGCAAACTTCTTTCTCTTTACAATTTCTGTTGTTGTCGTTTGCAATAAGTCCAACGTGTGCTTTGAATGACTATACGCATTTGACAATAAGAATCTAATCGCAAACATACGAAAAGTGAACATACAAAAGTACTTACTACAGGCTCCAGGAATTGGGACGACGACGAAAGTCACCAAAGCGTTCCCCACAGAGCATAAAGGTGTCACTCACAACACACCGTCCCCATCGGAGTATATAAGCAGTGATTCCACTCAACCGAGCAATGTTACATCAGTCTCCCAGCAGTAGCACCTCATCCCCAGTCAAGGTATTCATCCCCAGCGGACGTGTCTCAATCCTCCCCCTTCTCCCCGGCAGCAGTATCCAGACTCGAAGCTTGGTCAGATAGTGCATCGGAGGAAACATACACTTTTTATTCCCCAGCCAGAGATTACAACGGACTCCAGACTCTTCTAGCCCGGTCTCTCAGCAACCATCAAATGCTCTCCAGCGAGATCTACACTCGGGATCCCCAGTAGAGCGTCTCCTAAATTTCCTCAGCAGGATCTACATACAAGGTCCCCAACAGGTTGCCTCTCAGACTCTCCTCAGCAGGGTCTATGAGATTTCCAACAACGAACTTCTACCTTCCTCAACAGTATCTAGGCCCAAGACTCGGTCAGATAATGCATCGGAGGAATCCCGGATATCTTTCTTCTCTTTCAAAAGCAGGGATCTCACCTATTCAATTCCCCAAGCAGGAGTCAGAAATCTTCAAACAGAATATCCGCATCTTCTTCAAGATGGATATGTTTTGAAATATCACAACATCTATCATTCATACATTACTCATAAAGTCATAATTCATGTATATATCATTCATACACACTGTCATGCATCATACTTTGCATAAAACTAACCAATATTCTACAAAAGTTCCTCTTGTTTTCTCCAAAGCAGTAATCACGCAAACAGTCCAGATTAAGCCCCGACCGACGGAAAACTATCGAAAGACCGCCTTGGTTGTCCTCCGACGATGGTCCAAGATTAAGCCCGAACCGACGGAAAACTATCCGAAAGACCGCCCTTGGTTGTCCTCCGCGACAGTCCAGATTAAGCCCGAATCGACGGAAAACTATCGAAGATCGCCTCGGTTATCCTCCGATAATGTGCAATGGATCAACACCGATGCACAACAGAAGCTATCCACATTTTGCCGACTACAATCTCCCTCGAGTAATCAAGACGAAAATTTATTCGTTCCTACTATCAACAAGAACTCTGAGCCTAGCGTATGACTCGATTGCCTCGGATGGCATCTTAAGCCCATCTCCGACTACTCATCAACATCTTCACTTTCGAATGCATATATGGTTAAAATCAATACAAACCAATAACTTCATTCAAAAATGAACACGAAGTCTAACGTCGACTCCTTCGATGGCATCTTAAGCCCATCTCTCTCCGCTCCAGAACATCTACAGAGTCTAACATACGACTCACTCCCCAGCATCGACCTTTCTAGATGGCATCTTAAGCCCATCTCCGTCAGCTCTCTTATTAACATTCTCGAGTCTAGCGTACGACTTATCCTCCAGCAAAGTATCCAAATGGCATCTGTAAGCCCATTCCCGCATCATCCACCAACAGCGAGTGCAAATTTTCAGGTGTACTCGGTGTTCAATCATCTTCTACCTCCAGGTCGCGAAAGACAAGCATGTCAATCTAACCCTTCCAATACAAGAAGATTGAACAGGGGCAGCTGTGATACCCCAAAATTTGCCCTCCATCTATTCAAGAGATTTCATACATCTATGCTCAAGGATTCCTCAAGAGTTGATCAGACAAACTCTCTCATAGACAATCAACCCAAACTAGGGTTTGGTATCTCTCAAGTCAAGATGGATTTCCAACATCTCCAATGGCCTTCATGCCTCCTCATATGCTTCAAAGATTCTCTATGTCAAGTTTCAAGCCTCACAAGTCAAGTTTCCTCAGGCAATTGCTCAGATGGTTGAAAATCAGTTGTATTGGACAAAAAGTCAATTGTGGTCAACATACAGTCAAAACTTCTGATTTTTGGTCAACATCCTCATTTTGAAGTTACATTCATCATTTGATCAAGGGTTGATCATGATTCATCAAGAAAACTCAAGATTTGCTCAAAAGACAAACTTTCTAAATTAGGGTTTCTAGGTGAAAAGTCAACTGAACTTTGACTGATCATAACTTTCTCATACTTTCTCAGAAATTGTCCCACCAAAGCTCATTTTGAAGGAAATTCAATTCTCTACAACTTCATGTCTCACAAGAATGTCCAAAAAATGCTTCATTTGAGAGGTATAGCTCAAAACATTACAGGTCATTTTCAAAGTCAACAAAAAGTCAACTTTTTGTTTTGAAGATATATTGAGCATGGTAACTCCAATTGAGATGAGACCAAAGACATTGTTTAGAGGACTCCTAGAGCTTTCCAAAAAGTCCAAAAACACTCAAAAATGTGGAAAATTGAGCAAGTTACACCATTCACAAGTTGGGCAATTTTGGAAGAATGCACAAAGAGAGATACTTCAAAAAATCAAATCTTTTGCAAATGGGCCTACTTTTTCTTCATCCTAACTTGTTCCTCATGCAATTAGGAATGTCCAAGCCCAATGCCACGAATTTTTGATTTATTTTTCTATTTAATTTGTAATTTATTCATTTAAATGCAAATTAAATCTTAAAATAAATTATAAAATCAAAATTAATTGAAGATTGATTTTTATTGCTTTCTTGTGATCCAATCAACCCATAAATGCCAGCAATTTCAAAATTTGATCAAATTTGGCAAGATTGGATTGAAATTGGACAAAGTTTGAAAATTTGATTTCATGAGAATATCAAATTTGATTTCCATTGAATATTGATTAATTCTTTCCAAATTCAATCCCAAATCCATCCAGCATATATACTTGATGCATCTCAATTGCAAGGACGAAAAATTGCCTTACAAACCCTATTCCAAAGTTCAAAAATCTGTGTGTTTGAAGCAACTGGTAACCCTAGTTTTGCTTCGATTCAACCCATTCCAAGCTGTCCATTACATTCCTTGAGGTCTTTAGAGTCGATCCAGACTCTTACATCGCTCAAAACCATCAAGAATCAAGCAATCCCGTTCGGTTTGTTCTTATTTTTCCAAATTCAATTATCAATATTCATGCATTATTAACTTGTTTTGATTGTTGGTTTGTGTTTAGAATCGAGTTTGCAAGCTTTCTGGGCAAGCCAATTAGATTTCCATGGCCTGAATCGTGTTATGCCATGATTAGGGTTTCGTATCGATTTAGGGTTTCTCTATCAGAAAAATTGGGCCTCAAGACCTATACCATTGAACTCGAACAACGTCTGAATCGAACCATGGTCTTAGATGTCATTTATATTACGTTTGCTTGATTTTTTGAATTTGCCAGGGACCTTAGTGACGGACAATGGCCGACGCTAGCTTCAAATATTTGAATCGGGGACGATGAAGATTCGCGCGCGGTTGAGGGAGCCAGGGGACGACACTTGTCTTTGTTTCACTCGATCCGGATTTCAAACACAGATGCACACATGGCGTAGCGGTCAGCGCGTTGGTTTTCAAGGTTTGAAGCCAGGGTCACGAGTTCGAATCCGTCCAGGGCCAATTTTTACTTCTTTTCACAAACTTGCATTATTTTTCATGTTTTCATATTTTTAATATTTTTGCATTATTATTAACTCTTTTCACAATTTTATTTCTGCATTATAAAATTACCAAAAACATTTTTTCTTTTTACATTATTTTCATAAAAATCTTTATTTAATTTAATAAATTAAAAAACATATTTTTGCATGCATATTTATTTTTATTTATATTTTTGCACTTAATTCACTTTTAATTGCATTTTAATTATTAAATCTTTTCTAAAAAATCCCAAAAAATTATTTTAATTTATTTATCTTATTTCCAGCATATATTAATTTTCTCATATTAAAATTTGCATTTTTCTAACATTTTTTCTCTTGTTCGATTCATATTGCATTTTCCGATCTCTTATTCTTTCACAGGTTGCTCCGATTCGGACGTTTTCTTTTTATCGTTCTATTTTTTCCAATAGTGTAATTGCTCATGGGTTGTAATAGTTTAATTTAGGACTTTATTTTCCGCATTTTAAATTATGTATCTGCCCCAAAGCCATGTAATAGCGTAGGATTTATCTTTCCGCACTTTACATTCCGCATTTTACTTTCCGCACCCTTATCAATTGCTAGTAATTAGGCGTGTATGGCAAGATAAAATTGGACATAGCACACTAATCTTCAAGATAAAATATCTGAAATCAATACCCTCTTTCACACACGCACCCCTTTAGGGTAATCCTCTCTCGATGCCTTTCGATTTCAAATGGTCATGTCCCTCGAACGTAGAGGTATTCTAGCACCGTTGCCTTCAAAACAAATCATCATAGTCCCTTCGATACAAAGATCATAAGACCCACGATGTCGCCTCCGAATACATGATCTTGACCCTCGATTATCGCCTACGAAAAATGATGATAGTCCCTTCGAATGTGCTAGGATACTTCCTACAAGTTGCCTTCTATGACCATCCGATGTCCCTTCGAATGTCCCGCTTACATCCAACGAATGGAGCTACCTACTAACTAATGGTATGGCTAGCGCTATTCTAAAGGAATGTAGAAGTACAACAAAACGACCAATTCTGAGTGGGTAAATAAGTCTTTTAGTTGTTTGCTCTATCAAATGCTTTTCACACCACACACTTTTTTCAAAGTTCAAATTCTTTTCAAAATAAAAACATTTCCGAACACTTTGTATACATTCCTACATGAATCATTACAAAGTCAAAGCAAAATGCCTCTTTTCAAAATATCTTTGTCAAACACACAGAAAGCAATTTTAAAAAGTGATCTAGAGCAACTAAGAGCCCGTAGATAACTACGGATGGAAAGGGGTGCTAATACCTTCCCTTTTCATAACCATTCTCCCGAACTCAGAATCTAACGAAGGTCTTTTTCTGTTACTTTTACCTTCCCTTAATTGGATAAAAATAAAAGTCGGTGGCGACTCTTGCTATCCGCACATTTGGATACAAAAATCCTACAAAGTCAGTTCACCGTATCACAATAGACACTGATGTGAGAGATACGTGATGATTTTGACGATTATTGTGTGTATAGTACAATTAATCAATATATTTAAGTTTGTGATGAGTAGTGTATATTCATGCCGAATGATTTTCTCTATTCCAAATAATGTATTTATTTTCTTGTCAATAGTTTTTACCCTTTCCTTACAAACATACCCATTTTAACCTAAACCCATTAGCAATATATTTTCCGAACGACAATTCAACATACCAATCTCTGTGAACACGATATGACATGACCTATATCACACGATAAAATAATACTTTACTTTTTGCTTGTCGCGTTACCGCTTCAGTAAAATGTCATCTCTAGGGTTGAGATGTAATTCTCACATGTTCATAACCTTGATTGATATGATGTTGAATCTTTAACACTCAAAAGAGCTAGTGACATACTGGTTGATTTCTATCCAAGTTATAGCTCTTCTTTCATTTGTGATGCAAAGGTCCATCACTCTCATATTTATGGATATTTGGTTGAGTATTCTCCTTAAGATGACAAAATGTCTCTTCTCTTAAAAACAACCAACAAAAAATTTTGTTCCTTTCTAGAAGAACAACAAAAAATTGTAAAAACCATTTATTTTTTCATCTCCATAATCTTTTTTCAAACAAATTTGTTTAGTCAAAATACACATATTTTTAAGGAGGTTCCTGCAGAATACCATAGATGTTTGGGATGCTAATATCTTCCTTTTGCATAATCAGGTCCAGTACCAAGATCTTTGTTGTATTAGTTTTGCTTTAAAAATCTCTTTGGGTTTTATTCACTCTTTTACCATTCTTTTGAAAACAATAAAGTGTGGTGGCGACTTTCACTTTGTGAGTTAAGTTAACCAATAGCTTAATCTCAACTTTTCACCGCTACGGAATTTAGACGACTCTACTAGGGAGTAATCCTCAAGTGGGTTGAGCATATATTTGTTTATATGTATTTGTGTTATTATTATTGTGTTTTCTTGTTTGTCTGTATTTTTCTGGTTTTCAAGTAGAACCAATTCTGGAGACAGAATCTGTGAAATCAAGCCTCTCCAAATATTAGTTTTGATGAAGAAAAATTTATAAGCAAATGATCATAGCAAAATAATGGAAAAAAAGTAAAAGATAAAGCATCATGTTCAAATTAAAGCAAAGATATTTCAAAGCAAAAGATCTCTAGTCAATCTCATGATTTCAACTTTTACATAGGTATATGAAAATTTTGACGTTTATGATCTTAGTGCTCAAAAATATTTTCTCATGCATAAATATTCAAGAAAATATTTTATTAACCTTCGACAAAGATGCTAGTGAAATTTGATAAAAATTAAATTGATATATTTCTCAAAATAATAAAATAGTAAAATATTCAAAATTTGCACTGATGCAATCGATTGCACCTTTTCATCAATCAATTGCATCCTTTGAAAAATATGCAAAAAAAACAATTATGAAACCGATGAAATCGATTGCATCCTTATGTCAATCGGTTGACATAGTTCATTTTTTTCAAAAAATTTAAACGTTGTAAAGATGCAATCGATTGTAGCCTTAGTGCAATCGATTGCATGCTGCCGAATTTTGAAAAATCAGTATTTTAATGCACCTTTTGAGAAATACCTCTTCATGGAAACACTTGCATCTTTTCACTTTCACTTATTCATATTTCTAACCATTTCCATGATATATAAAAATGTTTTTTTACTTTACTATAAATCGATATTGATTTTTCAATCTCAAATCACCTCTTTCAAACAATCATAAAAAACTCTCTGCATATTTTCTCAAACAGAATTTCTATACAGTAATATTTTTTGAATAACATTTTAATATCATATTCATAAAAGTATCTTGAGCACTTAAGAGAGTATATTGTTCGTGAGTTTCATATTTGAAAGAGAAGAAGTCCTTCATAGGATTTATATACCACAAATTTTCGTATTCAAAAATTCTTGTTGTGTCACATCTTATTTTTCAAGGATTGTTGGAATTAAGATTGTGTGTTTTGTATTTCCTTGTTGTCCAGGATTGTTTGAAGCAAGTGTCTGCGTTGAATAGGATTGTTCTTCTTGCACTTAGTGTTTAGATCTTAAAGGTTTTCAGAGCCTTTAATCTCCCTATAGGTTAGATAGTAATCATCACCATTGGTGCGAATAGGTTGTACAATCATTCTAACTATAGTGAAATCTCTTTCGTATTGAAAGGGAACTGGAGTACTCTCAGACTGTGAGGGGAACCAGGATACATCCTTGTGTTCTTTACTTTTCCTCATTTATCGCTTTCATCATATCTTAACCAGAAAAGAAAGAAACACTCATAAAACTTCATACATCAAACTAGAAAATTATTTCAAGTATTCATAAAATTGATAAAAAATTTTAAAGACCTAATTCACCCTCCTCTTAGGCGCACTTCATACTTACAATTGGTATCAGAGCAGGTTATAGGTAATTTGCTCCTATTGATCCAGAATGGCTTCTGCAAATCATAATCTGGTTTTCAAAGATGGTGGTAGTAACAACAATCCTCCATTGTTTTGTGGTGAATATTTTGATTTTTGGAAAATTCGCATGTAGGCTCATCTTGAAGCGCAGGGAGAAGAAATATGAGTGTTGTCCAAAATGGTCCATTTAATCCAACATGTGTTGTCAATGGTGTTGGAACACCAAAGCCTAAAGCATCATGGGATGACAACGATAAGAAAAATGTCCTCTATGACAAGAAGGCAATCAATCTTTTTCAAGGTGCTCTTAGCATGGATGAATTCTTTCGTATCTCTGCATGTACAGCAACAAAGAAAATATGGGATAAATTGGTAGAAACTCATGAAGGAACCACTAAAGTTAAAAGATCTAGATTGAATACGTTGAGTCAAGAGTACGAGTTATTCCGAATGCAACCCCGAGAATCAATCCTCGACTTGCAGAAAAGATTCGTGCATTTGATAAATCATTTGAAAGCACTCGATAAGAATTTAACTAACAATGAATTAAATCTTAAAGTGCTTAGATATTTAACCAGATAATGGAAACCAAAAGTAATGGCAATATCTGAGAAGAAGAATCTATCCATGATGGCTTCCGCTACTTTGTTCGAAAAACTTCAAGAATATGAGACAGAACTTGCAAGACTTAAAAATCATGAAATCCAAGTAAAAGATTCAAAAGATATTGCTTTAAATACAATGATAAAAAATCATGATAGCGGTCAAGAGGATGAATCCACTAGTAGTGAAGATGATGCTCTTATCAAGAAATTTGAAAATTTCCTAAGAAAAGAAAAGAAAAAGGATATCAGTAAAATGGAAGAACCACCAAGAAAGATTAAATGCTTTGAATATGGAGAAAAATGTCATCTCAAAAGTGAATGCCCTACACTTGAAAGGAAGAATAAACACTTCAAAGGAAAGAAGGATAAAAGGCCAAAGAAAGCATATGTAGCATGAGATAAAAATGAAATGAGTTCATCATCAGATAAAGAACATGCAAATCTTGTATTAATAGCAACACATCATTCCGATGAAGAAGAAGAAGAAGAAGAGGTTAGTAATGAAATATCTTATTATGATAATGATTCTTTAAATTCTATTAATGAATTACTTAATGAATGTAAGATTTTGTATAAAAAGGTGTCAACTCAAAAAAAACTTATATCATCTCTTGAAGAGAAGATTGACATCATGAAAAAAGATTTTCAAATTGAAAAACAAAGTTTTCTTGAAAAAGAAAAACAAAATCTTACATGCAAACAGTGTGAATCATTTTCTTTCCAAATTGTCCAATTAAAAAGGGTTCTTGAAAGATATGAAAAGGGACAAATTGGATTGGATAATGTCCTTAGAAAAAAAAGATTTTCAAATGATAAAAGTGGTCTTGGTTATTCAAAAGTTAACAAACCATGTACTAGTAAAACTATCATTGTTAAGACAAGTGACCAATCAAATAAGGAAAAAGTGAATAAAGCACAAAAAGTTCATCATTATCCCAAAAAGAAAAGATTTGTTAAGAATAAATCTTATCCCCCTAGATATAAAAGTAATTTTGAACCTACTTGCTTTTATTGTGGTATTGTTGACCATACACCTAATTCTTTCTATGTTAGAAACTTTAACATGACAAATGGTCATTATGTGTGGGTTAAGAAGGGGACTAACTATGATGGACCCAAAGCACATTGGTTACCAAATCAAACTTAATTTGTTTTTTAGGTTTGCTTGGAGACCACTTCAAATTTATGGTATCTTGATAAGTGGTGGTTCTTAGGGGTGTTCAAAATCAAACCAACCCAATAAAAAATCGCAAACCAAACCAAACCAAACCAAAACCGCAAAAAACCGCATTTGGTTTGTATTAGTTTGGGCCATATTTTAACAAAACCGCATGGTTCGGTTCGGTTTGCGGTTTGTATTTTGCAAACCGAATCAAACCGCATTATGGTACAACCTAAATTTTACTTAACTCTCTTCTAACTCAAACCTAAACTTATTATATATTAGTCTTATGATTACAAACAATTTTCTTATCCTTACATTTATGGTTTCAATTTCAGTCTTCTTATATCTCTCATAGCATTATCGCTCCATCTTCACCACTTACATCTTGTCTCTTCTTATCTAATCTCTACTCTCTTATATTCTTTCTTTTTCATCTTCTCATTTTTATAAAAATGTTCCCTCTTTCAATTTCGTTTTATCGCACATATTTATCTCGAATCTCTTCTCTTTTGTGTTCTTTCTTTTTCATCTTCACTAATCTCTCATCTCATCTATTTTTTTTGTTTTACTATAATATTTTTGATATTATTTTATGCTATTACTTTATGTTTATTATTTCACTTTTGTTTAATCTAATTTTTACATATTAAATAGAAAGTTATTGTCCAAATATGATAAGTTTTATTGTTATTTGATAGTGTATGAATGATAAAATACAAAGTTATGTTGTCATCTATATGTGTATGTATGGCTCAACAAAATATTTGTAAAAAGTCTAACAAACCGCATTGAACCAAACCGCATTGGTTTGGTTTGGTTTGGTTCGATTTTTTTTCTAAAAGCCAACCAAACCAAACCGCACGCCTTTTTCTCTCATGGTTCGGATGATTTTTTGCGTTAAAACCTCCCAAACCGCACCGCGAACAGCCCTAGTGGTTCTAAGCATTTGATGGGAGACATAAACTAACTTTCAAATCTAGTTCTAAAGTCCAAGGGTTATTTCACATATAGAGAATACCTTAAAGGAATAATTCTCTGCATAGACAAAGTTGGAGCACTCTAACTTTCACATCCATTAAAGATATACTTTATGTTGAAGGACTAAAGCAAAATCTTCTAGAAAGGCAACTTTGTGACAAAGGCTTCAAGTTCATCAAGGGTGAATGTTTGATGAAGTCACTTACATGAGGTAAAACTCATAAGTATATATTGTTTTAATTTTTCAAAATTTCACTATATACCTTGTAAGTCTTTTCCCATCCTTTTTTCTAATGACAAAGAGAGAGAAGATATATATATGTGTGTGTGTGTGTGTGTGTGTGTGTGTGTGTGTGTGTGTGTGTGTATGCTTGTCTCTAACTATTGCAACCCCAAAGATGTAAAATTATCTTAAATCAAGGGAGAGCTTTGATCAAGGGGGAGTTATCAAAGATAGGGGGAGCATTCACATAAGAGATTTTCATTTGTTCCAAATATTCAAGCATCTCGATTTTCAATGGGTTGTCATCATCAAAAAGGGGGAGAATGTGAAATCAAGCCTCTCCAAATATTAGTTTTGATGAAGAAGAATTTAGAAGCAAATGATCATAGCAAAAGAATGGAAAAAGTCTCAAGTAAAAGTCAAAGCATCATGTTCAAATTAAAGCAAAGATATTCCAAAGCAAAAGATCTCTAGTCAAGTTCATAATTTCAACTTTTACATGGGTATATGAAAATCTTGACTTTTATGATCTTGGTGCTCAAAAATATTTTCTCATGCATAAATATTCAAGAAAATATTTTATTAACCTTTGACAAAGATGCTAGTGAAATTTGATAAACATTAAATTGCTATATTTCTCAAAATAATAAAATAATAAAATTTTCAAAATTTGCACTGATGCAATCGATTGCACCTTTTCATCAATCGATTGCATCATTTGAAAAATATGCAAAAAAAACAATTCTGGAACTGATGCAATCGATTGCATCCTTATGTTAATCAATTGACATAGTTCATTTTTCAAATTTTTTAACCGTTGCAAAGATGCAATCGATTGTAGCCTTAATGCAATTGATTGCATGCTGTCAGATTTTGAAAAATCAGTATTTTCATGCATCTTTTGAGAAATACCTCTTCATGGCAACACTTGTATCTTTTCACTTTCACTTGTTCATATTTCTAACCATTTCCATGATATATGAAAAGGTTTTTTACTTTACTATAAATCGATATTGATTTTTCAATTTCAAATCACCTCTTTCAAACAATCATAAAAAACTCTCTGCATATTTTCTCAAACAGAATTTTCATACAGTAATACTTTTTGAATAAAATTTTCATATCATATTCATAAAAGTATCTTGAGCACTTAAGAGAGTATATTGTTCGTGAGTTTCATATTTGAAAGAGAAGAAGTACTTCATAGGATTTATATACTACAAATTTTCGTATTCAAAAATTCTTGTTGTGTCACATCTTATTTTTCCAGGATTATTGGAATTAAGATTGTGTGTTTTGTATTTCCTTGTTGTCTAGGATTGTTGGAAGCAAGTGTGTTTATTGAAGAGGATTTTTCTTCTTTCACGTAATGTTTATATCTTAAAGGTTTTAAGAGCATTTGATCTCCCTATAGGTTAGATAGTAATCATCACCATTTGTGTGAATAGGTTGTACAATCATTCTAACTATAGTGAAATCTCTTTTGTGTTGAAAGGGGACTGAAGTACTCTCGGACTGTGAGGGAAACCGTGATACATCCTTGTGTTCTTTACTTTTCCGTATTTATCGCTTTCATCATATCTTAACCAGAAAAGAAAGAAACACTCATAAAACTTCATACATCAAACCAGAAAATTATTTCAAGTATTCATAAAATCGATAAAAATTTTAAAGACCTAATTCACCCCTCTCTTAGGCGCACTTCATACTTACAGAATCAAGTCTACTTTTGCCTAACCAAATATCTCAAAATCATCCCGAATTAATTCTACACCTTTAGAAGTCAAACCAAGCACACACTAAGTTATATCACTCTTTTATAATTTTTTTTTTCTTTCAACCATGCTCCATAATCTTCACACCGTCTTTTTCAGGCATAGTCACAGTATTCAACTCAATATTGGTTGTCGTTAAACTCAATATTGTTTGTCATTGTCATTTAAGTAAATATTGTTTGTCGTTGTCTATTAATAACTTGTTTGTCTTCGTTCAACTCACATTCACTTATTGTGGTTCAATTAAGTAGAATGTACTGTTTATTTTTGGTAATTTTTTCCTATGTAATTCATACTTTTTTTATTATTTGAATATTATTTTAGATATTATATTCTATTATTGTAATTTTGTTTGAATCATTTATACTATTTAATTTTAATTCTTTAATTTGTTCAAAATATTCTTAAGTAAAGGTTGAAATCAAGTGTACAACTATGATGTGTTATTATGTATACTATTGACATATTGTAATAAGTTTGTAATGGGTTTTTAACATATTGTAATAAGTTTGTAATGGATTTTTGAAATATTTATTCTAGTAAATAGTAAATTGTGAAAATATAATTGTGTATGACATATCTATAAAATTTAGCTTCGTGTTATTAATTTATTTAATAAATAGTCCGGCCATATATTTAACCAGTTGGACCAATTAAACCTTAAACTAAAACTTTCATCGGTTCGATCTTCGATCTGATTTATAAAATATTGATTTTATTAAGTTCAATTAGTAATCCATATCCTCAATCATATTAATATATTTAATTATTTTCTATTACACGTTTATCATGTTTGAAAATTTAAACTATAAAATTAATATTTTAAAATTTGGATCAGTGATCAGTCTGGTCAAGGTACTAGGTTATTGGATTACTAGTCATCTAGTGAGCTAGACCACGTTATTGTTAATCCATTATATTAAAAAATATTAATCGATATAAAATAATTCAAACCGGCAATCAATCTGATTAAGATAAGGGTCACAAGTTAGACCAGTAAGTTATTGATTCGTCCGCATGATTGTTGATCTAATATATTAAAAAATATATTATTTGCCATAAAATTATAACATCGAACATAAATAAAATAACAATTTTTAATCCTTTTACAAAATCACTCAAATCAAAAGATAAATGATAAATGCAAAGCAAAAATGTAATATTTAAATTAAATAATGATAACAATAATGCAATAAAATTTGTGAACTTCATAGTAATAATGAAATTAAATAACAAAAAGTAATCCTATAATAAAAAATAAATAAAAAAGATTGATCATGAAAGTTGAGTTTAAGATAGATTAATAGATAAGGGTGAATTCTTATAATTGTAAAAGTCTTGTATTGTGTGTTGACACAAGGGAGAAGATGTTGTTTTAATTTTGGATTTTTTATTTCGCTCTTCAAAATGTGTTAGTAAACAAAAGTACTACATCAATTGCACATTCGCTCTTTTGATCTTTTCAGCTCATCCTACCCTCTAATTCATGGACTGATCGATCCGACTATTTGAGTCGAATTTTAAAACAGTGTCTAAAATCTAGATAATCAGGTGTTTTGTACAAGTGTGAGTTGGAAGTCTCACATTACTTGTAATAGTGAGATTAAGCACTTTATAAGAGAAGACTCATATATCTATCACCTTAAAGTTTTTGATCAATATATGGTTTTTCTTTCATTTCTATGTTGTTCGTGACCCAATATAGATGTTCCTCATAATGACCTAACAGCGGTATCAAAGTTGATGGTTTAATTAAGAGATCGACTACTTGTATCGAAAGTCTTCCTGACATAATGGTGGTCAGGCGACGTGTCTTGTCGAAGTACTCCAACGGTTGTACAGGTACAAAACGTATGTGGATGAAAGAGCTTCCGCTTGAGGGGGGAGTCGAAAGTCCTACATTGCTGATAATAGTGGAGGTTTGACACTTTATAAGTGAGAATACTCATACATCTATCACCTTACGACTTTGAATAAATACATAATAGTTCTTTCATTTGTGTGTTTTTTTTTATCCAATATAAATGCTTCTCGTGAAGATTCAATAGAGTGTTCACACAATTCTTGATATTAATTGTCATCAATTTTATTAAGCTACATAATTCTTGATATTTTTTAACATGATAATTTCTTGCAATTATATTTATCATAATATTAAATTTCATCATGATTATGTTTGTGTTTTATTTATTATTTTGACTCATAGATGAGTTTTATATTGAAATGTATTATTCAATTGTGTATATAATATATTATATTTCTTAGAATAGATTTTAAATTTAATATCTAGTTTACATTGATCTAAACTTGATCCTGAACTTTATATTACTAAAAGAGTAGCACATAATTTTTTAAATTACATTTTTTATGATAATTTGAACAAAATATTGTAATACGATTAAAGTAAATTGAGTTGAAGTTGACATTTAATCAAAATACAACAATAGAACAAATAGAAGGCAAATAAGTACGACAAGAGTTGTTGATGCGTAGAAGGAGAAGAAAAATATATATAATGATTAAACAACCACATTTTGTTGCCGTGTAAGAACAGCATTTGCAAAATTGCTTGTTTTAAAACACTGGTGTTTGAAATAGACTTCATGTGTGTGTTGATAAAATAACATTTACAGTATATATTTAAATAAAAGGTCGGACTAACAAATATTTTAAAGGCATTTTCCAATAATTCTAAATAAAAAATATTAAAAATAATTAAACATATTAATTAATTTATTTCTGAAACTCTTTATTACACTCAAAATTTATCTTGAAAATTAAAAGTAATTGTAACTTGTAAGTGTAGAAGTTTGATAGACTACAAATAATTAAAATTAATTTCATTAAATCAACTCAATTAATAATTATGAAAAAACATAAAAATATTGGAACACATGTTTGATCGAACATTCAACTCATACATCTTTAAATATTAAAATTCTAGACACTTACCTTACTTGATAAAAAGAAAATAACTAAAACTTTGTAGATATGATCTTTACCTAACTAATGAATAAGCCCCTAATTTTAAATAAATAACAACACAAACAAAGTAAGGCACGAACATTAATGCCTAGATACTCTCTACTCTATCTAATTCCCCATTCTTATCTCTAGTTATGTATTTATATACAATAATGAGACATTGATATTAAGCTTAGTGATTCCTTATCATGCAAGATCATATAGTAGTATCATACAATTAACTATATTATTAGTCGCAAAGTCCTAGAGCGACAATAATAGTTACACACTTTAAACTAAGCCAATGGTTACATAGACATATGGCGTATATCAATAGAAATAGAAGTAGGAGTACTTTTTAAGCCTCATTACTTTGCGGGTTATTCTAACTCCTAACTCCATAAAATTACTTTTTCAACCCTACCAACTCCCACCATAGCAAAATTGCGTTTATTTTGATTCTTTAGAGTTAGGAGTTTAGAGTTAAGAGTTTAGGATTTGTGATCGTTGCAGAGAATTAATAGTTGAATTTTTTTCAATATTTCAACAGTGTATTTAATTCTCTACAACTCTCTTGTAGAAGAGAATCTAACCATTTAGTTAATAATGAAACACACTCATACTTATAGGCACATTATTCTCATTGGAAATTCTAATAAAGTTTCTTCAAACAATAGTAGAAAAGCCCTAACTTAAATAATACCTAACCATGAATGTTGAGAGAGAGTGTGGAAGATCATGCTCCTTTCTTCAATCCATGAAAAAACAGCTAGGTAGTATCTATATCTATATATAGATAGATAGATATAGGAATATTTATATTTTATTATTATATGTCTGTGAGTTTATCAATTCTCACAGCCCCAAACTTAGAGCAGCTTTCACGTCTAATCTCCATGCAAACCCACCACACTGTACTCTCCAAACATCACAAGGAACCATTTTCAAAAACTTCTCTCTCCGCCACGTGTACTGTAACCTAACACCACATGTGAACGCCGGGTAAGAATAACACCATGCAACACTCTCCTTCACCTTCAACCAAACGACAACTTCAATCTCTCTAATCTCGTCGTTCACCACCATCCTCTTGTACGCGTCGTTCACCCAAAAAACCCTCCCGTAACCGTCGGTTACAAAACACGGACACGTGTCAGTTTCTAGAATCTTCATTCTCTCAACGTCCGTACAGTGCAAAACTCGCTCACTTTCTTCACTCATGCACGTGCCTGTCACGCTCTCCACCGTTATCCATGACTCCACCACCGCTTTCTCCGACGAAGGTCTCAGATCTATAATCTCTCCGGCGTTCTCCGTTTCGAGATCCGGTTTGGAGTTAGGATTTGAATTCAGATTCTCTAAGATCTGAAACTTCTCAACAGTTAAGTTAAGATCGACGTTCTTACACCATGGTCCACCGGTGAGAGATGTTTGTTCTTCCACTTTTTCCGGCATCAACTGTAGAGTGACAACAGCAGCTCTAGAAACTTTTTCAACAACTTTTTCCGGTGGTTTATTACCCTTCTTTTTTATATATCCGTTGTTTCTCCGAATTCTAACGTACTTTCTCTTAGTTCTTTTACCTGGAAGCTGTGTAGTGATGGATTGTTTCGCCGGAGTTAGTTCTCCGGTGACTGGTTTTGGAGCGATCGGTCGGAAGCGGAGCATTCCGTTGAAGATGTTGTTATCGTTGTGGAGGGAAGTGTTTGTGCTGCACGCTCCCACGCGCCACACGTGTTGAGATTCCATCACGTTGTTGTTGTTGTTGGAGGAAGAGAAGCGATAGCGAAACGAAACTCTTTCTCTTTCTCTCTCTAGATTGTTTGGGTTTAGTGAGTCGTTACTGCTTGGTTGGGATGGAGATGGAAACGATAATGATAACGGCAGTACGGTGGCTGGCTCATCAAACACCACGTGTCTAGGGCAGCTCTAATCAACAGTACCAATACTTTTTGTTTTTTATATTTTTTGCCTTAATATTTTTTTCCATGTTTACCTCGGGTTCATTCTAATTTCTTAAACATGTCATATTAATTTTCCAAAATCTTTTTTGTTAAACTATTAATAAAAAATATGAAATTAATAGTTAAATTCGTTATTAAATAATGGAAAGGACTACTTAAATTTATATTTAAAAAGTTACAGAATTATAATAATAATCATGAGAAAACTATACAATTGTAAAGCTCTGATTTTTATTATTTTTATTAAAAGTATAACAAATATATAATATTTTTCTTTCATATATATTTTTATTATTTTTAATAAAAATATAACAAATATATCAAAGTTATTTTTATTTTTATTTTTTAAATATATATTATAGAAAATAATAAAACCACTCCTATAAAAGAAAAAAATTCTTCATATTATAATATATTTTTAAGTTAATAGACAAAAATAAACCGTAAAATTATTATATGGACACAAAAAATATTAAATTAAATTGTAACTTTTATGTTTACTTTTATTGTTTTTTCTTCTCTCATATCCTTTTATTTTATTTGATTGATAATTCTTTTAAAATCATTAGAAATATTTTGTTTCAGTTTTTTGTGTAACATATTTTTGTTTACAAAATTTAACAATATTTATTAAGAATATACTTCAGATAAAAAATAGTTCGAATTATTATTTTTAAAATATTATTTTAATTATACTTCAAATTTTTAAAAATTAATTTAAATAAAAAATAATTTTGAAAATTATTGTGATTTTAAAATTACAATCAATGTTTCAATTGTAATCTTATATTATAGAATTACAAAAATTAATATTTAAATTTATAAAAATAAAGTTTAATTTTTTTTAATATTTCAAAATTGATTTCATAAAAATATTTTTAATGAAATAAAATTAAAATCTATTTGTTTAAAGATAAAACAATTTATTCCTTAATGGTACAAATCACTTTTACTTTGGTATGTGAAAATTAATCACTTTTATTAGATGTATTTAAATTATAATTTGTTTATGAAAATAATCTCATTTTATAATGATAAATTATTATAATTATTTAATGTATATATTCTTTGATTCTATGTATAAAAAAGTTTATCATTTAGATATAATATAAATCTTTTGATTATCATTATAAAAAAAATTAAATTTATTAAATAATTAATGTATTAAATATATATAATAATGATTAAATATTTATTCAATGTATTTATTTTTTTGTTTTTCTTATAATAGAGAGAGTAATAAAGATGATTGAGTGTTTGTTGTTAAAAAATAAACATTGAGAGTGATTGACAAGATTAGAAAGGACACGTGTTAGATATAATGTTAGAGTGCATCCTGAAAGTTAATTCTCACAATCTCATTGGTCAAAAAAATAAACAATTCAGTTAGCATGGGTCCCGTATCAGTATTGGGAGGTTGTGATTGGTCCCACGATTGAAGGGAGTAACCAATAAAAACGAAGAAGGTGTGAAGCACTCTGTGGAAGAAGGGGGTACGTGGCTTCTTTGGAGGAAACAGCACTTCACAATATTCTCTGTCTGATGTTGAAAATCACTTTTCTAATGCTGCAATTTCGAGAATATGTACACGTAGTAGATCATTATTTGTTAGAAAAACAACATTGTCATGATTATGATTTCTTGAGATTTTTTTTTAGTTGTGCTTCCCAAGTAAGAGTGGTCACATGCTAACTCTCTCTCTAGTCTATATTCCTAGTTTGGCTTGGTTGGCCTAACTAACTACAAAAACAATTATTTCCAATATATTCTGTTCCTTTTTAATTGTTATTTTTTTATTTTTCACATATACTAGTATTAAATAAAAATTATTACTATTATTATTTTTATGCTATAATTTATTTTATCTATAATACTCTTAATTTTTAATTATTTTGAAATTTTTTTTCTTTCTTCATAAAAAATAATTAAAGATAATTTTAATTAAATTATAATTTTATTACATTAAATTTTATTAGTGACAATTATAAACAAATATAAATTTTTCACAAAAGTAACAAATTAATTCATAATTGAGAATTGCATATTTTTGTGTAATTAATTCATTTATATTTGATGTAAAAAAAGGAGAGATATTTAATTGTATTTTTTATATTTAATTTTAAAATTCATTAAATTATATTTGTATGAAATATTTTTAAATTTATATTTATTTATAAACATGTATAATTTGATTTTTTATATGTAAATATAAATTCATAGTAATGATAAAAGATGTTTTTAAAAAAATTATATAAAACTTTATAGTTAAAGATAAACAAAATCTCCAAAATAGTTTTTCAATTAGGACAAGGGATGTAGTATATTATTGGAATTGATAATAATTAAAACGCATTCAGGTAGTTTATGCGATCGTTTCTTGCAAAACAGTTTATTTAAAAAGTACTTTTGAAAAGATGGAGAATTTTGAATTTCGAAGAAGAAATCAATGTCTCAGTTTGAGGAAATCAGTTTTTGCCACGAGTTTTCAGCGCAACATTTTGTGTTTCATGTTGTTTTGCTGGACAATTTTGGTTCCTAACTTGTTTTAGGTGTATTCTATAAATACCCTCTTATAATGTGTGTTTAATTAATGTCAATTGATATTTTCTCCTCAATTTCTCTCACTCTCTCTCTCTCTCTCTCTCTCTCTCATCTCTAAAATTCTCTCTAAACTTCATCTTCTCCAATTAACCACTTTCAGCATAGATTCACCAAATTTAGTTTTGTATTTGTTCAAACATTTAGCATCAAGAGCCTTGGCTCTAATCCATTAGTTCTCCATAAACAATGATCGAATCCCTATCAACCTTCCAATTCTTGATTCTAAGAACTATGACAAGTGGTGCAAACAAATGAAAGTTTTGTTTGGGTATCAAGAAGTTCTCAAAGTAGTGACGATGGTGTTACACCACTTGGGGCTGAAGCTACAACTGCTCAACAAGCTACATTCAAGGAAGAGAAGCAGAAAGACTACAAATCACTCTTCTTGATACATTTTTGCAATGATAATGACAACTTTGACAATGTTGATGATTACCCATCGGCGAAGTAAGCTTGGGAGATCTTGAAGAAATCTTATGTAAGGGCTGACAAAGCGAAGGTTGTGAGGTACAAAGTAACAACAGGTCGTTCAAGCTAGTGCAAATGGAAGAGAATGAGTAAATAAATGATTACACTACGCGGTGAAATTGTGTCAGTGCAAAATGTGGTAGAAAAAACCTTGTGTTATTTAACGTTAAGATTCGACAACATAATGGATGCAATCGAAGAATCAAAGGATCTTCTTACTATTATAAAGGATGAGCTTCAAATCTCATTAGAGGCTCATGAACAAAGGATGGGCGAAAGAGGAAATGACAAGGCCAAAGTGGAGATTACGTTGCAAGCACGACTCAATGAGAAGAACAAGAGATCAAAAGGAAAATGGTCTTCAAAGGGGAAGGCAAATTTCCACAACTTTGGTGGAAAAGGCAACTATACCAAGAGGTTTGACAAGAGTGGTTCAAATTGCTTCAATTATCATAAGATTGATCATTTTGCAAGGGAGTGTAATGCGAAATCGAAAGAAAATCAAAGTGATGAAGCTAAGGTTGCAAGACAAGAGGTGGATAATGATAACACACTTCTGGTCATGATCACATAGGAGAATTATGGTATGGAAAAGCTGGTGGACAACAGCAATAATAGTTATCAAAAGCTTGGCAGCAGTGTAAGCAGTGTAGAAAATTCTACATAAACGCGTTTGGAGCGAAACGCCATGATAACCGTTTGAGATGTAGTCCAAGGCAGTGACGAGTGGTACTTGAATTTTGGTTGTTCAACACATATGGCGGGTAGAAATGATTGGTTTGTCAAAATCAATCAAGCCACAAAGAATAGAGTAAAATTCGCGGATGACACCACTTTAACGGCTGATAGTGTGGCTGGTGTTTTGATCATGAAGAAGGATGGGAGTCATTCCTTGATCAAATAAATTCCTGGAATTAAATGTAATCTCTTAAGCATTGACCAATTTCTTGAGAAGAATTACACAATTCGCATGGAAAATAAGATTTTGCGCGCTTTGGACCAAAACAAAGTTTTAATTCTTAGAGCACCCATGGTTGTAAATTGTTAATTCACGATAGAGTTGAAAGTGATGGAACACAAGTGTCTTGCTACAGCGGCAATTCATGATGAGTGGTTTTGACATTACAGTCTTGGACATCTCAATTTTCATGACCTCGACGCGTTGCAAAGGAATGGTATGGTGACCGGACTGCCCAAGATTAATATTCAAGATGACATTTGTGATGAGTGTGTTCAAGGAAAGTAGCAAAAGAATTTTTCAGCAAGGATGCGGTTTATATGACCAAACATCATCTTGAGGTGGTGTACTCCTATGTGTTTGATGTAACACCCCATCTAGATACCCCGAATATATTAATTAAATTAATATCTAAATCATCTTTAATTAGAGTTAACACGGTACAACATAGGATGTCACAATTAATAATTAAAACAACTTCATCAAGCAGTAGCCATGCCACACTGAGGATCATCATCCAACAATTCAAATCATCATAAGACCATGTCTTACACAGCGGAAATACCAAAATCAATCAACATAAATAAAACATCATAGTTCTCAAGGAATTCAAATCCAAACTATTAACCAATACTGATTATCTTAACTAAGCGTTCCCCAGTGTTACAATCTAATCAGAGCATGACACTGACACACGGACTAAAAGATAAGCTCTAGAGCCATCCTCACCGACTCCTCAGCTGCTAACTCAATCTGAAATGGTAAAATAAGGGTGAGACTTCTCATAATTAAAGCACATTATAAGTCTTTCAAATCAATAATATAATACAAGCATATTATTCCACCACTTAACACCATTCAGCATCCAACGCACATCCATAATCATGTAATTCATCATGCATGATCAATAAACAATAAAAAGAATTGCAACACTGGAAAACATCCTAACATGTTACAATTCCATACAAACACAAATGCAGACTCAATGCATGCGGTACCGACTTCGTGACCAAGTCACCCAACACTGATCCATTATCAACCGGATACAGTACCATCGATTCGTCCATAACCACTCGGACACGAATCCAGCCTAACCATCCATCCTCACTCGGGTATCGGTTATTGGCAATCCAAGTCAAATTCCGCACAATGGGAATTAACTTCACCAAAACAATGCATATGCACGCACATCAATAGCATGCAACATTAATCAGTCTATGCAATACATCAATTCAACATAATACGATCAACATCAGCATAAACATGCAAACCAATCAACATGATACATCAACCAATCATGCATACACCTAACCTCAGCATAAACATGCTATTACACCTACATATTACCAGTGTCCTCATCACCAAGGTTACTCTACTACACATACATTCTTATATGTCTGTTAAAATCATTTATTTCGAAATCCAACCCCTTTCCAAAATAATTTCAAGTTTTCTAAAATATTTTCATTTCATAAGGTAGAGCATAAAATTTAGGAAATAACGTCCAAAACGGCGCTCAAAAAGGACTTACGGTTTGAAAGTTATGAATTTTTGAAGTTTTAAAAATTTTCAAAAATAAACAGTGGAACCCGGTTCCTCCCTGGGAGTAACCGGTTCCCAGAATTTCAAAAATCAGCGCCCCTGGAAAAATGTATGGGGAACCCGGTTCCTCCAGGTAGGGAACCGGTTCCCAGAAAATATTTTCAGTTTTTCTGGCAAAAAGTAACGTGGAACCCGGTTCCTCCCATGCAGGAACCGGTTCCTGTGTACAAATTCTGAATTTTTCAAAAATTTTCAAAGGGGAACCCGGTTCCTCCCCATTGGGAACCGGTTCCCACGTACCAAAAAGTCATTTTCTGCATTTTTGACAGCATGCTTCCATTTTAATTCAATCCACACATACCCACACGAATTCCATCATTGGAAACACCAAAATACAACATTTTGCATCGTTCATCACATCAATTATCATCTTCCTATCAGTCATAATTGGTATCTGACACCCTAACCAATTCATACCTATCAACTAACACAATCTGACACCTATAGGGACACATTCATGGAACCCTATAAATTCACAAATACAATTTCCTAACATGCTATAACCTATATTATCAACATCAAAACCCATAATAAACAATAATCAATCGAAATCACCCCTTACCTTGTGGGTTCTTCGAGATTCTGACACTTCTAGGTTTTCCTTCTTTTCCTCTTCTCACTTCTAGGTAGTCTTGTTTTCTCCAAAATGATTCTATTTTCCTCTTTTCCTTATTTAATTCCTTTTATTCCTTTTAACATAAATAAAATAATTATTTATTTCTCATTCTCCAATTAATTCCATCATTAACTTAATAATCCAATAAACTAAATAAATTATGACCTCAATTAATTTAATAATTAAAAATCATAAGTATTTATTTATTGCATTATTTTGGGGTGTCACAACTCTCCCAACTTAAAGAGTTTTCGTCCTCGAAAACATACCTCGACGAATAGTTCGGGATACGAGTCCTTCATCGACTCTCCGCTCCCAAGTAACATTTCCATCACCGGTCCTCCCAAGCCACTCTTACCAATGCAATCTCTTTGCCCCGCAACTGTTTCAACTTCCGATCCTCAATTCGCGCAGGTACTGCTTCCACAGTCAAATTCTCCCGTACCTGTATGTCATCTACCCGAATCTCATGAGACGGATCAACAATGTACTTCCTCAGCTGAGACACATGAAAAACATCATGCAGATTCGCAAGTGACGGCGGCAAAGCAATCTGATATGCAACCTTTCCAACTCTCTTGGTAATCTGAAAAGGACCAATAAATCGTGGAGTCAACTTTCTTGACTTCAAAGCTCGACCAATTCCAGTCATCGGAGTAACCCGCATAAACACATGCTCTCCTTCACTGAACTCAAGGTCTTTCCTCCTCTTATCATGATAACTCTTCTGACGACTCTGAGAAGTCTTCATCTTCTCCTGAATCATCTTAATCTTTTCCAAGTTTTTGAACAATTTCGGTCCAATCACAACATTCTCTCCGGTTTCATACCAACACAATGGTGTCCGACACCTCCTACCATACAATGCCTCAAACGGAGCCATACCAATACTCGAGTGAAAGCTATTGTTGTAGGTAAACTCGATCAATGACAGATAGCTATCCCAAGTTCCACCCTTCTCTAACACACAAGCTCTCAGCAAATCTTCCAACGACTGAATCGTTCTTTCCGTCGACCATCATGCGGATGATAAGCGGAACTCAACCGCAACTTGGTACCCAAAGCTTCTTGTAATCCTGTCCAGAACTTAGATGTAAACCTCGGATCTCGATCCGACACAATGCTAGACGGAATACCATGCAAACTCACAACCTTTTCGACATACAACTCTGCCAATCTCTCCATCGGATAATCCATTCTTATCGGAATAAAATGAGCAGATTTTGTCAACCTATCCACAATCACCCAGATAGAATCACAATTCTTAGCTGTCCTCGGCAACCCAGACACAAAATCCATCGAGATTCCATCCCACTTCCATTCTAGAACAAACAACGGTTCCATCAATCCTGATGGTTTCTGATGCTCGATTTTTGACTTCTGACAAATCAAACAGGCATACACAAACTCAGCAATTTCCTTCTTCATTCCAGGCCACCAAAATAACTTTTTCAAATCATGATACATCTTAGTAGCACCAGGATGAATACTCAACCCGCTACGATGTCCTTCTTCCAAAATGCTCTTCCTAATCTCGGCAACATCCGAACACACACGATCACCAAATCTCATAACACCATTCTCGATTCGGACTCGCCTCCTTGACCTTGGTTGATCAATGTCAACTTATCAACTAAACCAACATCGATTTTGCCCATTTCTAATCTCTTCCGAATACCACTAGTCACTTCAACATACCCAATTTCACACTATTCGAGTAGTTTCACAAACCAAACTCGGATCTCGCGCTCAACCAAATCTAACTCACGAACCATCAACATCGACATGTGCAAAGACTTTCTACTTAAAGCATCTGCAACCACGTTTGCTTTACCAGGATGGTAATTCAAACCGAAATCATAATCCTTTAGGAATTCTAACCATCTTCTCTGTCTCATGTTCAGCTCTTTCTGATCAAAAAGATACCTCAGACTCTTATGATCACTGAACACCTCAAACCGAGAACCATATAAATAATGTCTCCACAACTTCAAAACAAACACTACAGCTGCCAACTCCAAATCATGAGTCGGATAATTCCTTTCATGCACTTTCAACTGTCGCGAAGCATAAGCCACAACCTGCTTATCTTGCATCAACACACCACCTAATCCCATTAATGATGCGTCACAATATACCACAAAAGACTTAGTCGGATCTGGAAAAATCAAGATCGGAGCACTTGTCAACCTCCTCTTCAGCTCTTGAAATCCTTTCTCACATTCAACATCCCAAACAAATATCTGACCCTTCCTGGTCAACTTAGTCAATGGTAACGCCAGTTTGGAAAACCCCTCAATGAACTTCCGATAATAACTGCAAGACCAGAAAACTACGGATCTCGAAGCATTCTTGGCGCTGAGACACCGCTTCTACTGTAGGATCCACAGCAATTCCATTCTTGGAAATTACATGACCAAGAAAACTCACCTCCCCTAACCAGAATTCACACTTGGACAACTTCGCATAAAGTTTCTTTTCCTTCAACAATTCCAACACAACTCTGAGATGTTCTGCATGCTCTTCATCGCTTTTCGAATAAATCAGAATATCATCAATGAACACTACTACAAACTTGTCAAGATATGGATGAAAGATCCTGTTCATATACTCCATGAAAACACCAGGTGCATTAGTAACTCCAAACGGCATAACAGAATATTCATAATGTCCATACCTCGTTCTAAATGCGGTTTTCTGAATATCCTCTGACTTCACACGAATCTGATGATATCCAGACCTCAGATCAATCTTACTAAACACACACGCTCCAACGAGCTGATCCATCAAATCATCAATCCTCGGCAAAGGATACCGATTCTTGATTGTAACTTTATTCAACTGTCGGTAGTCAACACATAACCTCATTGAACCTTCCTTCTTCTTAACCAATAACACCGGAGCACCCCACGGCGACACACTCGGACGGATAAACTTCTTCTCAAGCAATTCCTCTAACTGCTTCTTCAGTTCAGCTAATTCAGATGCCGACATGCGATAAGGCGCCATCGACACCGGACTAGTTCCAGGAATCAGATCTATAGTAAATTCTACCTCTCTCTCAGGTGGCAATTCACTAACGTCTTCTGGAAACACCTCTGGAAATTTATTCACCACTGGCAATCCATCGCTCTTTGCCTTTCCCTTCGCTTCAATCGCGGAATACAACATAAACACCACTGCACCATCTTTCACCGCTAGATTCATCTGCTTTACTGACATAATCTCACTTTCGATCTTAACCTCTTCGGGGAAAATGACCGTCTTCTCAAAACAGTTGATATGAACCTGGTTGAATTCCAACCAGTTCATTCCAAGGATGATATCAAGTTGTTCTAGCGGTAGGCACACTAAATCCATACCGAAACCCCTATCAAAAATCACAACAGGACAATTCCTACAAACATACGAAGTAGTCACTGAACCCGACGCAGGAGTATCAATAACCATACTTCCATCCATATTGGAAATTTCCATATTCAATCTCTTAGCACAATCTAACGCAATAAAAGAATCGTAGCCAGATCAATAATCGCAATCAAAGGTATGCCATTAATAAAACATGTACCTTTAATCACCGATCATCCGGTTTAGTTTCGATCCGCATAATGCGAACACTTTACCACCACTTGCTCTTTCTTGGGTTTGTGCCGAGGACGAGTATGACCCTCTTCACCACAGTTGTAGCAAGTCACCCTTTCACTCTGCGGTCATTGGCCACATGGCCGAACTTTCCACACTTGAAACACTTCTTATCATTGCTCTTACGGTCCACCATACGATGTCTGTCTCACCACACTTATAGCACCTAGCGGAGGAACTAGAATCTCCTCCACGGACTTCTTCCAACCTCCGGATCTCGATTACTCCTATCATAAGGCTTATCATGATCCATCTGCTTACCTTTCCTATCAACGTACCCCAGCATTCAACTTAGTGTTAGCAAGATCCTCCTCAAGAATCCTACTACAATCAACCGATCGAAAAAACGGATCTGACGATACGAATACCCCGCAATCTCGTCACGAAGACCATTCTCAAACTTGATACATTTGGAAAACTCTCCATCCGCATCGTTAGGGTAATGAGCATAATACTTTGCTAACTCGTAAAACTTTGAAGCATACTCACCGGTCTTGTTACCTTGAGTTCCAAAACTCAATCTCCTTCTTACCTCGACATCTTGTGAAAATACCTCCTCGAAAAGCTCTCCGAACACGTGATTCAATGCAACACCATCTTCTTCTAGTTCACTCGGGTAGCAACCCACCATCGACTTCCTCAACATGTGAGTTCCATATCTCACCTTGACCCCTACACAGTCAATCACTCTGAAGATCCTCTCGATCTCCTTCAACCACTTCTGAGCACCTTCGGGATCATGCGTGCCCTTGAACAATGGAGGATTATTCCTCTGAAAATTCCCCAATTGTCATCGGCACCAATCACACTCCTACGGTTCCCTCCGAGCACTCCAGCCAACATTCCCAAAACCTCAGCAATGGCATCATCATTCCTTCCGTTACCTCTTCCGGCCATTGTTCTGTAACATAACAAAACAATTTACATCAGCACACAAGTATCGACAGTGTCACTTCACACTAGTCGCATACAAAAGGGATAACGACACGGACAAGACCGACTATGCTCTGATACCACTATTGTAAAACCCCATCTAGATACCCCGAATATATTAATTAAATTAATATCTAAATCATCTCTAATCAGAGTTAACACGGTACAACATAGGATGTCACAATTAATAATTAAAACAACTTCATCAAGCAGTAGCCATGCCACACTGAGGATCATCATCCAACAATTCAAATCATCATAAGACCATGTCTTACACAGCGGAAATACCAAAATCAATCAACATAAATAAAACATCATAGTTCTCAAGGAATTCAAATCCAAACTATTAACCAATACTGATTATCTTAACTAAGCGTTCCCCAGTGTTACAATCTAATCAGAGCATGACACTGACACACGGACTAAAAGATAAGCTCTAGAGCCATCCTCACCGACTCCTCAGCTGCTAACTCAATCTGAAATGGTAAAATAAGGGTGAGACTTCTCATAATTAAAGCACATTATAAGTCTTTCAAATCAATAATATAATACAAGCATATTATTCCACCACTTAACACCATTCAGCATCCAACGCACATCCATAATCATGTAATTCATCATGCATGATCAATAAACAATAAAAAGAATTGCAACACTGGAAAACATCCTAACATGTTACAATTCCATACAAACACAAATGCAGACTCAATGCATGCGGTACCGACTTCGTGACCAAGTCACCCAACACTGATCCATTATCAACCGGATACAGTACCATCGATTCGTCCATAACCACTCGGACACGAATCCAGCCTAACCATCCATCCTCACTCGGGTATCGGTTATTGGCAATCCAAGTCAAATTCCGCACAATGGGAATTAACTTCACCAAAACAATGCATATGCACGCACATCAATAGCATGCAACATTAATCAGTCTATGCAATACATCAATTCAACATAATACGATCAACATCAGCATAAACATGCAAACCAATCAACATGATACATCAACCAATCATGCATACACCTAACCTCAGCATAAACATGCTATTACACCTACATATTACCAGTGTCCTCATCACCAAGGTTACTCTACTACACATACATTCTTATATGTCTGTTAAAATCATTTATTTCGAAATCCAACCCCTTTCCAAAATAATTTCAAGTTTTCTAAAATATTTTCATTTCATAAGGTAGAGCATAAAATTTAGGAAATAACGTCCAAAACGGCGCTCAAAAAGGACTTACGGTTTGAAAGTTATGAATTTTTGAAGTTTTAAAAATTTTCAAAAATAAACAGTGGAACCCGGTTCCTCCCTGGGAGTAACCGGTTCCCAGAATTTCAAAAATCAGCGCCCCTGGAAAAATGTATGGGGAACCCGGTTCCTCCAGGTAGGGAACCGGTTCCCAGAAAATATTTTCAGTTTTTCTGGCAAAAGTAACGTGGAACCCGGTTCCTCCCATGCAGGAACCGGTTCCTGTGTACAAATTCTGAATTTTTCAAAAATTTTCAAAGGGGAACCCGGTTCCTCCCCATTGGGAACCGGTTCCCACGTACCAAAAAGTCATTTTCTGCATTTTTGACAGCATGCTTCCATTTTAATTCAATCCACACATACCCACACGAATTCCATCATTGGAAACACCAAAATACAACATTTTGCATCGTTCATCACATCAATTATCATCTTCCTATCAGTCATAATTGGTATCTGACACCCTAACCAATTCATACCTATCAACTAACACAATCTGACACCTATAGGGACACATTCATGGAACCCTATAAATTCACAAATACAATTTCCTAACATGCTATAACCTATATTATCAACATCAAAACCCATAATAAACAATAATCAATCGAAATCACCCCTTACCTTGTGGGTTCTTCGAGATTCTGACACTTCTAGGTTTTCCTTCTTCTTTTCCTCTTCTCACTTCTACGTAGTCTTGTTTTCTCCAAAATGATTCTATTTTCCTCTTTTCCTTATTTAATTCCTTTTATTCCTTTTAACATAAATAAAATAATTATTTATTTCTCATTCTCCAATTAATTTCATCATTAACTTAATAATCCAATAAACTAAATAAATTATGACCTCAATTAATTTAATAATTAAAAATCATAAGTATTTATTTATTGCATTATTTTGGGGTGTCACATTTGATCTAATGCAAGTCGAATTATAGGGTAGAAATAGGTACTTTGTTACTTTTATTGACGATTTTAGTAGGAAGTTATGAATTTATCTAATCAAGAGGAGATATGAGGTGTTTGATGAGCTCAAATGTTTTAAATTCATGGCGGAGCAACAATTTGGTCACAAGTTGAAAATTCTCAAAACAGATGGTGTAGGTGAGTATACCTCGAATGATTTTGGGAATTATTGTGATAGTGATGGTATAGTGCGTGAGGTTGTGCCACATTATATTCCTCAGCAAAATGGTGTTGCCGGGAGAAGAAATCGTTCAATAATGAATATGGTTTGTAGCATGTTGAAGGGAAAAAGCTTGCCGAAGGAACTATGGGGTGAAACCGTATCTACAGCCGCCTATTTATTGTATAGGTGCCCTACTAAGAAGCTGGACAAAGTGAATCCATAAGAGTTATGGTCTAAATATAAACCAAGTTTAATTTATTTGAAGGTTTTCAGTTCGGTAGCATTTCGACATATTCCGGGTCAGCTTCAAAATAAGTTGGATGACAAATGAGAGATAATGTTGTTAATTGGTTATCATCCTACCAAAGGCTACAAGTTATTTTATGTGAGTAGCAAGAAGATTGTGATAAGTCGAGATATGGTTGTGGATGAGTTGAGGCTGTTTGGCAACAAGAAAAAGTCCACGACAGTATTGGAAACCGGTTTCTTAGATGAGGGTAACCAGTTTCCTCCACAAGTATTGCAACCTGAAGCTGCTAGAACTGAAAAATTTCAAGTAGGAATTGGTTCCCCTATTTCTGGAAACCAGTTTCTACAGGAAAATGCAGAAATACATAATTCTGCAGGTGGAGTTCAGCAGCCGGTCGAATTCGAAAATGGTGAATCCAATAAACGTCCAACAAGACACAGAGGTCTACCTCAAAGGCTCTTAGATGGTGAAGTGTTCCATGATAATTGTAGCGGCAAAAACTGCGAGTATAAGCCATTGAATTAACTTAACTCAAAAGTTAACAAAAGAGTCGCCACCGCGCCTTTATTTTATCCAAAGGACAAGGAAAAAGAGCGAATAAAACTCTAACAAAAAGATCAGAGATCTGGGACCGGGGGTTAATTATGCAAAGGGAAGGTGTTAGGCACCCAAATCATCTACGATACTCCGCATGAACCTTTTTGAAAATTTGTATATATGTACTAAAAAAGAGTATGTACAAAATGGATGGTATGGGAAGAAAAGAAGTATTTTTTATAATTTTTTGGTTTGATAGAACTTCCAATGAGTTCTAGGCCTACATACCAACAATGTGCAATGTTGAAATCAAAACCAAGTAGTTCGGCTAAAAAAGACCAAATTTGTGTGTTGGTTGATTTTAAGAAAATATTAGTTTAGAAAAGTTACAAAGAGCTCAAAATATTTGAATAAGGTTAGGTGTTTTTTTTATTCTTGTGAAAAGAAAAGTCAAAGTATTATTAAATGAATTGGAAATTTTATTAAGAAAACAAATTTTGAAAATTCATGGACTTAAGTCCAAGTTTTTTATGAAAGCGGTTTGAGTTTTAAAAACAATAATCCTTTGAAAAAGAGGGAAGATTTTGAAAATTAAAGAATGGGGAGGAGATGAAGAGGCTAACCTAAGTGCATAAAGTAAAAGGTAAGGGTAAAGAAAGATCTAACTGGGTAAGAAGACTAGTACTTGACATCAAGAGCCAATACCATATCTCATCCCTTGGATAACCCACACAAGCAACAATTATCAAGACACAAAAAACCAAGCCTCGGATAATCCTGTGCCTCAGATGAATTCTTGTTTATAGAAAAACAGATAGAGTAACAGCTTTATTTGGAGGAAATTCACTCTTAATCGAGTATAACGGAATCACCTGCATACATAGATAATAACCAGACAAAGACAAAATAACACCAAGAGCACAGAGATCTCCCAAGCTGAGGTAGAGATCCTAATCCTAAGTCCAAAGATCAAGCTCCAAGCACAAGGATAGTAGTCAAGTCCAATTAGAAGTTTTTATGGTCAAGTTGAATTATTAGGTATCTTAAAAAAAGAAGAAAAAAATAAAGCTTAAGTGAGCAAATTCAAAATGACAAGAAAGTAAACTGCTCAAATGAGCAAAGAAAAAATGACATGAAATGTAAATGCTAAAAGTAAGTGCATAAAAATAAAGAGCATAAAAGTAAATGCGAAAAATAAAGAGCGGAAAAATAAAAGGCATAGAATAAATGGCAATTAATAAAGGTTAGCAAGATGACCATCTTGAAACTTGTCAAGTATATCATCGAATTGTTAATTGTTAGTCGTCAACAAGGTGACCATCTTGAAACTTACGCATGAAGACTTGCCAAAAACTTAATAGAATCAACGCGACCACACGACAAGTTTCAATTGTTTTTTGTCAAGTATATCATCGGCTTTGGAATTATCATATCACTTGATCAAAAATGATTGAGAATTTCAAATGGTCAAGGTTAGTGGAAACTTGCCAGAAGCTTGATTAGAAATCAACGCGGCCACACGACAAGTACCACAGGTGTTGAACCAAGATCAAAGCTCAAGTCATCTCTTGGGGCTTATGTTTGAGCATTAAAGCTCATGCCACCAATTGATCACTTTCTCCAAATCGGGACAAAAGAAAAATAAGATGGAGAAGAAGAAAACATTTTCAAATTTATTTTGCATCAGATGAATTTTATTCGGTCAAAATTTCGTCAAAATCAATCAATTTTCTTGGTGGATTTGGTCAAGAAACCTATCAACACCCAAATTCCATTGATGTGGAGGAAATTTGTGACTCCAAATTAAATTAAAAATATTCAGCAAAATAAACTGAAAATAAAAGTAAAAACAAAAAGGTTTTAAAAATGTTGAAATTAGGTTATTTTAATTGGACTTTAATGACGAAATACATAAATAGTATTTTTTTCATCAAAATAAAATTCCAAGAAAATTACCCAAGGTCAAACAAAGATCAACAAGTGTCGATAATTTTTTTAAGAATTTTTCTAAGCCAAAAACTACTTTTAAAATAAAAAAGAAATGATGAAATAAACCAAAAATAGCAAAAAATAGTAAAATCAGAAATAAAAATAAAATGAGGTCACCAATATTTGTCAAATGACCATTTGATCCTTCTAGAATTTTTAAATGCCAAAAAGTATTTTAAAACAATTAAAAACATCAAATAAAAGGGGAAAAATTATTTTAAAAATATCAAATCTGAAGAAAAAAAATTATGAAAAAAAAATTCAGAAAGATAATATTTCAAAATATTTTTGTAAATTTTTTCATAAGTTTTGGACTAGAAATGATTTTTTAAAGTTTAAAACATTAAAAATATAAAATCAGAAAATGAAATAAAAACAAAAAAATGTGGACCATCTGATCATAGTCAAAACGCGTTAGTAAGCTAATCCAATAGATCAGACGCGTTGTGCTTGATATGGACCTTCCTGATTTTCACAACGGATCAGGGATTAAAATCAAATAAAAAAATAAAACAAGGAAAGATATCACGCGTTGGATGGAGTCTGACTCACAAAAGTAATCAGATCCAAGGGCTCATATTACACACGCATGATACAACCAATACGCCGGATCATATTCAAAAAAATTACATGTCCGGCTCTCATTGGTTGAAGACGGACATGTAGGTCGTCTTCAACCTCCATCAATAATCCACACTCGATCCTCAAACTATGAAATAAATTCTTCAGACCGTGTTATTCGCTTCGTCTCTTCAAGACAATTCTAATGGTTCCCTCGCAAAAAATTTATTTCACTTGTATCATAAACAATTTGGAAAAATCAAAAATAATAGCAAGTACTTGTTTCCAGAAATTCTCAGTCAATACTTGATGAAAACACAAATGGTGAAGATCACAAAGACCAGGGAGATGAGGAGAATGTAATGATGCTTTATTTTACAAGGTTTGATGGATATTTCTACCTGAAGGAAGTTCACTTTCAGAGCTCTGAAATTGGACTTGGATAGCATGATTAAGGAAGCTTCAAGGCATAATTATTGTTCTGCTAGCTTTAGTAAGGTTCAAGGAAGAAGAATTAATGGTTAATTTCAAACTATAAGTGGTCTAAACACAAATTCAAAGATACAAAAAAATCTGGTTATGGAGGAAGTTTGACAGAGGTTTTCTGGCTATCAAAGCTTGAGGAAACGAGTGGAATGTGTCCCTTATTTATAGGAGAAGTGAATCGAATCAAAAGGGAGGGTGAATGATGCAATTTGGAGCGAAATCGTGCGCACCCGTGTTCATGAAGAAAATGTGACTTCATGTGCATCAAAACTCAATCATTCTTTGCATTTTGATGTGCTAATTAATCCTGGGAAGTTCCTAATAATAATTAGTCACTAAAGCAAGGCTTAATTTGGCTTAAAATCAAGTTACACGCGCAAATGCACAAACTGATGGTGAGTGCAAAACAAGTTTTGGCTCAAACTTTAAACTGAGGCCAAATCCAATTCCCTCATGCGTTTCTTGATTTTTCTTGAGTCAAATGAAGTATTCAAAGAGTATAGCACAATGAAAAAGAATAAAATCAAATGGATGCTTGAGTTAAGAGATTGAGCCTAAATCATTGATTTTTCTGGTCAGGCCTTGGTTAAGCATGTCACTTTCTAAAACTGACCTATAATGTTTCTTCTTCAAACTTTCCCTTCCACTCAAAATTTGCTCTTTATTTTCAAAGATGATATGAAATAGACCTCCCAAGGAACATTTTGCAAAAAGAATCACTCAAAAATTCCAAAAAATGAGAAAGTTATGATCTTGTGAATTTGATGAAAATTTGTGAAATGACCTATAATCTTTTGACTTCTTCAAGAAACTTTCAAACACTTCCAATATTCAAGGCTTTTATATGGATATAAGTTTCACATCTTCAATATTGTTATGCAAAAATAATGACCTCAAAATGATAAATGATGATCAAGATATGCTCACTTGAAGTTGATTGACCAAAAGTTAAGGAATTCATCAAGGACTTGTGTTCTTTTGACCTCATAGGCAAATTTCCAAGCATTTTCTTTTCTCACCAATTAAACTAAGTTGTATTATACATCCTTATGTTCATTGTGAAACAAAAATGAGATCAATGAGAGAAGACATGACCAATTTATGATCCTTTGGAATCATACAAGATAGATAAAGCATCAATCTAGAGGGTGGGCAATCATAGACTTCTAAAACAATATTTTCATCAATTAAACTTCTTGGATCCAATAATATTCAATTGGAAGTCCTCTTAAGAATCAAATGGATTTAAGTTCATCCACAAAATTCACACAAACATCAAGATATGGTCCTCAGAAGTCCAAAACCCTATTTTCAAGAGAGATGGTCCTAGGAAGGAGAATTCTTTGAATTTGATGATATCTTTAAAGAATGAGCATACATTCAAGATAAGAGATCATGGTTGATGATAATAGAAGTCTTAAATGAGAGACAATACTTTCAAAATCTTGAGAATTGATGAGAGAAGGCATAGAAATACACTCACGGACCTATCAGTTCTTTGAGGAACTTGTGCACCATTCACCTACAATATTTAGAGAGAAAAGTATACACATCATGGTTAGTCAAATATCAATCATCACACACAAGCAATAATCACTTCCACAAGGTGCTTGGTGATCTCTCAAAAGGCAAACCCTACAGATAAGAGAGAGAGAGAGAGAGAGAGAGAGAGAGAGAGAGAGAGAAACAATTTGTGATCTTTGTGCAATGCAATTGTATGAAGTATGAGAGAATCTTAGGGGCAGAAATTGGGGTACAACAATAATGAGATCAACAATGATGGTGATCTTATTCACTTTGAGCTTATGGTCGAAGAAATTCCAAATGGTTGTGTGCGATGAAAGAAGAGCTGGAATCTTTTGAGAAAAATAGTACTTGGGAGCTGGTTGATTTATTAAAATGGAAAAATATAATCGAAGTAAGATGGGTCTATAAATTGAAGGCAAATCCAAAATTCAAAATTGTTAAGCATAAGGCTTGACTAGTTGCAAAAGGATTCTTGTAAAGAGAATGCATAGACTATGATGAGGTGTTCGCACTGGTGGCTAGATTAGAGACTATATGTGTGGTTGTTGGTATTGCAAATAGAAAAAATTGGTCAGTGTATTAAATGGATGTAAAATCTACATTTTTTAATGGTCCACTTGAAGACGAAGTCTATGTAGAGAATCCCCCTGGTTTTGTGGTGAAGAATCAAGATGGAATAGTCTACAAATTGAAGAAGGAACTTTATGGTTTAAAACAAGCTCCTAGAGCTTAGGACAAACACATGGATGTTTTTTTAGTTTAGGTTGGCTTCAAGAAGTGTGTATTTGAACCACTATGCCATGCATGCACATAGACAGCTCTTTTTTGGCTTTAGACAACGCTGCCTAAGCCTGCGCTACTATAGGTTTAGGCAACGCTTTTTTTAATGTAAAAGCGCTGTCTAACGTTGCCTTTAGGCAACGGTTTTTTCCATAAGCGTTGCCTTTAGTCTACCTTAGGCAGCGCTTTTTTTAGTCAAAAGCACTGCCTAACGTTGACTTTAGGCAACGCTTATGGAAAAAAAATGTTGCCTAAAGGCAACGTTAGGCAGCGTTTTTAACTAAAAAAAGTGTTGCGTATTGAATCCCTTAGACATCACTTTCTTAAAAACGTTGCATAAGGCCTTTAAAAATCCCCCTATTTTTTGTTTTAGGCAGCGCGTTCTTATAAAGCGTTGTCTAAAGACCTTCTTAGGCAACGCTTTTATAAAGCGTTTTCTTTGTTTCCCTTTAGACATCACTTTTTTATATAAGCGTTGTCTAATGTCAATAAAAGTTTTTAAGTATTTGACTTATTTTCTCTTACAAAAAACACTGTCTATTCTTTCTTTTTTAGAAAGCATATTTTTGGAAATAATCCCATAAACCTGTAATTCAAACTTTATATTTCAACGAGCCTTTATTTCAACAAACAAGCGTTTATGTAAACATAGGCATGATATACCATTATAATCCAAAATATGTACACCATTATAGTCCAAAATATATACACCATTATAATTCAATACACATAAACCATTTGATATAACAGAATCAAAATCAGCCCTAACAATAATAGGAGGATTCGCCAAACTCCGACGAGCAGACGGTCCTGGTCCTGCAAGGTATGAACAGAATAACATGGTCAATTAAACTAACTTGGCTCCCACACAATTAAACCTAGTTTTTCATAACACTTTTCAACTTCCAATACCTTATATGATTCTTTTCTCAATAAAGTATTCACACAATTCCTTCTTGATTTCTTCCAATTAATATTTCGTGTAATTAGCACACTTGTATTCATCAAAGTACTATATAACAAAACATAATATGTATGATTTAGTTAAAAGTAATAAATTATATGAAATATCTGATAAATATTAAAATAAATCCTAAGTTGTAAATTCATACCGTGATTGGAATCTCTAATCGATTCAAATGAAGGATTTCTCTCATAAACCTCATAACGAAATATCCGCAATTTATACCATTACACTGACGAACACACTACATATAGAAACAAATAAGAACATATAGTTGTCTTTTTTTAATCAAGTAGCATTACTATTATAAGCAAAATTGTGAAAATTAATATACCTCCACTTTGATCCATGTAATGTTGCTTGATCTAGACTGTGATACTCGAGCGTCTCTTTGAGATCGGAATACTTGTATTGCTCTAACAAAATAAAAACATATATTTAGAACAATCTCACATAAATAATTAAATATATAAATATACACGAATATTTAGAATAATCTCACTTACGTATCAATCATTAACTTCATATCCGGATAATTTGTCCAATCACCATCTACTGAATTAAGATAATACACCACTTCTTTTATAGTATTAATAGAAACCAACAACCAGTGACGTCTGTAAATTAAAATAAAAGTTTATATGGAAATTTTCTACGCAAAAGATACAAAGATTAGAATGAGCTTAGAATGAAAATATAACCCTATGTCAGTATTATACGGTAAAAGATACAACCTTTATGTACTGTTGGCCATAAATCTCTCGACTAAATGATCTCTTACTGAATCTGGATCCTTAACAATTGTCGGTTCGTTGACACGGACGGAAGACACGAAATAAAATTTGTTTGACAATTGATTCCTACGAATCAATTTGTCATACAAGAACCTTAAATAAAAATATAATAAACATTAGACTATTTTCATTGAAATGTGTAAATAAATTGTTCAACTAATTAAATAATAGATTGATCAGAGTACCAGATGTATGAATATACAACACCGATGCCTAATTTTGTATGCCAAAAATTTTGTTCCATGTTCTCTTCTACAATTATTTCGGAGCAAGAAAAACCAAAGATGCCTTCCTCCATATCTATTTCACAAATAGCACCATGCATCAAATATGATGTTCCCGCAAGTGTTTCAAGACACATCCGAAATCGAGGTACATAAGCTTTTTTTGGCACGGTCCTTAGAAGATCCTTTTATTGTTGGATAGGTAACTAATTTTCTGGATGACTTGTTGTGACTCTTGAGCAGGTACCTAAAAATCATATAACTTAGGTTAATTATAAAATCATGCAATTTTTTAATTCGGATCATAGAATTAACACTTTCAATGTAGCTCTTTTTATGATGCAACAAACTCGTTGTGCTGCAAAATTCGTTTATTCTTAGATGCGGGTTTTGTAGGAGTCTATCATTACCATGTAAAAAAAATGTACGTAATAGTTCAGAATTGACATTTGAATACTGAAAGATTCATAATGGTTTTCAACATACCTGATCATCTATGAAAATGAGGTTTGATGGCCATGCAACAAACGATCCTATTGCATCTCGCGACAATGTTGTCTATGAAACAATGTCAAGTATCGATAGCAATGCATCCAAATATAATGCAACATCAACCGATACTTTCAGATGTCCATCAGGGAGAGGTCTATGGTGAAGTAAATCTCCCAAAGTGTTATGCACTTTTCTCTTGTCAACTATGCGATAAGTCGGTGACGATAAATATAGCTGACAAGATGAAATACCCTAAACCAATAATAAATATAACACTGTTAATGTGTGTGTAGGTGTATATATATATATATATATATATATATATATTTCAATTAAATAAATTAAACAAATTTCATTTCATAATTATATATATTACCTCAGGAATTTTCGTATGAAAATCACAATTGATACTATCTTTCTCACTAGTATCCTTGATCTTTGAACCTTGCCCTTCTTAATGACGTCTTTCTTTATCCTTTTCTGGCTCATTAATTTTAGCCTTTAACTTTTCTATTTTTGCCATCACTTCTTTGTTGCTATGAACTTTCCCCGTTTTCTTGATACCCAAAGATGTTGGAGTCACCCCAAATCCTTTACACCTCACAAGACCGAACTACTTAGGAACGTTTAACACTCAACTAAGTAAGCTCCTAGAATCATGGTCTTCGCCTAGAGTTAAAGATTGAGATAAACTTTCCTGAAATTCATATGCATATCGAAATTAGTGGTGATTAAGAAGCATGAATTATTTGTATTAATTAAAGGAATAACGATATACTTACACATTCTTGATAAATTTGTTGCACATCTTCCTTAACAACTCCATCGTTGCCAACACGAGCAGCCCGCCACAAAACATGTTCCAGAAGAGATGTTTCTTGACTTTTTTCCCCATCCAACTACACGTCAAGAGAAATATATATAATTAAAATCAAGAATATAACACATGAGAAATAATAGCATCAATTATATCATAGCATTTAACAAGTACTTACTATTCTTTATTGTAAGCGTACATATCCCATACGCCCCTTTTTGCATGAATATGGAGGACTTGATGCTCTTTCGCGATTTACAGCACTCACAACCTGAAAATTTTTGTCTCTTCATTTAGTTTTAAAACTATTCCATTCTTCAGGTGAGACAAAGTCGACATACCTTTTTGGAAATTCTCCATCAACATAATTTCCATTGGCGTCCCTAAGAAACTTTTTTGTTAAAAAAGTTTGAAACCCTCTAAGTCTTTTTCCGGCCAGTTAAAGACAATAGTGCTTACGATTATCATCAATGTTAAAAGACCGTTATAAAAAAACATACATAGAGTGCGTTAGTAATTTAAAGACATGTTCGTCAACGAAAACAAAAGACATCACTAACGGTACCTTTATCTCACTCCAAAAAATTTCGTTAGCGGGTTTCAACTCTTTTTTACTCCAATGACCGCAAGTGATTGGAACCTCTCTCCGTACAAGGGAACCAATATAACTTGTCAACTTTGAACCGTAAGGCTCAATTAGTTGGTTTTTTATTCCAATGTACGTCATACATGATTCCTCTATCTCTTGCATGAATGATTGACCTCATGATGGTTATTCCTCATCTAATTTCATGCTCCACATCTCGATCTATTTCATCTCCATGATTATCTTGAACTGTGTCATTTAGAAAACACAATATAAAAACATAAACACATTTATAAAATTCAAATAGTATTGAATGAATAAACACAATATAAAAGCATAAACACAAGTACCATCATTATTAGAAGCTTCATGTGGTGGGTTGTTGTTGGATGCGGTATTAGCAGGCAAGCAAAGAGTTGGTATTTATTTTTACCGGGTGTTATATATCGGTTAGGTTATATTGTATCGTGTCCATAGAAATCGGTTATTGATTTGTCATTCGACAATTCTACCGTTAATGAGTTTGGGATTAAATGAGTTGAAAATAAAAGAAAGAAATTAAATGAACAAAAAATATAAAGGGTAGGCAGCTTGTCCGGAACGAATGTACATTACCCGTCACAGACTTAAATCTACCACCCATGTCATACTCGGCCTACTATACTCCTCCGTGTTATCACATACCTCTCACAACCTAAGATAAGTCTAACCCACATTGAGAGTCCTCTTGAATCACCTCAATAGCCATGTCTGGCCTATCTCAACAACCAGAAGTCAACTACGTCACCTCCATACCCATCTCTGGCATACTTCACCAACGCAGGGGCATTAAGATCAGATAATCTATAGTGAATGTCATCTCTAACTCATTTCTAGCATTCAGAAATTAATAGATAATTATCCTAGGTAAGAATCTAAGCAATCTATCTCTAGCAAAGCTCAAATCCCTAACATAGAGTAAAACCTAAGACAACTACCAACACAGATTCATAAAGCAGACTTTATACAATGCCAAGGGCGATAAATATACATGTGTTTAGAGTAACTATACATACATAAAAAACACAATAGAGAAATACAAAGAGAAGAGATGAGATAAACTACTCATTTACACCGGTTTGTCAAAGTCTATCAAAGAGCAATTCACCTCCAATCATCCATGAGCAAGACCTAAGTGTTGTTTTCTAAGCTAATCTATCAAAAACTATATGAGTAATGGAATTGGGAGCAAGAATATCACACCCCAAAACCCTACACCATCAAAAATGAATCAAAATGAAAGATAAAGAAATTCTGTTCCGCAAGAATCGCTCGGCAAAATAAAGCATTGCCCGGCGAAACTCCTTATTAACGTGGCTCAAATTAAGCCACGTCCTCAGCCTGTACAAATATCCTCCTTCACCCGGCGAAGGTCAGCCTCGCCCGGCGAAATATTTATTTCCTCGCCCGGCAGCCAGAAGCGAAACAAGTTAGAGCGAAATCCAACTTTCTCCATCTGCACTTTCGCCCGGCGAAATATCACTCGCCCCGTGAAATTGCCCAGGCAGCAACTTTTGTTGCTTTTCTTGTGGCTTCCAATGGCTTCCACCTTCAAGCCTTATTCCTTTATTCGATCAAAAATGCATCTTAGAGCTCCATTTGGACTTTATTCTCAATGCTCCAATAATGCAACAAATACCTACAAAATTTTTATAAAACTAATCAAACGGTACAATATGTACACAAAATGCAATAAAACGTATTTACAACAATAAGTCAGGATTATTCAACTAAATATCAACAAAATAACGGATAAGTGCCACAAAATATATATACAAAATAACTACATTTTGGCACTTATTAGTTGTCATCATTACTAGCCATGTGACCTGTAATAAAGTGACCATTAGAAAATTAATGTATAGTATTGAATAAATAAACACAATATAAAAACATAAACACAATATAAGTACATAAACAAAATATAAAAACATACACACAATTACCTTTTCACTAACGTCTCTTTCTTTTCTTGGTTTGAGTATGAATTACTTGCCTCTTAACAACACGAAATCATGGGTTGATCCAAATTCCCTCATTATGATCCTTCTTAATATATGATTCATCCGCTATAATATTCTCATATTGATCATATCTTCTACATGACTCATTCTCAACATCAATATCACTTTGATCTACACTTTTATCGTTAACCACTTTGTTAGATAAAAGCACTATTGACCATTTCGTACTTTTAGGATCAGTGACATAGAAAACTTGTTTATCTTGAGAGGCTAGAATAAAGGGTTCATCTTTGTACCCCATCCTATTAAGATCCAGTTGTAAAAATCCCGATTTATCCATTCGTATGCCACCATTATGTACCCACTTGCAACCAAAGATAAGAATATGAAAATTCTCCTAATCAAACATCCAAATGTGCTGGATAACCCCAAAATATGACAAATTTGCATATTTGGGGTTTAAGTCCTTCATACTTGAAATATGCATTGCTTCAGCGATCAAGGTGATACCACTGTTTTGCATAGTACTTTTATCATCTTGTTCTTTGGTATAAAATGTGCATCCGTTAATTGCGTATGCGCTATAAGAAAACACATGCAAACTCAGACCATATGCTAAATATCTCAATCTTTTTGTAATTGAAGCGGGATCTGAATAGAAACTTGAATAAATATGATCCTTGAACCATTGTATAAAACTATGATTGTGCTCTAGTACTATCCAACTTTTATTTCTATTCAGATTTAAACCTTGGAGTTCATGCTTGTGCATTTTAACATATAGCTCGACCTCATTGTCATTGTGCAGAACATACAAATGTACTTGATCCCGTTCAGCCCTTGACACTATGACAATTTTATTTCCAATTAACTTTTTTCCTTCTTTTCTTTCGAAAATATGAGATTTGGGTAGTCCAACGGATTGAACATTGGACAAATATTCAGTATAAAACTCAACTTCTTCTTCAATAATGTATCGTTCAACAATACAACCCTCTGGCCTACTTTGATTTTTCACGTACCCTTTTAATATTTTCATATAACGCTCAACATGATACATCCATCTCATATAAGTTGGTACGCACAGTCGTGTCTCTTTCACAAGATAAACAATAATATGTACCATTATATCAAGCTCACACAAAGTAATAACTATTTCTTTTTGCAATATTGGTAAGATCTCAGGATTGATCACCTTAATACAAATTGACTTGAAGAAAAAGCACAATTTAGTTATGGCGATTCTTACTTTATATGGAAAAATAGAATGTGTACCTATTGGTAGAAAATTCCCCATTATATCATGGCAATCATGTATCTTTAAACTCTTTAACTTCAGGTTTTTCATAGACACGAGTCTTCTAATGTCTGAGGAGTAACCTTTTGGGACTTTAACTTCACTAAGAAACTTACACAATATTTTTTTCTCCTTTCTAGATAGAGTATAAGCAGCAGGTGGTAGATATGTCCGTCTTCCTTTCTTCACAGGTCCTAATTCAGTTCTTATTCACATCTCTACCATGTCCTCCATTGCTTTAAGGTCATCCTTAGACTTTCCTTTTATATTGAGTAATGTACCAATAACACTTTCAAATACATTTTTTTCAATATGCATAACATCAAGAAAATGTCTTACGTACAAAGATTTCCAATATGGCAATTCAAAAAAAAAATCGACCTCTTCTTCCACCCACCTGTGACAATTGTATGTGCAAAAGGCTTACCAAACTGAATACTCACGTCTTTCACCTTTTCAAAAATTTGGTCACCTATTAATCTAGGTGGAGCTCTATGTCGTTGGGTATCTCCATTGAATGTTTTTCTCCATCCACGATATTAATGTTTAGAATTTAAGAATCTACAATGACCGAGAAAGAAATTCTTCTAACAAACTTTCAATCGCGTCGTATCGGTTCCATCTTCACATATAGGACACGCTTTTTCACCTTTAATGCTATACTCGGATATATTTTCGTATGCTGGAAAATCGTTAATTGTGCCAAACAACATCACCCTTAAATTGAAATTTTCTTTCCTATATCCATCATAAACCTTCACACAGTTCTCCCACAAAATCTTTAAATCTTCGATTAAAGGTTCCAAGTATACGTCTACGTCATTCCCTGATTTTTTAGACCCATAAATTAACATAGATAACATTATGTACTTACGCTTCATATATAGCCATGAAGGTAGGTTATAAATCATAATAATCACAGGCCATGTGGAATGTGAGATACTTTGAAGACCATGTGGGTTCATTCCATCAGTAGATAACGTCAAGAAAAGGTTTCTTGTTTCTCCTCTAAAATAAAGATAATCATTATCAATTTTCTTCCACTGTGGTGCATATGCTGGATGTCGAAACTTCTCATTGATAATTCTTTCATATGCATGCCAAGTGTCATACCCCAAAATTTGCCCTCCATCTATTCAAGAGATTTCATACATCCCTACTCAAGGATTCCTCAAGAGTTGATCAGACAAACTCTCTCCTAGACAATCAACCCAAACTAGGGTTTGGTATCTCTCAAGTCAATATGGATTCCCAACATCTCCAATGGTCTTCATGCCTCCTCATATGCTTCAAAGATTCTCCATGTCAAAATTCAAGCTTCACAAGTCAAGTTTCCTCAGGCAATTGCTCAGATGGTTGAAAATCGGGTGTGTTGGACAAAAAGTCAACTGTGGTCAACATACAGTCAAAACTTCTGATTTTTGGTCAACATCCTCATTTTGAAGTCACATTCATCATTTGATCAAGGGTTGATCATGATCCATCAAGAAAACTTAAGATTTGCTCAAAAGTCAAATTTCTAAATTAGGGTTTCTAGGTGAAAAGTCAACTGAACTTTGATGATCATAACTTTCTCATACTTTCTCGAAATTTTCCCACCAAAGCTCATTTTGAAGGAAATTCAATTCTCTACAACTTCATGTCTCACAAGAATGTCCAAAAATGCTTCATTTGAGAGGTATAGCTCAAAACATTACAGTCATTTTCAAAGTCAACAAAAGTCAACTTTTGTTTTGAAGATATATTGAGCATGGTAACTCAATTGAGATGAGACCAAAGACATTGTTTAGAGGACTCTTAGAGCTTTCCAAAAAGTCCAAGAACACTCAAAAATGTGTAAAATTGAGCAAGATGCACCATTCACAAGTTGGGCAATTTTGAAAGAATGCACAAAGAGAGATACTTCAAAAAATCAAATCTTTTGCAAATGGGCCTACTTTTTCTTCATCCAAACTTATTCCTCATGCAATTAGGAATGTCCAAGCCCAATGCCACGATTTTCTATTTTATTTTCCTATTTAATTTGGAATTTATTCATTTAAATACAAATTAATTTGAAAAATAAAGTATAAAATCAAAATTAATTGAAAGATTGATTTTTATTGCTTGCTTGTGATCCAATTAACCCATAAATGCCACAATTTGAAATTGGATCAAATATGGGAAGATTAGATTGAAATTGGACCAAAGTTTGAAAATTTGATTTCATGGAAATATCAAATTTGATTATCATTGATTATTGATCAAATCTTTCCAAAAACAATGCCAAATCCATCCAGCATATATACTTGATGCATACCAATTGCAAGAAAACGGAAAAATTGGCTCAGAAACCCTATTCTCAAAGTGAAAAAACCGTGCCTCTCAAGCAAGTGGGAATCCTACTTCCAGCCATTCTCAATCGTTTTTGAGGTGTCCAACAGGTTCCTTGATATCTCCAGAAGCGAATCAGACCTTTACTTTGCCAAAAAACATCAAGAATCAAGCAATCCGTGTTTGGTTTGTTCTTGAATTTTCAAATTTCGATTTCTCATATTCATGCATTATTAACTTGTTTTGATTGTTTGTTTGTGTTTAGAATCAAGCTTGCAAGCTTTCTGGGCAAGCCAATTGAGTTTCCATGGCCGGAATCGTATTATGCCATAGTTAGGTTTTCTGGTTTCGAATTAGGGTTTCCTCAAACAGGAAAAATTGGACAATAAGACCTATGCCATTGAATTCGTAACGATGTCCTGAATCGAACCATGGCCCGGGATTTTATTTATATTATGTATGCTGCGTTTTCCATTTTGCCAGGGCCTGTAGCGTCGAGCCAAAGCCGACGCTATCTTTTGAAAATTCAAATCGAAGAAGACGAAGTCTGGCGCGAAGGAGGAGGCAATGGAGAAGCAACGCGTGTATTCCACTCACTCCGGATCTCAAACAGTAGAACACGCTAGCACGGTTGGTCAAGGCATGTGAACTTGAGATTTCGCTCCAGGGACATGGGTTCGATCCTCATCAGAACCAGTTTTGTCTTTCTTTTTTCCAAAACTCAACTTTGCATATTTTTCATATTTTCTAATTTTCTAATATTTTTGCACTATTTTAATTTCCTTTCACAATTTTATTTTGCATTAAAAATTACCAAAAACATTTTTTCTTTTTTGCATTTACCTTCTGAAAATGTTTATTTAATTTAATAAATTTAAAAATATAATTTTTGCATGCATATTTATTTTATTCTTATTTTAGCATTTAAATCATTATAAATTCATTTTTAATTATTAAATTGCATCTAAAAAATCCCAAAAAATTATTTTAACTTATTTATCTTATTTCCAGCATATAGTAATTTTCTCATATTAAAACTTGCATTTTTCTAACATTTTTTCTCTTGTTCGATTCATATTGCATTTTTCGATTTCTTCTTTTTGTACAGGTTGATCCGATTCAGACGATTTTCTCTTTATCATTTTATCATTCTATTTTTCCAATAATGTAATTGCTCATGGGTTGTAATAGTTTAATTTAGGACTTTATTTTCCGCATTTTTAAATTATGTATCTGCCCCAAAGCCATGTAATAGCGTAGGTTTTACTTTCCGCACCTTTACATTTCCGCTTTTACATTCCGCATTTTAATTTCCGCACCCTATAAACTGCTAGTAATCAGGCGTGTATGACAAGATTAAAATTAACTTAGCCCACTAATTTTCAAGATAATATATTCGAATTCAACACACTTCATCACACACGCCCTTGGGGTAATTCTCTCGATGCCTTCGATTTCAAAATGGTCATGTCCCTCGAACGTAGAGGTATTCTAGCACCGTTGCCTTCCAAACAAGTCATCATAGTCCCTTCGATACAAAGATCATAAGACCCACGATGTCGCCTCCGAATACATGATCTTGACCCTCGATTGTCGCCTACGAAAAATGATGATAGTCCCTTCGAATGTGCTAGGATACTTCCTACAAGTTGCTTTCTATGACCATCCGATGTCCCTTCGAATGTCCCGCTTACATCCAACGAATGGAGCTACCTACTAACTAACGGTATGGCTAGCGCTATTCTAAAGAAATGTAGAAGTACGAAAACGACCAAATTCTGAGTGGGTAATAAGTCTCCTAGTTGCTTGCTCTATCAAATGCTTTTCACACCACACACTTTCTTCAAAGTTCAAATTCTTTTCAAAACAAAAACATTTCCGAACACTTTGTATACACTCCTACATGAGTCATTACAAAGTCAAAGCGAAATGCCTTTTTTTCAAAACATCTTTGTCAAACACACAGAAAGCAATTTTAAAAAGTGATCTAGAGCAACTAAGAGCCCGTAGATAACTACGGATGAAAAGGGGTGCTAATACCTTCCCTTTTCATAACCATTCTCCGAACTCCAGAATCTAACGAAGGTCTTTTACATTTACCTTCCTTAATTGGATAAAAATAAAAGTCGGTGGCGACTCTTGCTATCCGCACATTTGGATACAAAATCCTACAAAGTCGGTTCACCGTATCACGAATCGGCGACTCTGTGGGACACACCCTAAAAGAGAGAATTGCCTTAGGGATTTCTAGATAACTTTTATCGCTTTTTGTTTGACTTGTATGCTTTATCTTTAAGGGTTGCTTGGGTACTATATTGTTGGGGGATCCTACACCCGGGTCCGGGTTTCCTTTTAGGTAAGTGGCATTAGATCATCGCGACCGCTAGACGTATAACTAAACGGTCAACATGATGGCTACGTTAGCGTGACACTTTGGTTGTCCCGATACTCTTCATTCCCAAGTTGAAGATAGTATTTGGCTTCTGCGTGGTGTCATCAAGTGCTAACTAAACTTTTAGAACCTTAATTGACCCATCTTGGCCATTAGAAGGTAGTGAGATGGTCGGCTTTGGTGTAGACCGAGGTTGGTTGATACTCGATGCTACGCTCATTGAGATTAGAATTTTGGGACATTTTCGATCGACCACTTGGCGTCGATTGAAATAAGCGCCTAGAAAGATCTGTGATGTGAGATTCCTAGAACCCGGTTACTATTATAGGACAGGATGAACCAACTCAAACTTTTGGTAGGGTAATCACCTATACCTCATGCAAGCCTTAACCCTAGGCTCATTGTGTGAATTGCTTGTGTGTGCTAAACATGACATCATGACATCATTCGCATTGCATATCATTTCTAACTATTTCAAGGACCTAGGGATTTATCTTTGCTCTGTTTTGTAGGGATTATGGCTTCTAGAAAGACTATCCGAATCAACTTCATGGGTATCCCTTCTCAACTCAAAGAATTGGTTTCAGAAATTCCCGACCATGCTCAGTTCATCAAAAGACATGGTTATCTGCTTGACTTGGTTATCTCCGGTTTTGAAGAAGATATGATGCATGTCCTATTCCAGTTCTTTGATCCAAAACACCATTGCTTTACATTCCCGGATTATCAGTTGGTTCCTACCTTGGAAGAGTTCTCTAAGCTACTTGGGATACCTATTCTTGATCAAATGCCATTCACCGGTCTAGAAAAGGTTCTTAAGTTCGAAGACATCGCATCCGCCTTACATCTTAAGCGTTCAGATATTGAAGCCAATTGGGAAACTAGAAGTGGAGTTAAGGGTTTACTTTCCAAGTTCTTAATTAAGAAAGCCCGAGAATTCCTCAAAGTTATGAGTTTCCATGCATTTGAAAATATTGTGGCCTTGCTAATTTATGGTTTGGTTCTATTTCCTAACTCGGATCAATTCATCGATATCAATGCCATCAAGTTGTTCCTTACCCGCAATCTTGTGCCTACTTTACTTGGAGACATCCTACATTCTCTCCATACCCGTACTACTAAGCGACAAGGAACTCTCATGTCTTGTGTCCCGTTACTTTCAAGGTGGTTTATTTCGCACCTTCCTCCATCAGTTTTGAAGAATGAACAAAGGTTGAGATGGTCTCAAAGATTGATGTCACTCTCTCATTCCGATATCCGTTGGAATCTTTTCTCTCAAAAGGACTTCACCTTCATTGAGCGTTGTGGAGAATTCCCTAATGTACCACTACTTGGTATAAGGGGAGGTATTACTTACAACCCTTCTTTAGCTCTACGTCAGTTTGGTTTTGCTCGAAGAGATGGTCCACATGATATGCTTCTCCAAGATGTTGTGTTCGACTACAATCACGATCTCCAAAATTACCGACGAAGGTTTATACATGCTTGGGGCATGGTAAAGAAGACCGATACCAAGACTTTGGGGCACCCGAACTCCATTCCTTGGGAACCTTACCTCAAATGGGTGCGAGCTCGAGCTCAAAACCTCATGATGCCATTCACTGTTTTACCAAGAATTATGGAACTGTTGCTATAGGTGACGTACCATATGCTGTTCTCCATCCTGACATGCCTACTGATTTTGAAGACTTGAAGAGATTCTGGATTCAACTTAAAGAAGAGAGGGATACCTTTGAAGCTCAGTGCTATGCAAGTGAGAAGAAAGTGCTAGAGTTGACCAAGCTACTTCACGAGGAGCGAAACATCAACGCCTACATCGGCACCAAGAGGAAGCGCCCATGGGAGACTTAGAGCTTTAGGATGTTTATGTTTTTCTGTTTTGAACTATCTTTTGTACTTAAAAAGAAAAAGAATAATAAAAAGAAGTACTAATAAATGTTTGTTCATTGCTTGTTTAACAAATTTAAATCTCTTAGGTCCTTGAAAACATTGCATTGCATTCGCATAAACATTGCATAGCATAGCATAACATTGCATCACAGGTACATTGGAGATTGGTTTTCTCATTTGCTCGCTATTTATTTTAGCGAAATGGCTCTTGAACAGATCAAAGATCTCCGTGCTCGAATGCTCGGTTTGAGATGTTCACCAACTTGGTCCAAGGCCAAGAAGATTTGAAGAAGCTCATCAACAAGAAGAAGAAGGTTGTTGGTCTCCTCAACATGGGTTCAAAGGGGTCCAAAAGTGGTCACTCGGATCGAGCTCTCAAGGAAGTGACCATACCGAAGGGAGTACCAGGGTGATCAAGGTGATCGTGAGCCAAAGAAAGGAGGAGAGGACCACTGATTATAGCCAACACTGATGAAGATGACAAGTACAAGCAACTTGAAGACCGTCTGAATCTGTGGAAAACTTGAAAATGTCCGGCCGAACTTTGATGATCCGAGTCTTGTTCGGTGTTGTGATTCCTCCCAAGTTCAAAGTTCCAACTTTTGCCAAGTATGATGGCATGTCTTGCCCAAAGCTGCATTTGAAGTCCTATGTTCGAGATCAACCCCACACCGATGACGAAAGTTGTGGATGCACTATTTTCAAGAGAGTTTGTCCGAACCCGCTTGGAATGGTATTATCACTAGAGAATGACCGTATCCGTACTTGGAGTGACTTGGTGATGCTTTCTGCACAATATGAGTACAATGTTGAATTGACACCCACGCATGCAACTACAAAGCATGTCTATGGGTCGTGACGAGAAGTTCAAGGAGTATGCTCGAAAGTGGAGATCTAGCGGTAGTTCAACCACCCTTGTCCAATAGGGAGTTGGTTGATATGTTTATGGAACACCGACAGCCCATTCTTCAATCATCCGATTGGAAATTCTTCATCCGGATTCATCGAAATGATATTGACAAACGCATTGAAGGTATCAAGAGTGGGAAGATCCATGTAGAGTCATCTTCAAATGCTTGCAAAGAAATCTTTTGGTGGTAAGAAAGAAGCCAATGCGTGTATGGTCGAAAAGCCGAGCCAAGACCGCGCTCAACTGTGGGGCGGTTGTGATCTCCAATCCTACATCAAGACAACCTCGCGAGACAACGCGTGGCGAGCGCGCCACGAAGACAGTTCTAAGATCAACATGCCTTTGTCGCAAGCCTTGCAACACATGTTGAACGCAGAGTGATAACCTTGAGGGATCCTCCTCGAATGTCAACACTTCCTCTCCGGTACAATCCTAATGCTAAGTGTGCTTACCATTCCAATAGCCGGGGCACGACAGACAATTGTTGGGCTCAAGAACAAGATCGTGATATGATCAAGCTAAGCGATTGAGTTTGATCCTCCTGAGACTCGAATGTGATCAATGCGCCTATGCCTAACCATGACAAGAGTTCCAATGTGTTGGCGATACTTATGTTTTCAACATAGATGACTTGACCATTCCTCCGATGATTAAGAAGAATTTGTTGCAAGCGGTGTCAATCCAGATGCCCGAAGATTGTCGTTGGTGCCCATCCACGATGGGTGTGCTTGGTTGAGAAGACGAGTTCGATGTATGATGGACAACCGTGAGATACTATTTCGAAACCACCGTGCGAAGTTGTGTGAAGAAATGTCTAAGTTGAAGATTGACAATGCGAACGAAACTGCACCATCTATGGGATACCTTGGGGCAGCCAGTGGAAAGTATGATTACATGGTGAAGTACACCGTCCCGATAGTTACAAGATTCCTATTGAAGATGTTAAGGCGAGGATGGGGTGACGATTTCCAAGACTATGCCGATGTTAACACAATAAGGATTTCCTCTGCTGATCCGTGCCTAGAGTGGCACCTCTCATCATTACTTCTCCAAGACCGGTTCCATATTTCTCGACAAAGCTATTCCCTGGAACTATGGAGCTGATGTTTACTATCATGGCGTCAAGCAAGACCCTCTGACCATTGAAGATCTTACAATTGGAGCTTCTATTCCTGACATCGAAAACATCACCGGATCCAGTAAGGTGACCAGAACCGGAAGGGTATTCTCTCCAGAGATCTCTCCTCCAAAAGACACATGACTCACTCGCATTCCATTACTCAATCAATATCCCTAGAGGAAAGAGCCGTGACTCATCCTGCTCAACCAGAAGTACCAAAGGAAGTTATTGAAGACACCTCCAAACAAGAAATGGAGGAAATTCTGAAGATCATCAAGAAGAGTGACTACAATGTGGTGGAACAGTTGGGACAGACTCCGTCCAAGATCTCCATGCTTGCTCTGCTCTTGTGCTCGAGGCTCATGCTAACGCCTTGGTGAAGTTTCAAGAATGCTCACGTGCAAGACACTACCACCGATCGCTTCAAATTTTGTATTGCTAGCCTGGCTGCCAACAACGGCCTAGGCTTCGATCTTGATTTGACTCTGCGGAAAGAAACACAACAAAGCCTTGCACATCTCGTTGAATGCAAGGGTACTACTGTCTCATGTTTTGGTTGACACCGGTTCGCTCGAATATCCTACCAAGATTGCTTTTGATCGGCTTGATGTCGAAGGGTTGGTTCGAGACCCGTGACATTATCGTGAGAGCTTTTGATGGTTCTAAGCGAACAGCTTTCTACCAAAGTCGGTTCCCGACTTTTGACTCCACTTTCTTTGTCATGGACATCCGTCCGCTTATTCTTGCCTACTTGGACGCCCTTGGATACATGGGCGGTATTACTTCCACCGCATCAAAAGAAATACCCGTGAAAGGGAAGGTTGTTACGATATGTGGTGAAGAAGAGTATATGGTCACCATCTACTCGTTGTTACCTCGAGATGGAAGGTGAATTCTTGAGACTCCTGTCAAGCTTTTGAAACAATCCCAGTCATGCCTGACTCTCCCGTCCTCCGAGTTACACAAGCTCCGCCTAGGATGGCTTATTGAAAGACGCTCAAGCTGTTGAACAAGGAGGTAGTGCTATTTGGGGACAACTCCCGATCTTCCCTTCAAATCTGCAAGACTGGTTTAGGCTTCACTATCAAGGGTCGAAGATGATACGCGAACGTGCGGCCAACTTCCTTTCCGCATCGCCAGTGGAATCCATGCTATAGAAGACAACAACAACGGCCGACATCAAAGTGGATCTTCCTAACTCGGATCATGGGCTCAAGAATTGGAAGACCAAGACGTCATACCAATCTCCTTTAGCCGTGAGTAATTGCTCTTGTTTTGTTTTGCTTTTCGTATTTCTTTATGTTTTGAACAATAAACTTTGAAAGCCTAGTGCCTTGCCCGGCATCATGGCTCGCTTATGAGGGTTATTATCTGTTGTTTGCGTATTTTCATTCAATAAATTCGTTGGACTTTTGCATTCAATTGTTTGTTTTCTTTCTTTACTTTATCACCCCTTCAAAAGCTATGTGTTCTTACACACCCACGTGATACACCGAGAATCACTCCGAATCTCGTTAATAACTATGCTAGTGCTAAATATGACTTCGATAATCCGATCTACCAAGCCAAGACAAAAGTGAGGAAGATTGTGAAGTGCCGGAGAACTTGTCGACTACTACAAAGAAGAGTGAGTTATACACCCACGAAGAGCAAGTTGAGGTTGTGAATTTGGGTACTGACGAAGACAGAAAAGAGATTAAGATAGGAGCAGGTCTTGAGAACAGTGTTAAAGAAAGGTTGGTTCAGATGCTACGAGACTATGTTGAGGTTTTTGCTTGGTCATACGAAGACATGCCGGGTTTAGACATTGATATTGTAGTACACCGATTGCCAACAAAAGAAGGTTTTCTCCCAGTGAAACAGAAGGTTCGTCGTATACGTCCTGAGATGTCAGAGAAAATCAAAGCCGAAGTTATGAAGTAGTTCAACGCTGGTTTCTTAGCTGTCACCTCTTATCCCCAGTGGGTTGCTAATGTGGTGCCTGTGCCCAAGAAGGATGGTAAGGTACAAATGTGTGTGGATTACAGAGATCTGAACAAAGCAAGTCCGAAAGACGATTTCCCACTTTCTCATATTGATGTTCTGGTTGACAATACCGCTCAGCACAAGGTTTTCTCCTTCATGGATGGTTTCTCCGGTTACAATCAGATCAAAATGGCTCCTGAAGACATGGAGAAGACTACTTTGTTACAGGGGCACTTTCGCTACAAGGTTATGCCGTTCGGATGAAGAATGCAGCGCCACTTATCGTCTATGGTGACATTATTTCATGACATGATTCATCACGAGATAGAGGTCTCGGCGACATGATAGCTCGATCACGGTCAAGAAGAACATCTCGATCATCTGCGAAACTATTCGACGGTTGAAGAAGTACGATCGAGACTTAACCCCAACAAGTGCACCTTTGGAGTCGATCCGGAAAACTCCTAGGATTTGTCGTCGATAATAAAGGTATTGAGGTTGACCCGCCAAGGTCGAGCTATTCAAGAGATGCCACGCCAGAAGGAAGTCGAGGTTTCTTGGGCGATTAAACTACATTGCCGATTCATTGCACACTTAATACTTGTGAGCCAATCTTCAAGTTACTTAAGAAAGATCAAGTAGTGGAATGGAACGACGATTGCCGGATCGCTTTTGACAAAATCAAGGAGTACCCATGTAATCCTCCTATCCCGATGCCACCGAAGGAAGACCTCTTATCATGTACTTGCGGTGTTAGAGAATTCAATGGGGTGTGTGTTGGGGCAACATGACGAGTTTGGTCGAAAAGAGCATGCAATATACTACCTTAGCAAAAGTTTACCGATGTGAAACAAGATACTCACAATCGAGAAAACTTGCAACGCTTTTTTGTCACCGCTAAGACAAGATATGTTGACTCACACTACCTTGTTGATTTCAAGATGGATCCGGTAAAATACATCTTTGAGAAACCAGCTCTCTCGGAAGAATAGCAAGATGGCAAATGATCTTGACCGAATATGACATCCAAGACACTTCTCGAAAGCGATCAAGGAAGTGTAGTAGCCGATCATTTGGCTCATCAAGCCGTAGATGACTATCGATCTATGCGATTCAATTTCGCGAAGATGTTTTACTAGTCATTGATTGTGAAGAACCGTGCCAGACGAAGGACCGAACAAGGATCCCGATGGACTATGGTCTTTGATGGAGCCTCAACGCACTTGGCAATGGCATTGGCGCCATCATTACATCCCTACAGTGGACATACACCTTTCACCGCCAGATTATGTTTTTGCACTAACAACATGGCCGAGTACTGGCGTGCATCATGGGTCTTAAAGTCGCTATTGACTTAAGAATCAAATTCTTACAAGTGTATGGAGACTCACTTTAGTGATCGGTCGATAAAGGCGAGTGGGATACGAAGCATCCGAATCTCATTCCGTGTCGAGCATGTTCGAGTTTGATTCCCTACTTTGAAGAAATTACTTTGACCACATTCCACGAGAAGAGAATCGGTTTAGCCACTATGTCGTCTATGTTCAAGGTCGAGATGGGACAACGAGGCTCCCGGATCATCATTGAGAAGTTTGACGAACCAAAGATATTGTTATGAGCTTGACGAAGAGAAACCCCGGTACTATGACGTGAAGAGGTATCTTGAGACTCGGGAATATCCCGAGGGCATCCATTAATGATAAGAAGTTCATGAGAAGATTTGCATCTAAACTCTTCCTCAGCAACGGCATCTTATACAAGCGCAACCACGATCTGTGCTTACTCACTGTGTAGACCGAAAACACCATGCGTATCATGGAGGAGTTACACGCGCATTTGGTACCCACTCCAATGGACACACCATGGCTAAGAAGATTTTGAGAACAGTTACTATTGGTCCACCATGGAAGCCGATTGTCACCGCATGCTCGATCTTGTCACAAGTGCCGTTATGCCGATAAAGTACATGTACCTCCGGACCTCAATGTTTTAACTTCTCCTTGGCCTTTTGCAATGTGGGGCATTGACATGATTGGAGAAATTAAGCCCACTTCCAATGGACATCGTTTCATCCTTGTGGCAATAGATTACTTTACCAAGTGGGTAGCGACCTCGTATGCATCGTTACCAAGAATGTAGTGGCTCGATTCATCAAGCTTATCTTATTGGTATGGCACTCCGAAAGGATTATCACAAATAACGGTTCTAATCTCAACAACAAGATGATCACCGAACTCGCACGCATTCAAGATCAAGCATCACAATTCTTCTCCATATCGGCCTAAGATGAATGGCGCGATGGAAGCCGCCAACAAGAACATTAAGAAGATTATATGAAGATGACGGTGACTTACAAAGATTGGCATGAGATGTTACCATTTGCTCTTCATGGTTATCGCCTACCGCACGAACATCCACAGGGGCAACCCCCTTCTCTCTCGTATACGGTATGGAAGCCGTCTTGCCCATCGAGGTTCAGATCCCCTCAACCAGAGTTCTCCAGGACGCAGAGCTAAGTGAAGGCGATTGGGTCCAGACTCGCCTTGACCAGATTAACTTGATTGATGAGAAACGACTCGCATCCATCTGCCATGGACAGATTTATCAGAAGCGAATGATCAGAGCATTTAACAAGAAGGTCAAACACCGAGTCTACCAAGTCGGTGATCTAGTAGTCAAGCGCATCATTCTTCCACAAGGTGATCCCAGGGGCAAATGGACTCCCACTTATGAGGGACCGTTTGTAGTCAAGACAGTATTCTCCGGATGAGCTATGATACTTAGCACCATGGATGGTGAAGACTTCCCACACCCTGTGAACGCAGACATAGTCAAAAAATACTACGCATAAAAGAGACTCGCTAGGTCGATGGCCTAGGCAAAAATAAGGGCATCTGGCGAACCAAAAGGTTCGGGCAAAAGTTAAGGATATATACAAAACATGTACACCGGCAAGTCGAAAACACGAAAAGGCGGCTTGGGCAAAAAGGGTATCCGGTGGGCGAAAACCGAAAGGCGGTCTAGGCAAAAGTTAGGGATTCAAGCGTCGACTATGTCTCTTCCGGATCACCGCTTCGGACTACTATCATTCAAGATTCGAATGGCGAAGATCGATCTACTCACTTTCTACGACAAGGAGATGAGATAGTCGAAATATATGAGTACTAGCATAGTTGGAACTTAACGAGATTGTTTCCGCATAGCTTTTTACCTTTCTTGTGTACAAAATTACTTGGCCATACGCCACATTTCAAATAAATACAAGTTCTTTCTCTTTACAATTTTCACTAGTGTCGGTTACAATAAGTCCAACGTTTGCTTTGAATGATTATACGCACTCGACAATAAAAATCTCTTTGCAAACATACGAAAAATGAACATACAAAAGTACTTACTACAGGTTCCAGGAATTGGGATGACGACGAAAGTCACCAAATAGTTCCCCGCAGAGCATAGAGGTGTCACTCACAACACACCTTCCCCAGCGGAGTATATATTAATCCACGAGCAGTGATTCCGCTCAACCGAGCAATGTTACATCAGTCTCCAAGCAGTAACACTTCACCCCCAGTCGAGATGTTTATCCCAGTAGTATCTCGATCATTCCCTTTTCCCCAGCGGTATCCAGACTCGAAACTTGGTCAGATAGTGCATCGGAGGAAACTACATTTTATCCCCCAGCCAGAGATTACAACGGGCTCCAGACTCTTCTAACCCGGTCTTTCAACAACCATCAAATATTCTCCGGCGAGATCTACGCTCGGAATCCCCAGTAGAGCGCCTCCAAAATTTCCTCAGCAGGATCTACATACAAGGTCCCCAACGGATCGCCTCCCAGATTCTCCTCAGCAGGGTCTATGAGGTCTCCAACAACGAGTTTCTCGGTCTCTACCTTCCTCAACAATATCTAGGCCCAAGACTTGGTCAGATAGTGCATCGGAGGAATCCAGGATATCTTTCTTCTCCTTCAAAAGCGGGGTTCTCACCTACACAATTCCCTAAGCAGAAGTCAGAAATCTTCAAACAGAACATCCGCATCTTCTTCAAGATGGATATGTTTTGAAATATCACAACATCAACATTCATACATTTATGCATATGTCATTCATATACACTATCATGCATCATACTTTGCATAAAACTAACCAATATTCTATCAAAGTTCCTCTTGTTTTCTCCAAAACAGTGTGATCCTTCGACGCAAACAGGTCCAGATTAAGCCCGAACCGACGGAAAACTATCGAAAGACCGCCTTGGTTGTCCTCCGATGATGGTCGAGATTAAGCCCCGAACCGACCGGAAAACTATCCGAAAGACCGCCTCTGGTTATCCTCCGATAACAGGCAATGGATCAACACCCGATGCACAACAGGGAAGCTATCCACATTCTTGCCAACTACAACCCCCCTCAGAGTAATCGGCACAAAGATTTATTCTGACCCCTTCCTATTATCAACAGCAACTACAGAGGCTAGCGTACGACTCAGTTGCCTTGGATGGCATCTTAAGCCCATCTCCGACTACTTGTCAACATTTCTTCACTTTCAGAATGCTGCATATATGGTTAAAAATCAATACAGACCAATGACTTCATTCAAAGTGAACACGAAGTCTAACGTCGACTCCTTCGGATGGCATCTTAAGCCCATCTCCTCCGTTCCAGAACATCTACTAACATCGACTCACTCCCCAGCATCGACCTTTCTAGACGGCATCTTAAGCCCATCTCCGTCAGCTCTCCTATTAACGACCTCGAGTCTAGCGTACGACTCGTTCCCCAGCGAAGTCTCCAACTTCTCCAAACGACATCTGTAAGCCCGTTCCCGCATCATCAGCCAACCGCGAGTGCAAATTTTCAGGTGTACTCGGTGTTCAATCATCTTCTACCTCCAGGTCACGAAAGACAAGCATGTCAACCTAACCCTCCGGTACAAGACGATTGAACAGGGGCAGCTGTAATACCCCAAAATTTGCCCTCCATCTATTCAAGAGATTTCATACATCCCTACTCAAGGATTCCTCAAGAGTTGATCAGACAAACTCTCTCCTAGACAATCAACCCAAACTAGGGTTTGGTATCTCTCAAGTCAAGATGGATTCCCAACATCTCCAATGGTCTTCATGCCTCCTCATATGCTTCAAAGATTCTCCATGTCAAAATTCAAGCTTCACAAGTCAAGTTTCCTCAGGCAATTGCTCAGATGGTTGAAAATCGGGTGTGTTGGACAAAAAGTCAACTGTGGTCAACATACAGTCAAAACTTCTGATTTTTGGTCAACATCCTCATTTTGAAGTCACATTCACCATTTTATCAAGGGTTGATCATGATCCATCAAGAAAACTTAAGATTTGCTCAAAAGTCAAACTTTCTAAATTAGGGTTTCTAGGTGAAAAGTCAACTGAACTTTGACTGATCATAACTTTCTCATACTTTCTCAGAAATTTTCCCACCAAAGCTCATTTTGAAGGAAATTCAATTCTCTACAACTTCATGTCTCACAAGAATGTCCAAAAAATGCTTCATTTGAGAGGTATAGCTCAAAACATTACAGGTCATTTTCAAAGTCAACAAAAAGTCAACTTTTTGTTTTGAAGATATATTGAGCATGGTAACTCCAATTGAGATGAGACCAAAGACATTGTTTAGAGGAATCTTAGAGCTTTCCAAAAAGTCCAAGAACACTCAAAAATGTGGAACATTGAGCAAGATGCACCATTCACAAGTTGGGCAATTTTGAAAGAATGCACAAAGAGAGATACTTCAAAAAATCAAATCTTTTGCAAATGGGCCTACTTTTTCTTCATCCAAACTTATTCCTCATGCAATTAGGAATGTCCAAGCCCAATGCCACGATTTTCTATTTTATTTTCCTATTTAATTTGGAATTTATTCATTTAAATACAAATTAATTTGAAAAATAAAGTATAAAATCAAAATTAATTGAAAGATTGATTTTTATTGCTTGCTTGTGATCCAATTAACCCATAAATGCCAGCAATTTCGAAATTGGATCAAATATGGGAAGATTAGATTGAAATTGGACCAAAGTTTGAAAATTTGATTTCATGGAAATATCAAATTTGATTATCATTGATTATTGATCAAATCTTTCCAAAAACAATGCCAAATCCATCCAGCATATATACTTGATGCATACCAATTGCAAGAAAACGGAAAAATTGGCTCAGAAACCCTATTCTCAAAGTGAAAAAACCGTGCCTCTCAAGCAAGTGGGAATCCTACTTCCAGCCATTCTCAATCGTTTTTGAGGTGTCCAACAGGTTCCTTGATATCTCCAGAAGCGAATCAGACCTTTACTTTGCCAAAAAACATCAAGAATCAAGCAATCCGTGTTTGGTTTGTTCTTGAATTTTCAAATTTCGATTTCTCATATTCATGCATTATTAACTTGTTTTGATTGTTTGTTTGTGTTTAGAATCAAGCTTGCAAGCTTTCTGGGCAAGCCAATTGAGTTTCCATGGCCGGAATCGTATTATGCCATAGTTAGGTTTTCTGGTTTCGAATTAGGGTTTCCTCAAACAGGAAAAATTGGACAATAAGACCTATGCCATTGAATTCGTAACGATGTCCTGAATCGAACCATGGCCCGGGATTTTATTTATATTATGTATGCTGCGTTTTCCATTTTGCCAGGGCCTGTAGCGTCGAGCCAAAGCCGACGCTATCTTTTGAAAATTCAAATCGAAGAAGACGAAGTCTGGCGCGAAGGAGGAGGCAATGGAGAAGCAACGCGTGTATTCCACTCACTCCGGATCTCAAACAGTAGAACACGCTAGCACGGTTGGTCAAGGCATGTGAACTTGAGATTTCGCTCCAGGGACATGGGTTCGATCCTCATCAGGACCAGTTTTGTCTTTCTTTTTTCCAAAACTCAACTTTGCATATTTTTCATATTTTCTAATTTTCTAATATTTTTGCACTATTTTAATTTCCTTTCACAATTTTATTTTGCATTAAAAATTACCAAAAACATTTTTTCTTTTTTGCATTTACCTTCTGAAAATGTTTATTTAATTTAATAAATTTAAAAATATAATTTTTGCATGCATATTTATTTTATTCTTATTTTAGCATTTAAATCATTATAAATTCATTTTTAATTATTAAATTGCATCTAAAAAATCCCAAAAAATTATTTTAACTTATTTATCTTATTTCCAGCATATAGTAATTTTCTCATATTAAAACTTGCATTTTTCTAACATTTTTTCTCTTGTTCGATTCATATTGCATTTTTCGATTTCTTCTTTTTGTACAGGTTGATCTGATTCAGACGATTTTCTCTTTATCATTTTATCATTCTATTTTTCCAATAATGTAATTGCTCATGGGTTGTAATAGTTTAATTTAGGACTTTATTTTCCGCATTTTTAAATTATGTATCTGCCCCAAAGCCATGTAATAGCGTAGGTTTTACTTTCCGCACCTTTACATTTCCGCTTTTACATTCCGCATTTTAATTTCCGCACCCTATAAACTGCTAGTAATCAGGCGTGTATGGCAAGATTAAAATTAACTTAGCCCACTAATTTTCAAGATAATATATTCTGAATTCAACACACTTCTATCACACACGCACCCCTTAGGGTAATTCTCTCTCGATGCCTTTCGATTTCAAAATGGTCATGTCCCTCGAACGTAGAGGTATTCTAGCACCGTTGCCTTCCAAACAAGTCATCATAGTCCCTTCGATACAAAGATCATAAGACCCACGATGTCGCCTCCGAATACATGATCTTGACCCTCGATTGTCGCCTACGAAAAATGATGATAGTCCCTTCGAATGTGCTAGGATACTTCCTACAAGTTGCTTTCTATGACCATCCGATGTCCCTTCGAATGTCCCGCTTACATCCAACGAATGGAGCTACCTACTAACTAATGGTATGGCTAGCGCTATTCTAAAGAAATGTAGAAGTACGAAAATGACCAAATTCTGAGTGGGTAATAAGTCTCCTAGTTGCTTGCTCTATCAAATGCTTTTCACACCACACACTTTCTTCAAAGTTCAAATTCTTTTCAAAACAAAAACATTTCCGAACACTTTGTATACACTCCTACATGAGTCATTACAAAGTCAAAGCGAAATGCCTTTTTTTCAAAACATCTTTGTCAAACACACAGAAAGCAATTTTAAAAAGTGATCTAGAGCAACTAAGAGCCCGTAGATAACTACGGATGAAAAGGGGTGCTAATACCTTCCCTTTTCATAACCATTCTCCCGAACTCAGAATCTAACGAAGGTCTTTTTCTGTTACTTTTACCTTCCCTTAATTGGATAAAAATAAAAGTCGGTGGCGACTCTTGCTATCCGCACATTTGGATACAAAAATCCTACAAAGTCAGTTCACCGTATCACACCAAGTCAAGTGTCGTGCATCGGTTTTACTATGAAACATGCGTCTAAATCTCGGAATAATAGGAAAATACCATAAGACTTTTGCTGGAGATGATTTTTTCTTATATCGAGATAAACCGCACTTATGGCACTCATTTAATGATGCATATTCGTTTCGAAACAAAATGCAATCATTTGGACAAGCATGTATCTTATCATAGCTGATGCCAATAGAGCAAAACAATTTTTTGGCCTTGTAGGTTCGATTAGGAAGAAGATTATCCTCAGGAAACATATCTCTCATAAGGGCTAATAACTCTTTGAAACTTTTATCCGACCATCCATTGCGCACCTTTAAGTTGTACAACTTTAATATTGCATACACTCTTGTGAATTTGGTGCAATCTTTATACAACGGTTGCTCTGCATCGCTTACCAACAACAATCCTGAAGATCTTCTTCAAGTGCTTCTGAAATCTCTTCGACTCGATCGCAATCGTATGTATCGGTGACATTATCGTAGGAAGCATATGTCGTATTACTTTTCTCCCCCGGTTCAACATTCTCATTGCTTTTCTCACCGTGAAATATCTAACACGTATAACTTCGATCAATTCCACGCCTCAGTAAATGCGATTTAAATTCATCTGTATCAACTCGACCCACATAACAACAACCCATGCAAGGACATTTCATTAGAATGGGGTCTTTAGTGTGTTCAACAGAAAACTTAGTATTCTTTTGACAATTGATCGGCAGACATCCATTTTTATCCATGGTTTTACTACTAAATAAGATAAACAAAAAAAAACTAATTAGGGCACAAAACGATATAATGTGTTTCTGTCAAAATGCAAAGTATACACGGAATGGATCCGGAGAAAGCAAGCACAAATACAATAGTACACATTAGGATAGGAAAGTACGAATATATTCACACAATTTCAGACAAATTCGTCACTGATTATATTGTCTCATAAAAGAGAATATCACTCACACAAGTACCAGTAATTTGAGGAAGAAATTTACCTCGAATTTACCTAATAGCAACATCGAGAAATTGAAATGAGAAGGTCAAACTCAGTGAAATGCAGAGAATGAGCGTTATACGTCGAACTCGGTCGGGAAACGTTGTTAATTAAAAGGAAAGAAAAATTCTATTATAAAAAAATTCAAATCATAAATGAAACAAGAAGTACGAATTCACATTGCAACATCAAAATTTGAGTTTGGAATAACTCATGACCTCTAAAATAATATCCGGGCAGCCACTTATCTTACATGAGAGATCTTAATAATTTCAACTCAAAAAGACTTAAAGAAAATGGAAACCGAAACAAAATGTCACCAATTTGAATGTCACAAATTCGATAACTCAATCGATATACAAGCAATATAACAGGTTATTACAAGCCTTTTCTTTCACAGAAATTCATCACAGATTCAAATGGCATAATGGTTCAAACTCAACAAGCTTCTAAAAACGAAAGAACTTCTTTTAACAAGCTTTCTAGTTATAATTAATACAACTTACAAGTTATAATTATGTTCTAGCCAAACTACTAGTTAAATATCTTTACCCTTAATTTTACTTGATTGTACTTCTAATTGTCAATTCCCTTCCCATCCTTAAATTGATATGTAAAATTTTGTATGAAGAGAAATTTTTTTTCACATATTCACAAGCAAAACCATTAGTCATTTAGTTTGCTTCAAGAAATAAACATATACATTGTATTAGTTCCAAAAAAAGCCCACATTTAAACACTGTCAAATATGAGCAAGAGATGAGTTTTATGCATGTTCAATCAATCAAAGGTTTTATAAGCTAAAACCTCAAATGACCTTGAGGTTATATTGTGGTTTTCCAAACTTTCTACTACAACAGTTTTAACACAAACAATTTTCAACCTAACACAATCATCAAAAGTTATTCAAATTGAAACAAACGAAACATTAACATCAGTTACACTCAAATTTGACATCAATAACAACAAGTACCAACTGACCTAAATTGGAAATGGTGGTTGCTGGAACAGAGCAAAACAGTAAGTTGGCGTGATGATGTTGAGAAAAAGACGGAGGGAGTTATTGTGCAGAGCTGAGACGAACGAAATTTTGAGATGGTTACGATGGTGAAGGGCGGCTTCATGAGAAGTGATGGTGAAGGGCGACTTCTTGAGAAGTAATGGTGGAGGGCGGCTTCATGAGAAGTGATGGTGGAGACAAGGTTGTTCGAAGTTGGAGGTTGAATGATAGAGGAAGAAGAAGAAGATCGTGTGGAGAAAGAAGCTGAGGGTTTTGCAGAGAAAAAAAAGAATGAAATAAAAATAGGATTTTGTTTTGTTTTTTAATTTAAGGCCTTAGGCAGCGCTTTTTTAGAAAGCGCTATCTAAGGGGGACCTCTAGTAGTGCTTTTATTATCTGTTGTCTAAGGGGGGCCTCTAGCAGCGCTTTCTTAAATATCCTTAGGCAGTGCTTTCACAAACCGTTGTCTAAAGTGTTTCTTAAGCAGCGCTTTTTAGAAGCGTTGTCTAAAGGTTACCCTTAGGCATCCCTTTTTCTAAAATTTCCTAAAAAACTTTCGGGTTTATTTATTTTTTTAGCTTTAGGAAGCGCTCTTAGGAAAAAGCGTTGTCTAAAGTACGTTGTCTTTTTTTATTTTTGGCGTAGTGAATATGGTGTTTATGTGAAGACAAATGCAAGCAAAGATGTAATTATAATTTGTTTATATGTGGGAGATTTATTTATTACGGACAACAATGAAGTGATTATTTCTAAGTTCAAAAGTGAGCTTATGGAAGAGTTTGATATGAGTGACCTTGGAACCATGACTTACTTTCTTGGCATAGAGTTCCACAAGCCAAAATTGAGACTGCTCGTGCATCAAAGAAAGTATGCTCTTGAGATCTTGAAAAAGTGTGATATGGAGCATTATAATGCTGCCAATACACCAGCTGAAGCAAGGTTGCGGCTTTCCAAAAGTGAAGATGAGGAGATGTGGATCCAACACAATATAGGAGCTTGATTGGATGGTTACGTTACTTGTGCAATACACGATCAAATTTGGTATTTAGTGTCAGTATTGCAAGTAGATTCATGGAGAGACCAAAGGTTTCTCACTTGGCATTAGTTAAGAGGATCCTAAGATACAACAAAGCAACTATTGGTTGTGGAATTATCTTTCGGGTAGCTTATATAGGCAGAATTTGCGAGTTACTCGGTTACACGAATTCCAATTGGTGCAGAGATAAGAATGATAGAAAGTCTACGATTGGTTATGTCTTTATGTTCGGCGGAGCTCCAATATTTTGGTCCTCTAAAAAGGAACATGTGGTTGCAATCTCTTTTTGTGAGGCCGAGTATATTGTTATGTCGATGTGTGCGTGCTAGGTTGTGTGGCTTATGAATCTGCTGAAGGAGATGGGAAGCAATGCAAAATAATTGTGACACTATTGGTTGATAATGTTTCAGCCATTAATCTTGAAAGGAATCTCATAGCACATGCGAGGAGCAAGCATATAGAGATGATATTTCATTACTTCAGGAAGCTGTTATGTGCAGGCCAACTGAGGTTAGGATACTTTCAAAGCGAATAACAACTTACACATTTGTTGATGAAAGGCGTGACAAATGATGTCTTCAAAAAGCTTATGAGGAGTTTATGAATGAAGTATGTTGAGCATTTGAATTAAGATGGTGTATTGGAAGTTGGTAATAACGCAAACGCATTATGGTATATATATATATATATATATATATATATATATATATATATATATATATATATATATATATAGGGGCGACTCAAGTGAGAACACTTGGTTATTGTGAGAAATGAGAACAATTAATCACAACCATTAATTTTTTATCCATTGAAATTAATGGACTAGATTCATTTTTCTTTCCATAGTCATCCTTCATTATAACTTATGTAATCTATTCAAAATTTAATTCACATTATATTTTAAGAATAAAAAAAATTTGTTGCATTTTAAGAATTATGATAACCAATTAAATTATTTATATATGTTTTCTTCATTTAAACTTATGTAATCTAAGTCAAAATTTAATTTACATTATATTTTAAGAAAAAATAAAATTTATTTCATTTTAATAACTTGATAAACAATTAAATTATTTTTTATAGATTTTTAATCTAAATATTTTGTTTGTAGTGTTTTTTATATTTTATTAATATAAAAATATTTATTGTTATTGTACCATAAAATAGAAATTAGTGCATAAATTAAAATCTATAATTTTTTTATTAATATATAATTATATTTAAGGTTTAAATGATATATTTTTTTGATTTGTTTATTCAATTAGAACAAATATTGTTATTATAATTATAAAATAATATACAATTATTTTATGTTAAAAAAATCAATAAAATAGTCTCATCGTTTTATCATTACTCTTAGTTTATGTTAAAAATTCTATAAAATAGTCTAATCGTGTTATCATTACTCTTAAGATGTAAAACATATATTTTTTCCAATAAATTATTTGTTTTTTACTTTATGTCATAAAATTATTTTATCTATGATTTGTGTTATTATGTAATTATAATATAATTATTTATTTTTATTATATAAATGTTAATATAATTATATTAATGAGAAGAAAAATAATTACTAATAAATATCGTTGTACTCAAAGAGCAAAATTTTATAATTATATAATAATCATAAAATTATTATAAGTAAACTAATTAAAATGATTAATATCATCATGTATTCTCATTAGATAATTATATTTATAATTTTGATTAATATATAGTTAAATTAATTTTTTAATTTTAATATTTTACTAATTAATATGTAAGTAATTGATGGTTTTAATTAATGTATTAATTAATTTTTTTATTACAAAAAATTTAATAATATCGATAAAAATATTTTATGTTAAAACTTTATAAAAAAAATTTAATTGGTCATCATAATTCTTAAAATAAAATAAATGTATTTTTATTCGTAAAATATAATGTGAATTTACATTTTAAATAGATTACATAAGTTATAATGAAGGATGACTATAGAAAGAAAAATGAATCTAGTCCATTAGTTTTAATGGATAAAAAATTAATGGTTGTGATTAATTGTTCTCATTTCTCATAATAACCAAGTGTTCTCACTTGAGTCGTCCCCTATATACATATTGTTTTGGACTGACCTATTTTTTTTTTTCATTAATACCCTTAAAAGATTGTAAACTTGTCAAACATTTGTGGCACACATTCAATTAATAATTCAAATATTTTAAAAAAAAATTATATATAGAGAAGTTGAAATCGGTTATACAGTTTTATAGTTTACTAGTAAAGAAATTTCAAAAAAAAAAACTGCCAGAGATATGTTATAAAGCAGTTATTGCAATTACTTTTGAAATATATTGCTTGACATATCTTTCAAATTATATTCTCATTGCTGTAAAAGAGAAATAGAAAATTACTATGGCAGAGATGTTGATTAAGCGTGCCACACAATTGAGAATTCTCATCTAAACTTTGTTATACCATTTATTTGTTTGGAGGTATACAAACTGTTAAGTTGTTTGTCTTGAAAGAAGGATTTCTATCATGAAAGAAGGATTGATATCATATAAATTGGTACAATTTTTTGGATAACTTGCAAGGTACTGCGTTTAAGATTAGGCAACAACAGAAATCTGGTATGAAATTTATTAACTGCAAGTCCGCAACATTTTAAAATTGAATGCATACATTAATTATGCTATATAGATTTATTTCATTGTTCCAGGACATTATTTTCAATTGGAGATTTGGGGATGTATTTGTTCCTAGGCAAACACTTAATGAGAAAAATTGATGCTGCAAATGAACTTATTCTTCCAAGGATGTATTTGTGCTAATAATATTTTTTTATTTTAATATAAGTAGTTTTCCTATTTTGTTTTATTATATTTTTATAAGTTTTTGTATGCATATTTGATTTCCTTGCGTATCTAATATCAGTAGCATAAGTTAAACTAGTTTAATTCTCATCCATTTATGTTAATGTATTCTCTGTTTGTTTTTTTTTTGTTTAAATAGTGTTTTCTCATCCATTTATATTAATGTATTCTCTATTTATTTTTTTGGCTTAAATAGTGATTTTGTCTTCTTGAATATTTCTATTACAAAAACGTTGATGTGGCTGCATTGAGTCGAGGGATTAGAACCCTGTACCTTTAGCATATTGCAAAGAATCTCAACCACCAAAAGGAAGCTATAAAGAAGATAGGGCCAAACATAAAAAAAGTAATTGGGTAAACGCTTAAACAGTATATATGAGTGTTGTACACAAATAAAAATTTCCATAATTTTTTTTATTGCAGTTTTATAAAAATAAAAAAAATGCATACACATATATGGGTGTGTACACAATTAGATGATTCATAGTTGTAGTTTCATCATAACTTTTGGGTAGTTTTGTTTGCTCTTCCAAAAGAGATAGATGAGCAAAGGAAGAAAAAATAAAAGAGGAAGTGGAAGAAGAGGTATGTCGCCTCACTGAAGGACAAAATGATGGACTTTGGGAGAGAGCAAGGGGAATGAAGAAAAATAATGGAATAATAACCACAACAAGAAATATATATTTCAAAAAATTGAAATGAATATGACTGTTGTTGTTGTTTGTAGTGAAGATCATTCTTTTTCTTCATTTACTAATTTTTTGTCTTTTTTTTTCCAACTTATTTTACTCTTCTTAACTTCTGTATATTATTTTATATAAAACAAATGCATATTACATATAATTAAGTTATTATAACAAATGCATATCACAAAATTTATTTAATAAATATTTTAAATTAAGATCAATATAATTGAATTTTGACGTTGTGCACATTAAAAAAACGGATAAACGGGCACGGAAGTGCCCGTTTAGACACTAGTATATATTGTTTTTTAATTAAGAGATAGGAATATTGAATTCTAATTATTGAATTTGATAAATAGTTTTGATGAAGTCATGACAATAAATATTTATCAAGACCATTTCTCAAATTCAATGATTAACATTCAATCCTCCTAATTCTTATTTTAAAAAGAATCATGCTAACATGTGTTGTGAGACCATGTGTTAAAGATATTAGATATTGTAATTAAAAAAATTTAAATATGATAAATTATATTTAAAATTTTAAAACATTAAATACAAACGTTTTAAGAGACTGTTTCCACAAATAATATTTTTAATATGTCCCGTTATAACACATATTAGCCTCTTTTTTTCTTTAAAAAACACTCTTTCCTATGAAGGTGAGGCGGATAGAGAAGCCCGTTACTAGGGGTGGCAAAAAAAATCGTACTCGTGGATACCCGCGGATAAAATCCGTCACGAATATGGATATGCTGGCTTAATGGATATTCACGGATAAAATAAACGGATATTTGATTACCCGATTATTTACAGATACGGATATGGATTTGATGGTACCCGTACCTGTGGATATCCGTATCCGTTAATAATTAGAAAAAATACTTAAATGTTAATTTGTTTGATCAAAATTATTATTGTTATTTTCTAAAATATGATATTATTATTACTATTATTATTATTATTATTATTTGGATAATAGAAGAAATAAAATGAAAGTGATTTATATTTATTAATATTTATTATGTGTTAACTTCGAAAATATTTTTTTTACTTTAAAAGAGATTAAAAAATAATTATTTAAATATATATATTTTTAAAATATATTTAAATAATAGTCTTTATGGATACCCGTTAATACTCGCATATATCATAAAATTAACAGATACCCACACGGATATAGAGAAGACACATATATCTTATTTACTAAATAGAACGGATAGCAGAAAACACCTGTGCTCATAGATATCCATTTTCATCCCTACCGGTTACCCTTATGAATATAAATGGTTCGTTAATTGTTATCCCTAACTACATAGAGCAGGTATTGTTTAACTCTGCCGCTGCCATGCTCTATTGTCATACCTATTTATATATTTTATTAAATATGAAATCTTTCCTATCATGAATCTCTATGTAATAATATACCAACATTTAGAATATATTTACCTATTTTACATGCATACCATAAAATTTTGGTAATATTATACATATTACCTTTGTTTTTAAATATAAAATTATATTTAATTTTTGCATTAATTTTGTTATTAGAGTTTTTGAAATTTTATTTTTTTTATTTTCTCAACATATCTGTAATTATATATTTTTTCATACAATCTATAATAAACACTAATAAATTTATTAATTAACTTTATCTTTAAAAGAATAATTTTAAGTAACAATATCAATTGTCAACAAATTTAATATTTAAATATAATTTTTTATTTTCATAGTTTATTTTAAAAGACTATATTTATTTACTAAAATACTCGAACTTATAGATTCAAGATATACTTACGGTGTCAAATGAGATTAGATTGTCAATCATGAAATGATGATTTGAAATTTGCAAATCCGTCACGAATCTCGACATTATATCGAATCAAAATCCTCTCCATTTTCATCCTTCTCCATTTTGTATATTATTAAAGTTTTGGTAATATAAATGTAATAATATGATATTTGGTGGGTACATTTAATTTTTATACATTACATATGTCTTTGAAATTATAGTAATGGAGAGGGAAAATAAAAAAAGAAAATGGAGAGGATCTTAACTCCATTTTATGACGACAAAAAAACTCTTGAAACAGTAAACATTTTTTAGTCTAGTTTGTTTCTATCAATGATAAAAAGAGGAGAATTTATCATAAATATGAATTTTTTGGTTTATTTCATAAGTATACTTGCGAATTCATCTATTGGGACCCAAATTAATAAGTGCATTTACGAAGTCATCTTATTTGATTTACTTCGTAAGTGTACTTGCAAATTCCTAAAATTCGTAAATACATTTACGAATTCACCTTATTTGATTTACTTCGTAAATGTACTTACGAATTCACCTTATTTAATTTAATTTGATTTTTGTTCTTATGAGATATATATCTATTTATATGTAGAAAATCTTTTATAGTTTATAAATTATTCATCATTTTTTACAAGAAATTTAACAATATCTCATATTATTAAAAAATTAAAATAAAAGTGGACCATAATTAAATACATGATTGTGATTGCTTGACGGTGTAAAATTATTTTATACTGTCAGAGTGTCAGTGGATGATCAGTTTTATCTTTTAATATATTAATTATTAATAACATTCAACTTTTGAATATAATATAAATATTTTTTTAATATAATAAATTTTTAATTACAACATAATAATTAATTATCAAATCTATAATAAAAATTAAAACGTGTCATCTAAATTAAATTTAACTTTTAAAATTATAATTAAAAAATATTTCTTATATTTTTAATCAAAAATTATTCATAATTTTAAATAAATAATTAAAAGACAATTACATTTGACGATTATAATTAAAAAATTAATTATCACATTCATTGTCTAATTTATATCATAAATTTACTTTAATAATTTTTAATTATAAATTTAAGTTATTTTTAATAAAATTTTAACTTAATTATATTGTTACACATATATTATATAATTAATGTATATCAAGGAAATCAATGGAAAAAATCAATTGTATCTCTTCGTATAGAAATTGATATCAATAGTATTAATAGGTTTTTTTGTTATAGGTCAAATTTGATATTGATATCAATTGTATTAATAAATTTTATTATTACAGGTCAAATATAAGTTAAGCTTTTAATACATATATTTTTCTATTCTTTTTTAGTATGTGAAATTGTGTATATATGTAATGGAAATCACATGAAATAAAACACATATTTTCTTATATATTATTATTATATTATAAATAAATATTTTTCAAAATAAAATCATAATAAATTTAGAATATTGAGCGAATTTACGAAACACCTTGAAATAAGGTGAATTCGTAAATACAATTACAAAACATCTTGGAATAAGGTAAATCCATACTTACGAGAATATTTTAAGATTTTAAAAGGTGTGGGAGAAGATCATTAGGTGTGAAAAGAAATTCCCTAAAAAGAGGCATTGCAATTTAGAGTGGATGAGAACTACACCTGTCTCATGAAAAGTTATGGAAACAATTGAATCTCATTGCTATACTACCAATGTGCCATTTTGATACTCCCTCCGTTCCTTTTTACGTGTCGTTTTAGAAGATTTTTTTGTTTTTATTTAACTGTCGTTTTATATTTTAATGTCATAATTTGTCAATTATACCCTTACTTTCTTAATAAATAAGAGTATATGAATGAATTTATTAGGAAAGAGAAAATAAATAAGGGTATAATAGAAAAAATAACTAATAATCCACTATCTTGGTTGAATAGTTTTATGCTAAAATGATACTTAAAAAGGAACGGAGGGAGTAATAAACATGATTACGGATGAAATGATGTTAATGTTATTGTGACTTAAGTATTTAATGATATGACTATGTCCGAATTTGATTGGATGTATTGAATGTTATTAAAAGAGCCATAACATGGGTTTGATAACTCTGATTGAGATATCGTTCGAAGTCTAGGGTAGCTAATGTAACAAACTTTAGTTAGATGGAGTAAAATGAAATAAAAGAAATATTTCCCTAATAACTAAGCTGAGATATAGTTAGGTTCCCCGTGTTGACTTACATTGATGTTTTGTTTGTATGATATTATGTTGATAATACTTCGATGTCTCGTTTTCTAAGATGATATGATGATTAGTTGATGCAATATTTGTATGATGTTACGGTGATGATGTGATTGCTTTGATGTTGACATGATTATATGATGGTGTGACGATAATGTTTTGATCTCATAAGTATATATATGATGATGTATGTTTGATTAATATGATATGATGAAGTCATAATGATGATGCGTTTTGACTAGTCGTGGTCGTTGTTATTATGTTGTTAGGCATATTGCATTTATGGCATAGTTTAGGACTTCGGTCCAGTGATGGTGATTAGGAATTCGATCCAGTGATGATTTAGGATGTCGGTCCAATTATGATGATTAGGACTTCGGTCCAGTGATGATTTAGGACGTCGGTCCAATGATTTGGTCTCAATCCCATTGTGTAGATTTGGGATGTCTATGATTTTCTCTGGTTCCAAGAGGGAATTGATCCTATAATTGGGATATTTGGAGGGTGATGGCCCAGTGTCCATCAAATGATTTGGTACCACATGCATGAGTCTATGTCCTTGCACTACATCTTATGTGGTACTGCATAGTTGTTGATTCGATGATGTTGTATTATGTCGTTGTACTGAATGATGATATTTGTAGAGTTCGTGTTGTGATACTTGTTGGTTTATTCTACTATGTCTATTCCCTATGTCTTTTATAATGATTATGATTTATTCACCTTTTCTGCTTGAATGTTGCCTCCACATGGATAACGCGCAGGTGATCATGAATAGTATGTGGAAGCTTAGATGGATAGATTTATGGAATATTTATTAGTTCCTTCGAGTATAAGGTTTCTTGCTCTGATATGTGACATCGGTGTTTGGGAAACGTATGAGTTGAACCTTGTGTTCCTTTTATTATGTATAAGTTGTTTTTAATTGTTTAAGTCGTTATGAATCATGACTTATGGATGATGGAGTATGACAATGTTTTCTTTGAGAAATTAGAATGAAACCATGTTGAGATAATGATTCCGCTGCGAAGTTTAATAGTATTAAATTGATTTTCATGTTAAAAATATTGTTTCATCTTTTGATACTTGGCATTTTCGTTTGGGACATCCCTCAGATAAGGTCCTTGAACAAGTGTGTACTATTTTTCCTTATATCAAATATGTTAATAAAAGAATTTGTGACTCGTGTCACTATGCTAAACAATGCAAATTACCTTTTCCTTTAAGCTCTTCTATCACTTTACATGCCTTTGATTTATTACATGTTGACATTTGGGGACCACTCTCTATTCCATCTTTACATGGTCATAAGTATTTCTTAACTATCGTTGATGATCATACTAGTCATACTTGGATTTTTTTAATGTCTGCTAAGTCTGAAACAAGAAGTCTATTGCAAAATATTGTTATTTTCGTCAAAACTCAATTTAACAAATCTGTCAAATCTATTAGGTCAGACAATGGATCATAAATTATTTATCAAGAATTTTATGATAAATTTGGCATCCTACACCAAACCTCTTGTGTTTCTACTCCTCAACAAAATTCTATTGTTGAAAGGAAGCATGGTCACATACTTAATATTACTAGGAACCTTCTTTTTCACGCCAAACTTCCCAAATGTTTTTGGTCTTACGTTGTTCTCCATGTCGTTTATCTTATCAATAGATTGCCTAGTCCTACTTTGCAAAATAAGTCTCCTTTTAATTTAATTTATAATAAACACCCTACTTTTCTTGACCTCAAAGTTTTCGGTTCACTATGCTATGTTTCTACTTAGAACAACATCGCACCAAACATGATCCACGAGCTAAAAAATGTATCTTCCTAGGTTTCAAAGTTGACATCAAAGGTTATGTTGTTTTTTACCTCTCCACTAGAGAAATATTCATTTCTCGCAATGCTGTTTTTTTATTAATCTATTTTTCCCTATGCTGAAATTACTGATTCTTCTCTTAGTATTGACCATGCAGGTCAAGATTATTCCATTTTTCTATTTGATGATCCTACTGACCCTACAGAGTATGACATATCACAACCTCATATCCAACTAACATCAACACAACCTATCTCCACTCCATAAACTCTATCCCCAAACTTGACATATGATTCTTCATCATCCATTGTTCCTCCACCCAATCCACATACATCTTTTGACACCACCAACCTAAGAATATCAACTAGAACTACCAAAGCCCCTGACTATCTCAAAGACTTTCATTGTAATGCTAAACTTCCACCTTCATCCTCTACCGCTAACTCACTATATCCCTTGCATTCTATATTATCTTATCACAAATTATCACCACTCTATCTTCATTACACACTTTCAATTACCAATGCTATTGAACCACAAACCTATAAACAAGCAATCAAATCCCAACAATAGATTGATGCCATGAACAATGAACTTCAAACACTTGCAACTAACAATAATTGGTCCCTCATCACCTTACCTAAAGACAAGATTGCTATTGGTTGCAGATGGGTGTACCGTATTAAACACAAGCTGGTGGTACTTTGGAACGCTACAAAAAGCCCGTCTTATAGCCAAAGGCTACACTCAACAAGAAGGGGTAGATTTTTTTGATAATTTTCCCCTGTTGCTAAACTAACTACTATTCGTCTTTTACTTTCTATTGCAGCCAATGAAAAATGGATCACTCAACAATTGGATCTGGACAACGCATTCCTTCATGGTGATTTACATGAAGAAGTGTACATGGAGTTGCCACCCAGTCTCATCCCTACCTCTCCTAATCAAGTGTGTCGTCTCAACAAATCCCTTTACAGTCTTTGTCAAGCTAGTAGGCAATGGTTCAACAAGCTATCTCCCGCTCTTATTAGTCGCGACTATCATCATTCAAAATATGGTCACTCATTATTCATCAAGTCATCTCTCAACACTTTCACTACTCTCCTAGTTTATGTAGATGACATTGTCTTCACCGGAAATGCATTAACAGAAATAAATCATGTTAAAAGCTTTCTTCATTCTACTTTCCGCATCAAAGATTTAGGTAATCTCAAATATTTTCTTGGCCTTGAAGTTTCTCGCACCAACAAAGGAATTTATTTAAGCCAACGCAAATATGCATTAGATATTCTTCTTGATACAAGGGTGCTTGCAGCCAAACCTTTTACCACTCCAATAATGAAAGACACAAAACCTCTCTACTATACTATTTTTCCTCCTCATAATCCAACTGCCTTTCGACGTCTCATTGATCGTCTTCTCTACTTGACAAATACTCGCCCTGACATCAGTTTTGTCGTTCAACATTTAAGTCAATTTATACAAAATCCAACCGCAAATCACTACGAAGCTGCTCTTAGAATTGTTCGTTACATTAAGAATGCCCCTGGACATGGTTTATATTTCTCTTCTGATTCACTGATTCATCTCAAGGCCTTCAATGCCTCAGATTGGGCAACTTGCCCCGTGTATCGCAGATCCACCACCAGTTTTTGCATTTTCATGGGTTCTTCATTAATATCATGGCGATCAAAGAAGCAAACCACGGTATCTCGTTCCTCATCTGAAGTTGAATACAGAGCTCTAGCTTTTACCACTTGTGAACTTCAATGGCTTACATACTTACTCCAAGACCTACACATCTCATTCACAAAACCGACTCTTTTATATTGTGACAACAACTCTGCTCGACATATTGCTATGAATCTAACATTCCATGAGTGAACCAAACATATTGATATTGATTGTCACGTTGTCCGTCAACAACTACAAGCCAACCTTTTTCATTTACTTCCAATTACTTTTAACAATCAACTGGTAGACTTGTTCACCAAACCGCTGGAACCTTAACCATTTTCTACTATCTTTGCTAAGCTGGGACTGTTAAACATACATTCTCCAGCTTAAGGGGGGCTATTAGGAATTAATTACTTGATATTTCTTTCTTATTTGCTTGCCTTAGGGTTTAATTACCTATTATTTCTTTCCTTTTTTAGATTTATTCTCCTTCCTATTTAGGCCCTCCTAATATAGCTGTTGGAGAATATTTTGTCATAATTCTCTCTTGTAATCGGCTATAAGATCATGTAATCTCACTATTTCATCATTAAGAAATATACAATTATTTCTCTAATAGATAGAAGTACTTAGAAATAAACTCATGGGTTTGATGAACCTAGATCATGGAGTTTATACTTTAGCATACCAGATAGCACACATAGCATGTGGGGCCTGTGTAGTTATATTATTTATATATTTTATTGACATTTTAACTTTGCAGTTTATTATATAAACATTTAACATTGTGTTATTGCGAGAATAACATAACTTAATACAACAATAACATAACTTAACAAAAAAATGATAAATAACAAAAATGAAATACTACTAGATAATTTTGGGTGTTTCAACATCTTGGTTATATATCGTCGACAAATCTAACAATTGTCGCATCAAACTCGATCATTCCTTTTGTTGGTCTACGGTGATATGTGCTTCATATAACATTAAACATCTTGATATGTATTTCACTTTTTCTTTATTATCAATCGATGGTGCACCAAACTAGATCTGAACTACCTTTCTGATATCGGTGTGTGTCAACATATTATCCAATAGGAGGTTACACATTATTGAAGTACATAACTTCCATATACGGATATTGATATATTCTAAGATATTTTTTAACAACGTATGAATCTTATTTATAGAAGTTTGGAATCATTTATACTACACATAACTATTGGTGTAATCACGGAAAGATAAAATTGTCTAGACACATTTACAATTATAAAAATTCAGACTCACGGATATTTTAGTCTTGCTAAATATATGATAAATGTACATTCTTTTCAAAAAAAATAGATGGTTTAACACTATTAGATTTTTCACAATTCGAAGAAAAAAAATCATTAGAAAACGATGTATTATTTCATGCACCGTTTTCTTTTTAAAACCAATAAAAAATCTTACCAAACTTGTATACTGACCTACTTGAATTTTTTTTATTCATAATGCATTTTAAACTTCAACTATAAAAAATTTCGTGTGATATTTTTAACTGCCATGTACATTTGAAAGGGTGCAGGAAAAAATGTCGTTGAGCACACATCCCTTATTAAAATAAACTCAAACAAATCTAAAATGGTTGGGTTAGAATAAAGTACTTAAAGTATAAAACTCTTAAAAGAAGTAGCCTCAAATATCAAATCAAATATGATTAATTAAAAAAAGAATTGTTCAAAGAAAAACATTAAAAAAAAAAACTAAATGACAATTAATCACCTTCCGGCCAATTTCCAAATTACTATGTCCCGTTCCTCTGAAAATTGAAGGCTTAACACCAAAAAAAATACTTACCTCAAGCATCATATTGCTTACACAGTAAACATATAATTATCCAATAATAAATATAATGTAATTTGTTAAATTATAATATATACATTCCTTATTACTTTTGAATATGTGGAAAATAAGTAAATGACTCTATTAATAGTGAGATAAAAAGAGTAAGTGAATAGTGATAGATAAAACATCATATAGGATCTATTTAGTTGTGAATATTTTGGAAATACTTCTCCATTCGGTACTTTGCTTACAGCAGGATGCACTTTGATCTTTGCAATGCTCTTGCTACTTTCCAGCTATGCATGATTAGCATTTTTGCTGATTTTATTGAAAATTAAGCACTTTCATGATAAGATGATTTCTAAGAAGAAATTCTCTATGGATATTTGATCCGCTTCATCGGCAACAACTTCACCGGTAGGAAACACATCAGCCTGCAACTATCAAATTTACTATCCCTGATGGTACAAGGAATAGCAAAAGTTCCTGGATCCTTCTTCTGTTGTGGTTGGAAGAAAAAAAAAGGAAATAGTCAACTTGGGCAGAAATATTTCTGCTTTTATTCAGCCCAAACCTTCATCTGAAAAGGTTGTTAGCGAACAAAATGTTTCGGTTCTCACTCCAGTCTTGCCACAAAGGCAGAAGGATCCATGAACTTTTGTTATTCCTTGTACCATCAGGAATAATAAATTTGATAATTGCAGGCTGATGTGTTTCCTACAGGTGAAGTTGTTGCCGATAAAGCGGATCAAATGAGATGGTAAATAAGCAGAGACATCACTTTGTAGAGAAAGAAGACAATCGTTCAAAATCGAATTAATCCAACAAAAAATTACAAATTAACTTAAATCAAATTGAAATTGAAAAAAAAAAGCATATTTAATTCAGATGTGTTTGTGTTATTTTTTTAACAAAATTGCACGATTCAATTTGGTTTAGAGTTTGTATTTTGAAAATCGAATCAAACTACCTTATTTTACAACGTAAAATTTACTTACTCCTTCCATAACGATTTATAAGGAAGAAAAAAAACATTTTTCTTGTTACAATTTATAAGAAAAAAATATCCATTTAATTTCATTTTTGCATCTTTTTCTTAAAATACATATTTTCTAATGTAAAATTAAATATAAACGGCATTAAATATACTTTCACTATCATTTTTTCTATAAACAACAACCAATTGAAATTGTTTTTACACCTTCCCATAAAATATT